>OX596282.1:41052107-41644607 GCA_951394225.1 Harpalus rufipes
TGGCCTAGTTTAGTTTCTTATCATGTAGAAATTGACACCAATGACTTTCAGGAAATCTGGAACGAATATCCAGGATTATATAGATTAAAAATGAAGTCTCTTTGGGAATTTCTTATTTCAGTCATAATTGAACATATAGATTGGCGGTTTCGATATTTCACTGACGTTGCGGATGTATATATGCAGGATGTTTCTATACCTCTGCACTAAACACTAAACTAAAACAAAATGATTTTTTTTTTCACAAAAATAAAGGTAGTTCATTCCTAGCGAACATTTTAGCGCCACTGGTTTCATAGTAAATTTAATTATTTACAATTATGTTATTAATGAAATAAAAGTATAAACACTGCCTAAAAATAATCATTTATTAATTAGTTACTATGTAGGTAATTAAATGTACTATGCAACCAGTGGCGCTAAAAATGTTCGCTAGGAATGAACTACTCTTATTTTTGCGAATTTAAAAAAAAATTGTTCTATAATCAGTATATCAAATTATATATGTCATTAAAGTTTCGTGCAGAGGTATAGAAACACCCTGTATACAGGATGGTTTTTAATGTCATAAACTTAAGGATAAGTAGTATGACATGTGCAGATTACAAAACAGAAAGATTTTTTTTAAAAATTCGAAAAAAGAAAATTCAACTTTTCTCAAGAAACTTTTTTTTACTGCCGTTTTAATTAATATTTCATTAAAAATATGGTTATCAAAAATACATTCACAAGTAGTTGCATAAGATATTATTCTTAATAATTAAATTAAATAGCATTTTTAACGGAAATAATTGAGTAATAGATAAAATAATGCAAATGCGTTGCCAGTGCTCCAGTGGTACCAAAAATGTTAGTTTCCACTGGCAACGCATTTGCATTATTTTATCTATTACACAATTATTTTAGTTAAAAATGATATATATATATATATATATATATATATATATATATATATATATATATAACGTATTATATTATTTATATCAGGATTAGTTTCGGGAATTTAATTTAAACACATTTATATTTTTATCATTTTACATATTAACAATGAAATAAATATTATTAGAGACCAATATTATTACAACCGCTTTGAATAACTACGTAAGTATTTAAATGACTGACTGACTGACTAGTGAATACGTATTTTGTAAAATAATATTAAATACTTTTTAAAATAGAGATAGTGTAAACTTCCCGTGGAACAGCCTCATTGAAGTTCTATAATATTCATAATGCATGCTATAAATTTATAGGGTATGTAAAATACACTTATTTTTACTATTTAAACTCATATCTGGAAACGCACCGTTTTCGAGGTACAAGCTCTTAAAAGAATAATTATTAACTACCTAATTTTAGTTGGCTTTGTCTTATTACGTCAGTTATTAGTTTTATTTTAACTTCTATATAGCATTGATTTTTTTAATAATTAATTCATTTTTTAATACATATTAATAATTGCTCAAATAATAACCCCCAATTTCAATGCATTGCAACGTACCTAACATATTTTGATACATTCGTTAAAAAACGTAGTCAGAATAAAATAAACAAAATTAATCACAGCCAACAAATTTCTACTAAATTTACAAAATTAATTGTCAAGAAATCTTGATTCTTAATGATACTGTCTTGTCTTGGGACATCTTAATTTTTGTGAAACACTAAAGGAAAGAATGGTGAACTGTATTATTGTTGAAGAAGACTGCTTTGAACATATTCAAAATATAATTCTAATAAATATGAACCATGTATTTTATCTTATTCTCAATAATTCTAGCGTGATCCTCTTATTACATATAATAAATTTCAATAATAGTAATAATAATTATTGTTGATAGCAGGTAATATTTGAATCCAGAAATTCTAGTCATGAAATAAATATGAGTAGACTTGATAATGTGTTTATTTTATATTCTGAATATTGCAAATTTAAACTTCACTTTATAGTTCATGTACACTCTTTGTTGATAGTTTATTGATCGAAAACTGTTACATTATCTGAGATTTCAGCAATAAATTTAAAAGGCACGTTTTATGGACAATAAAATTTGTTTTCGACGATAAGAGATACGTACCAAGTTACTTTGTAGAAACTAATTATAGTCAGAAATAAAACTAGCGTAATACTTCGTATCTTACTGCCCCTGAAATGTCGGTTATAAGATCATAAAATAGGAAGAGCATTTTATTTGAAGCTCTAAAGAGTTTTTTCTTAGGAAAATACCTTTAAATAGTTATTTTCAAACTAAGTATGGGAATATACTCGTACAGGTTGTACAGGATAACTTATCCAACATGCTCGAGAACTATAAGAGGTACGAAGTTGGTTAAATTAGAGAAAAGTTGCTCCATTAGGAGATGATTTTAAAAGTCACTAGATACAGGCTGTTTAAAAAAAAAGTGTACTGACCAAAATGAGTAGTCAAGCTTAATCAATATAGGTCCGATCTTCAGTTGTTTCCGAGATATACGAAAAATCAAAGAAAAACTGATAAAGATAGTGATTGAACAAAACTTTGTCTATGTCAGTAAATAAACTATGAAAAAAACAATAAAATTTCATATGAAACATTTTTCTCAATTTCTAATAGTTACGAAGTTATTTGAAAATTTAATATTGGCAAGGTCACCACAGAGCATTTAACTTAGTATAATTTTTTAAATAAAAAAAACAGCAAAAGAACGTCTAAGATGACCTCTGAAATTGTGAACAAAAAGTCTCATTTAATCGAAGTTGTAACTTATATTTTTCGAGATAGCAGAGGTAAACCCCGTAAAAACTCATTTTTCACTACCTTATATCTCAGAAACTATTCATGATTGGACCTACATATATTGATTACGCATTTTTTACTCATTTTGGTCAGTACTATATGCCTTTAAATTTTTTTACACTTTTCCCTACAATACGATTTTACTATTTTTACGATGATGTCTGTATGTGTGAGAGTGCGCGCGTGTGTGTGTGTGTGTGTGTGTGTGCGTGTGTGTGTGACTGTAAATTCGACCGCGATAACTCCAATACTAGAATTCCAAAAATTACCTCTTCCTTATATCAATATGCAGACTTAATTAAATTTTGATTATAATTGATCAACCGGAAGTTCCCTCATTTGAAGATTTTAACAGTTTTTCTTGAAAAAATGCTGTTAAATATCATTTTTTCACATTTAATGTCATTATAAATATTAAAGAATATTTTATTCTCCATTCGAATTGATTATATTTTATACTTCATGTTCAATGGATATCCAGTTAAAAAATCTGATGGCCAGCATATTACCTTCCGTCAGTTCGTGTATTTTGTACAAATTTCGTACAGAAACTTTCTTGCAAAAGATTCTATATTTCTAGTACATTACTTTCTCTCAGTTTTATGTATTTTGTACAAATTCCATACAGAGAGTTTCTGTATTTCCAGTAAAGTTATAAAACAAACATATTATGTTAATTGCACTAGCTAATTCCACGGTTATAGCATAGCTGGTTGCTTTATGAATTTTAATTTCTTTAGCAGATTTTACCACCGTATCCATAGAATATAAAGTATAAAAAGCAATCAAATCGTGAAAAAATGATATTTAACAGCGTTTTTTCAAGTAAAACTGATAAAATCTTCAAATGAGGGTACTTCCAGTTCCAGTTGACCAATTATAACCAAAATCTAATCAGTTCTGTATATGGATGTATGGAGAAGGAATACGAAAGAATTATAATTTTTGAATTTGTAGTATTGAAATTATCGAAGGAGAAACTTTTGTCACACACACACACACATACACGCACGCACGCACACACACACGCATGCACGCACACACGCACACACACACATACACATACACTCACACACACACACATTTTTTTAACTAAAGACAATGCTATGTTTGTGTTATAATTTTACGGGAGAATCCTTTGCTAGAAACTTTCTGTGCGGAATTTGTACAAAATACATAGAACTGACGGAAGGTAATGTGCAGAAAATATCTTCCAAGTGGGAAATAATACTGAATTTTAGTTTGTACATCCTTAGGGTACTTTTTACCTCACGTTACCCTAAGGTAAGGGAGGTATAGGAATCGCGCTAAAAATCGCATATTGAGATAAATGACCAAGTTTTACGGTCCCTAGAATCCAATTTTAACATTTTTCAATGATGCCTGTGTGTATGTGTGTGTGTTTCTTCGAAAAATACCTTTAAATGTCATTTTTTCGAGGTTTGTTATTATAAAAATTAAAGTTTTTTTAAATTTTCTACAGGTTTGCGTTAATACTTTTTATATATATTTTATGAATAAATTTATAAAATTATCTATAATTTTAATCCCGAAGCCTACGCTTTAAATACAACTCCATGGTTACAAAGTTCAGATCTCAAATGTATGTAACTGACAGATATATGTCATTGTCAACAAACTAATCATTTCAAATAATAATAATGTTTTAAAATACTAAATGGAACAATAATTATTTGGAAAGAAACTTAATAATTTCCAGCATAAGTAAATATGTAGGAGAATATAATTCCTTAGTCACGTGACATGTCCGCCAATCAACATTCAGAATCTCCCTAGCTACGCGTTTATCACAGCGATGATAAATAACAAGGAAATTATCACCGTATTTATAGTCGTTACTAAGGGATTTGTTTTCTTTATTTATGACATTGACAGTTAATTTTAAGTATAAAAATAAATAATAACAATAATTCAAATTCCGAGATATTAAATAAAACTCGTAAGTACCATGTTTTAATACAATATGAATATGTATATCAAAAGTTAGGTTAGATTGCAAAAATTCATTATATTCTCTCATTAAATATAAGCTCGTGATATGATTAATAATCGAAGATATTGCTCGTGAAACCGAAACAGCACATTTCAACTCGTCTTTCGGACTCGTGAAATCTGCAGCTCGGTTTCACTCGAGAATATCATCGATGATAATCATATCACTTGTTATATTACGTATGAATATAGGTAAGATAATAAAAATATATAATATATCATCACGGCATATTACCCATTGCTGGGTGAGCCAATCTGCTTTGTACATAGATGTCGGTAATAATAATGACATATTTGTACCCTGCAGGCGTCACTTCAAGCGAATCGGGCTCGATTCCGACCGACGCCAAATATTTTAGAATTTAAAATGGCACAAAATTGACCCCTGTGGTGCATTCTCCACGACAGTAATGAATATGGGTTAGTATATAAATAAATAAAATATATCATGGCATATTACCCATTGCTGGGTCTGCCAATCTGCTTTGTACACAGATTTCGGTAACGATGATGATATATTTGTACCGTGCGGGCGATTACCAGGTGTCACCTCACAAGCATTTATTGCTAGCATGGAGAGTGTACCACAGGGGTCATTTTTCAAATTCGAAATATTTGGCGTCGGTCGACATCGAACCCGGTATTTAAATTTAATTTAATTTTAAGTATTTACATGAATAAAAATTAATTTATACGGGAGGTATTCTGTTGGCCACATCACATTTTTTAAGTTCTTTTGAATGGCGATGCGCAATTTATTTATAACTCTTGGATTTCGAGTTATAATATCAAAGTTTTAATTTTTATATGGACCCCATATTGAAAAGAGATTTTGTTTAGCATTTCATGTGTCTATGTTCATTTGTTTAAAATTGCAAAAATGCAGCAATTATTCAATTTATAGGTTAAAAACAATAGTTGTTACAACAAATTGTACTGGTGCAAACAAATTTATTATGAAAATATTGGGGATTATCAATGATTTTATAGGTTTTGATACAAGAAAACCGTGGAAATACCACATTATATAATAAAGTTTATTATTGTTAGGCTATTGTGTTATAGAATGTCACGGAAAGTCAGTGTTTTTTGGTAATATTCCCAGTTACCTCCACAGGGAAATTAATATTTTCGATTGTCAGTACCGTACAGCCTGGGCAATATGCCACTTCGGACTGTTGTGACTAATGTGAGTTTGTTTTATTCAAAAAAATTAAGAATGTTTAATTTTCTACATGTTCCAAAGCAAATAATTCTATATACGAGTATTTTATAGAGATTTAAAAAAAAGTTAATGTATTGAAATACATTGATTAACAAATAATAAATGTCTGTCAAAAATTAAGTAAATTAAATTAATAATGGTGGAGTTTAGATACAAAAATATTGCCAATACATTGTATTAATTCGGAATATATGTATGTGAAACGTCTTTGTTAAATGTGTTTCAAAAATTAAAAATTAAATTGTGGTGAAGGTAATTCTCTGGCCACACGAGATATTTTTCTGAACGTAACAAAATTTACCCTAATCTAAATAAATATCTGAATCTATGAATCTATGATACTCATACTGCATAGGAAGATAGCAAATTACTCGTATAGAATCATACTCTATGTAGAAATAAAACTTTCATTTACCTAAACAGAATTATTACCAATTATGTTTATTTATTTTAACTATACAAATTGTGTTTATTTGGAAACCATTAATAGATACTGATTATTTGTAAATACCTGAAGTAAATATAACATTTCAAGCGATTAATTTTTATTTTCTGAAATCCGTTAAAGATAAAAATGATTTACCGTGTAAAAATAAGCGAAGACGATGAAAAAATAAATGAACTGGAAAGTTTATTGATGTAAAAAATTGTTAAAATACAATCCTAAAAAGTTTGAAAAATTAATGAGAAAAAAATTGTTAAAAACAACGTTTCAAATTGTATTTACCGTTCTATCAAATTAATCGGTCTGTTCTTTTTTAATAACACGATTAATTTAATTATTATGGAATAATTTATCAAAACGAAGTTTATTTTAAATTAAAATGTCTATAAATCTGTGGTATAGAGCTGCAGAAAACTACAGCTGTTCAATTTTCACGCAAAGCTATGTAATTTTATATTTTTAAATGGAACACTATATCTTTATTTAAATTTGAAAATTAAATTTGCTATCCAATAGTATAAAAACAATCATATATTTTATATTATTAAAAATCTGATGTGGACACCACACGACTTCCTTGTACGATTATTAAACTATACATACTTTTTTAATAAATAAATTACAAAATATTAATTTTAAATTCAAAACAGTAAGACATATAGCGACGATAAAGGGAATTTTTAAAGAGAGTTTTGATTACAACAAAGAAATATTTGATTACAACAATGAATATGACTACTTTCACGATAAAAATATAATATTTGTTATTGTACGAATCATAAAATTGCACGTATTTAACGTAATTTGACATGAAATTTTTTTTTGTTTTTGTCCTAATCCATAGCAAGCTATATTACAAAAACAAAAAAGTATATAATTTTTAAATTTACATATCTCGCTTATACAAAGGGCTAATTTAATAATACTTGATGTGCTAGACTCAGAAATTAATTCTCTAAAACTTTTATTTGAAGCATTTATTTCTAAAATCAAAATAAAATCATTTTATTCAAGAAAAACTGTTAACAACTTCAAGTAATGTACCACTTCCGGTTAGCCTATTTTAACCAAAATCTGTTATGTTATTTCGATTGACATAAAAGTCTTGTATACCAAATTTGAAAAGTTTTGGATTATATTTTAAAACAGTTTTTCATTAAAATCAATTATAGGCTTCATGTAAAGTGCCACTTCTGGTAATTGTGTAATAACCAGAAAGGGAGGTGCACAACTAGATGTTATAGGAGTCCTAAATACAAAATTTCAACTTTCTACAGCTTACCGTTTTTGAGTTATGCGAGATACGTACGGACGTACGTACGTACAGACGTCACGACGAAATTAGTCAAAATGGATTCAGGGATGATCAAAATGGATATTTCCGCTGAAATCTGAAAACCGAAATTTTTCGCGATTACAATACTTCCTTTACTTACGTACAAGGAAGTAAAAATACAATGGCGAATGATTAAAATATTACATTTTTATTAAATACAGAAGACATAATAAAAATATTACAAAGTTACGTCATGTTTCACATACAACTTCTGAGTCAACTTGTTTTTAGTCGTCGTCAGAAGCCTAGCACAACAAGTAACCACAGACGTAATAAATAGTGTGAAACGCGTCTGTGGTTACTTGTTGTGCTGGCCGGCTTCTGACGATGACTAAAAAAGTTGACTCAGAAGTTGTAAACTTGTGAAACATGACGAAACTTTGTAATATTTTTATTATTATGTTTGTTTCGCGGAAAAATTAGCAATTTGTTTTTGCAATTTGCATTTTTATTTTATTTAGGAGTCATAATATTTAAATTAATCGAGCTATTAAAAAAGAACACACCCATGAAATCACCCTGTATTCTATTCAATTACATAGGTAACATAATTCGCATAATAAATATTAATAAATAAAAGTATCGTCAAGGATTTTTTACACATTGCTATGTGTTCGCGTTCTAATTTCCAATATGCTTACATAAATTTCACTCTCTTTTCACTAGAGAACGTAGATATAAGGTACATCACAGAAGTATTTTTTATGTAAAACAATTATTTTAATAAGTTAACTTCGGTCAAAAACAAATTGGATTCAATACAATCTAACAGTGCACCGGATCATGTACAGTACAGTATTTTTTTATAAAAGATGTCCGATCAAGGGCATCTACGAATTGTACGAATTAAGATTTTAGTTCCGCCCGTTCTGTCAAATTCAGTAGTGTCGTTTACTTAGTTTTTTTGAGAGATACTATTGCAACTTTATTATTATAAAAATATATGTTACAGTAAAAGCATTCAAACTTCAAAACTAAGTCTTATTAGCAAGTATAAACCAAATATGTGAAAAATGAGATACTGTCACAGTGTCAGTGACGCTGACAGAAAATTACGTTATTTGCATACGGCTATTAATCAAGGCAATATATCTGAAAGTATTGTCAACAACGAGGATCGTTTTAAAATGGAATGTCCTAACTTAGTCGAAACAACATGAATTTGAATGGCAAATGAGAGAGATAAATGTATGTCAATTTGTTAATTCGTTCATGATACAGATGACCTTGATCGGACATCTTTAAAGAAAATTACTGTACCTAGTGTACCTACCAGACATTAAAATATTGAACAAATTCAACCAGAGGACGGTTATCTGGTCGACGGACAACTAGGTGGTGGTCAAATGGGCATCGGACATCTTGGCTATAATAAATATAAATATGTAAAATTACAAAATTGTGCGTCCGATTAGGTTATGTTAAGAAAAATCAGAAGTCATCTACGAATTGTATGAATTAAGATTTTAGCTCCGCCTATACTGTCAAATTCAGTAGTATCATTTACTTAATTTTTATGAGGGTGCATAAGATACTATTGTTATTTATTTGCCAGTTTGTGGTATAAAACCAATAATAGGTTTCCGCTTTTACATAATAGAATTATAAACAAAACAATAAATTTAGTATTAAAATATGATAATAAATTTAAAAGTTAAATGTTGTATATTACAAGTTATACCGAAATGTTATATAATATTTTGGTTTAGTCTACCAATCAGAAGAGATCGTATATGTGTAGCAGTTAAAATAAAAATATCAACATCTGAAAGGTTTCATAGTGATACATCGCTCTATTGATTGGTGAGTTTTTGTAACAATTTGTATTACAACGTGGTAAAATACGAGTAAACAGTTGTTGAAGCCTTGTGACTTTTGCAGGAGTGTATAAATTGATGTAATATAAAAATTGTTGACCATCTATATAGTGTTATGCAAAGTTTTATACAAAATTATTATATCATTTACTATTCTACGTTTTTCTTATGTTATTATTATAAAAATATACATATGTTACAGTAAAAGCATTAAAAATTCAAAATTAAGTCAATTGTTAAGTTTATTAGCAAATGTAACCAAATATGTGAAAAATAAGATACTGACATAGTGTCGGTGTCAGTGGCATTGACAGAAAATAATATTAATCGTACGTCTGTGAAACAAGGTAATATACCTGATTTAAATAAACTTAGGTTATAGCGAAAGTATTGTCAACAACGAGCATCATTTTAAAATGGAGGGTCCTAACTTAGTCGAAACAATATTGTAGCGTGCGTGCACCCGACGCCACTGAGTTTGCGAGTACGCGACCGCTGCCGCTGGTCGAACGTTTCTAGAACGGCCGCTGTGCTGATCAAGCGTCTAATCTTGTCGATGACGCAATCTTCGCAAACACCGGCGGAGTAAACAAACAAGTATCGATCTGTTTATGTAATTGTGGTTTCCTGATCTCTCTGTATTCGATGTTATCATCGCATCGAATATTCCAGGAAGGACGCCGGACTATATAAACCCCCTCAGGGAAGACAACCGGGCTTTCGGATATAAACACGCAACGTGAAATGAATAGTTGGTGATATAAATAAATAGTCTACGAGTGGTGAACATTAATAAATATAGTTATATAAATGAATACCAAAGTAAATATCGTTTAAATAAATAATCTTAGTGTTTAACTATTTCATAATATTTTTAGTATTTAAATTAGTGTTAAGATTTGTTTAATCATAGTGTTTTTGTAATTATTATCCTTTTATTATCTTTATCTTAAATTATAAACATTACAATATGAATTTTTAAAAGACAAGCGTGTTATTGCACACGCTTGTAGTCTTTACAAATGAGAGAGTAAATGTATGCCAATTTGTTAATTCGTTCATGATACAGATAACTTGATAGGACATTTTAAAAAACATCTGATGTGGACACCACACGACTTCCTTGTACGATTATTAAACTATACTTATTTTTTAATAAATAAATTACAAAATATTAATTTTAACTTCAAAACAGTAAAATATATAACGACCATAAAGGAAGTTTTTAAAGAGAGTTTTGATTACAACAAAGAAATATTTGATTACAACAATGAATATAACTAATTTCACAATAAAAATATAATATTTGTTATTGTACGAATCATAAAATTGCACGTATTTAACCTAATTTGACATAAACTTTTTTTTTATTTTTTTGTCCTAATCCATAGCTAGCTTTGTTACAAAAACAAAAAAGTATATAATTTTTAAATTTACATATCTCGCTTATACAAAGGGCTAATATAAACTTTTATTTGAAGCATTTATTTCTAAAATCAAAATAAAATCATTTTATTCAAGAAAAACTATGTTAACAACTTCTAGCAATGTACCACTTCCGGTTAGCCTATTTTAACCAAAATCTATTATGTTATTTCGATTGACATAAAAGTCTTGTATACTAAATTTGAAAAGTTTTGGATTATATTTTAAAACAGTTTTTCATTAAAATCTATTATAGGCCATGTAAAGTGCCACTTCTGGAAATTGTGTAATAACCAGAAAGGGAGGTGCATAATTAGATGTTATAGGAGTCCTAAATACAAAATTTCAATTTTCTACGGCTTATCGTTTTTGAGTTATGCTAGATACGTACGTACGTACAGACGTCACGACGAAATTAGTCAAAATGGATTTAGGGATGATCAAAATGGATATTTCCGCTGAAATCAGAAAACCGAAATTTTTCGCGATTACAATACTTCCTTTACTTACGTATACAAGGAAGTAAAAAGTACTGTACCTACTTTTAGTCTCTACTAATATTCGGTTGCAGTTAAATTTTAAGCGTTCTTTATATTGCCAATATTACAAGGAAATGTCGTATTTAATAATAAATTAATAAATATTATTAAATTTCGATCTACAATTTATTTTTAAAGTATAGGTATAGCATGAACTTTAAGTAGAAGTGGTATAAATGGGCATTAATCTATAAAATGTATAGAAAACGTATTGGAGAAAACATAAAATGTTATACTCACAATTTAATGGTAACATAAAATGTTAAATGTTTTATGATATTTTTCTAAGAAAACCTATCTACACTACACTTTTAGTAAATAAAGAATCACTTCCGGTATGTCGGTTGACAGTAAAATCAAACGAGTTCGTCCCATTTTAGCAGATGAGAATTTAAAATCCACCTACATTTACCTACATACTTCCCCAAACATAATTTTAATTCTTTTAAAGACTATAAAACAGGAAAAGAAACCGGTTTTAGAAACTGGTTAACCAGCAGAGTCCAAAAACATTTTTTTTATCGAAACCAAAACCGATTTTAATATTGATGTATTTATCTGCATTTGAAATTAAGTTGTAACCGTTACGGTAGTTAGATTAATATATAAATTATTCGTTTTTGAAACAAATGAACATTTTCGTTATTTTTTATCTAACCTCGAATATGTGAATACGTGTATTAAGGATGTGGAGTGTATTTAAAAAATTTGATGTGGACACCACACGACTTCCTTGCACGATTATTAAACTATACATATTTTTTTAATAAATTACAAAATATTAATTTTAACTTCAAAACAGTAAGATATATAGCGACCATAATCTAACCCGGTTCTTTTTAAAGAAAGTTTTGATTACAACAAAGAAATATTTGATTACAACAATGAATGTGACTAATTTCACAATAAAAATATATTTGTTATTGTACGAATCATAAAATTGCATGTATTTAACATAATTTGACATGAACATTTTTTTTGTTTTTGTCCTAATCCATAGCAAGCTTTATTACAAAAACAAAAAAGTATATAATTTTTAAATTTACATATCTCGCTTATACAAAGGGCTAATGTAATAATACTTAATGTGCTAGACGCAGAAATTAATTCTCTAAAACTTTTATTTGTAGCATTAATTCTAAAATCAAAATAAAATCATTTTATTCAAGAAAAACTGTTAACAACTTCAAGTAATGTACCACTTCCGGTTAGCCTATTTTAACCAAAATCTATTATGTTATTTCGATGAACATAAAAGTCTTGTATACCAAATTTGAAAAGTTTTGGATTACATTTTAAAACAGTTTTTCATTAAAATCTATTATAGGCTTCATGTAAAGTGCCACTTCTGGAAATTGTGTAATAACCAGAAAGGGAGGTGCACAACTAGATGTTATAGCAGTCCTAAATACAAAATTTCAACTTTCTACGGCTTACCGTTTTTGAGTTATGCGAGATACGTACGGACGTACGTACGTACGTTCAGACGTCACGACGAAATTAGTCAAAATGGATTCAGGGATGATCAAAATGGATTCAGGGATGATCAAAATGGATATTTCCGCTGAAATCTGAAAACCGAAATTTTTCGCGATTACAATACTTCCTTTATTTACGTACAAGGAAGTAAAAAACCTAACTCGGAGTAGGCCATAAACAGAGAAGGAGAAGACCCATATACGAAACGATCGAGACTGAAATAATTAAAGTGAGAGAATTCCAGAAAAATTGTTTCATTTCATCAACTACCCAGCCAAGAAACAACCCTTATTCCAGAGAAACGTATGTCTGATCATTATTCAATTCAAAAATCAAGTCAAAATTGATCTTGAAATGTAACAGGCAGCAAAAAAAATATTGTCATTCGCCATTATCTAATTTATTTCAAATTCTAAAATAAGATTCAAGAAGGAAAGCTTTGATTTCTTTAGATAACACTTTTGACAATATCTCGTGTCAAATTGACATTTAATTAAATACTTTCAAATTAAGACATAACTTTCTCTTTGTGGGTAATTTCTTGACTGTGACATGGATTAGGTGTTAACAATTACTCGAAAGTTTAGGCAAACAGCATTTATTCTTACTTGACAACGTTTTGGTGCACCTTGCACCTTCTTCAGGGTCTACAACAATTATACAACAAAAATGTAATACATACAAAATAACATGGAGATTATCACACTTACAGTAAGATCTTACAAATTGTTACAATTCATGTACACAAAATACATTCGTATAAAATATTCAGTTACTTTATTAACCATCGTAAAAAAAATTCAAAGAGCATACACACATCCATTTGCTCTAAAAAACGACAACCGAATAATACGAAAAATAGCCGGAAATATACTGTATAAGGATTCTGGTGACATCATTGAACCGGACTCCTATTGATCGTCTGTGTTGAATGATAAAAACCAAACACAAATTATTAATCATTTATTTTAATTAAACATATATTTTTATAAATTGACACTTCCTTTTTTAAATCAATCAATCTTGTCCACTTGATTTTTTTTTTATGAAATTTTAATTAGCCTACTACAATCTCCCCTTTAATTAAAATTTCTTAAATAAGTCTCAGATTTTCCATATGCTTCGAAAGTTACTCTGATTCACGTCTTTTGTTAATATATCCGCTGGTTGGTCTTCTGTTCTTATATATTTAAGTGATATGTTTTTGTTTTCTATTACGTCCTTAATAAAATGATATTTTCTGTTTATATGTTTTGTTCTAGACGTTTGTCCTACATTTTTTATCCAGTCTAATACTGCTGTACTATCTGTGAATATTTCTAATGGTTTCTTTACATAATATTCTTCTTCAAGCTCTTCCATTATGTTTCTTATCCATGCTCCCTCGCATGCTCCGTCGCAAACTGCTAATAATTCTGCCTCCATTGCTGAAAGTGTAACCAGTTTTTGTTTTGCACTTTTCCAGTTGATCAAATTTTTACCCAACATCCGTGACATATCCTCCAAATGATTTTCCATCTGCAGATGTGCACCATCCCGCATCAGTAAATAATTTTATTTTTCCATTTTGTGATGTTAAATGTAAACCTTTTTTCTTTGTTGCCCTCAAATACCTGAACACTCTTTTGACTGCTATCCAGTGAATTTCTTTGGGGTCTTTACTGTATTGTGATAATCTGCTTAGGCAATATCTGGCCGTGTTTCTCTGGCCAAATACATGAGTGATCCTATAGCCTCTTGATATTTTACTTGTTTGAATTTTTTTGAATTTTGATCTTCGTATAATTTTTGCCCGATTACTCCAGGTGTTCTTACATCTTACTGGTTTACATTCTTTCATGTCAAATTTTTATAAAATCTTATTAATATAATTTTGTTGATATAGGTACAAATTTTTATCTTGATCTTCTTCAATTTCAATTCCCAGAAATGTTTTCTTCTCTGTAGTTTCTGTAATTGTTATTTCATTCTTTTTTGGTTTCATATACTCTTCAATTATTTCTTTACTATCTCCAATGACAAACATGTCATCCAGATTTTTTCATTATCTCGTTCATTTTAATGTTCCAGCATCTTCCTGGCTGCGGTAGTCCGTAAATACTTTTCTTTAATGAATATGCTTTATCTGGTTCGTCATTATATCCGGGGGGTAATTCCATGTACACTTCTTCATCTAGATTGTCATTTAAATACGCAGATTTAACATCAAAATATCTTCTTGTACTTTTCATCATTACAGGTAATGCAAGTAGAATTCTTATTGATTCCCATTTTATCACAGGACTGTAAGATTCGAAGTAATCTATTCCATATATTTGTGAATATCCAACTGCAACTAGTCTTGTCTTAAATATTCTTGTTTTATTTGCAAAAATTTTGATCTTATAAACCCATTTACATTTGATGATCTTATTTTTAGGTCTATGTGTTTTCTCCCATACATCAAATTTTCTCATGTTTTCCAATTCTTCGTCTATTGCTTTCTTCCATTCGTTCTTGTATTCTAATTCAATAGCGCTTCGATATGAATTTGGTTCCTTTTCTCTTGCTTCATTTACTACATAATCCTTAAATTTTTCAGGTAATTTTGTTTTCCTTTTTGGTCTTTGTCTTGATTCTTGTTCCATGACTGTGTTATTTTCCTTTTGAGTTTCATTATTTTGTCTTTGCTTAAAAATAATGTATTTACTTTTATCTTCTTCTTCATCTTCTTCTTCCATCCCATCTCTTTCTGTTGTCGTAGATCTTCCTTTTATTGTGATTTCTTCTGCCAATCATTGTATGACCTATCCGTCTGAACATCTTCCAATCTATCTGGTTCATTTCGTAAAATAACATCTTCATAAAGCTCTTTACTGTCCAACAACGCTTCCATCCTCATACTCCATATGGAATAGTTATTATTAGTTAACATTTCCATTTTTACTATGTTCATCGGATCCATTTTTTATGTTGATCACAATTGCTCTTCCACTGCGTCGAGCAGAACAACTACGCTCTGCTACCAAATGTTGAATGATAAAAACCAAACACACAAATTATTAATTATTTATTTTAATTAAACATATATTTTTATAAATTGACACTTCCTTTTTTTTTAAATCAATCAATCTTGTCCACTTGATTTTTTTTATGAAATTTTAATTAGCCTACTACAGTCTGTACACCAATAATAATGTACCAAGCTGTAGGAATTTAAATAAAATGTAAGGAAATTAATGAAACTCAGTTGGCGTTAAATTTGCCTTTTTCTTTTTGAACTTTTCCAATACATCAACATATACGCTGTTAAGTCCTTGAATATCAATTCTTGCATTGATGTTATTGCAATCATCCCTGATATGTAACATTTCAAGAAATATACGTTCGGAGTAATTCTGCTGTTCCTCCAAAATTTTGGAATTTTCCAGATCAAAAGTGTGTTTTAGTGTATTGGAATATTCAGTCAGAGCACATTTGTTTGCCGTGTTGCTCTTTGAATTTTTTGTGTGATGGTTAATAAAGTAACTGAATGTTTTGTACGAATGTATTTTGTGTACATGAATTGTAACAATTTGTAAGATCTTATTGGAAGTGTGATAATCTCCATGTTATTTTGTATGTATTACATTTTTGTTGTATAAATGTTGTAGACTTTGAAGAAGGTGCAAGGGTGCATCGAAACGTAAGTAAAACGTAAAAGTAAGAATAAATAACTTTCTCTATTCATAGCCTACTCCCCTGTTTAGAGATCCTCAGTTTGTTTGTTTTTAACGAATTTTGATTACATCAAATGAATGCTTAATTGCAATAAAGAAAATTTTATTATAATAATAAAAATAGCTGATGAATACAATAATTAGGTAGGTAGGTATTACTTTTTCGATCAGGGCCCGAAAAATATTTTTTGGCTAGGTTACGTAAAAGTCTAATTAGGCCCTGGTTATTAAAATCGCTTTTACTGTTAAAATATGTACATCTCTGTTTAAAGCGCAGCCATTTTTACTCTGTTAATATATGCATCTATTACTTTCCGCTATGAATATAAATGGCAGAATTTCAATATGAAACTTGATATTACAGACACATTACAAAGTTTTAATTAAAATTAAAGTCAGGGTTAATTTTTCACAAAGTTTCCTAACCACTAAAACTCATTAAACATCAAATATTTCAAAGATGCTTTTATACACAAGTTCATGAGCCGTGTAAATTACAAAATAAATAGGAGTATTACGCAAAAAAAAAACATAAAAGGCGTAGTGATATTAAAAATGCTTTAATAAAGAACTCATTTTCTAAAAGGTTCCATCGTTGTTTAATGAATAAAAAATGTAATATAAAATACATAATAATCTATTAAAAATACTCGTGTACAGCCGACTAGAAAAATAATTGAACGGTACGCTAGAATCTATAGCTGATATAGCGCTAGAAGAAATAGCTAGCGAAAAATATTTCGCTAAAACATCTAGTGAACTATAACTATATAGTAGGCAGCTACATGCATCATGTTTCGTTACAACGAACGTCACTTTCTAATAAACGTTACAGTATTAAGAAAAATTAATAAAAAAGCGCAAGTATATGGTTAATTATGATTATTAATAAGGAATAAAAATCGCTTAAGACCGCCTACCACGTGTATAACCAATGAAAGTAAAGAGTAACTAATACTTGACACGTTTCACAAGATTTCAATTTCTGAATCAACGTCTCATTTATGAGAGCCTGGCCGACTGATCTGTGTGGCGAACTGAAGACTTTAGGAGTTTCCCATTACATTGAGCTTAGTTTAAACTTCGTCTTATGCAACAATGGAGTCCTTCACCATAACAAAAAGTCTGATGTGGCCAGTACAATACCTTTCACCAATCCTGTGTATTATGTACAAATTCCATACATAAATTTTCTTGCAAAAGATTCTAAATTTCAAGTAAAATTATTTCATAAACAAACTATGCAAATGGCACTTGACACTAACATCTTCTTCTTAATTCCATACTCCTGATAACAAATAGACCAAATGAAAAAAGAAAAACATAAGAAATTTTGAATGAAAATTTTTGACAATTGTCAGTTATGGATGTAATTAATTGCTGTCATTTTGACACGGGTCCCCATATCTGCTTGCCAAAGTCAGCAAAGTCACGTCACTGCACGCGCCCTATACATAAATTTTCTTGCAAAAGATCCTATATTTCCAGTAAAAATATTTCATAAACAAACTATGCAGATTGCACTTGACACTTACTTCTTTTTCTTTAGATTGTCACATTTGTTAGGGCGGTCGCTATTTTTTATTTTCTTCTTCCACTCATTTTTGTTTTGCGTGTCGTCCTCATTCAGTTCCTTTTCTCTCAAGTCTTCCGCAATACAGTCCTTCCATCTTATATTTGGTCTTCCTATGTTTCTTCCACCTTCTATTACTAAGCTATTAATTTTTTCCAATATATTCTTCCTCATGACATGTTCAAACCAATGTAATCGTCTCTCTTTTATCTTTATAGAAACTTCTAACATTAGAGTTATTTCCCTTATTCTTTCATTCAATTACTTTTAATTGATACTGACATCTGTCAATTTGAATTACAATATATTAGCAGTTTCCATGGTTGTTAGCATAGCTGGTTGATTTATGAAATTTAATATCTTTATAATTCTTGAACTTTATATCTGCTGAATATGAAATATAAAATGCAATCATACCGTATAGGGAATAATATATTCTTTAAGTTAAATAATATTTAACTGGGTTTTTTCAAGAATAACTGTTAAAATCTTCAAATGAAGGTACTTCCGGTTGACTAATTATAACCAAAATCTAATCAAGTCTGCATATGGTTGTAAGGAAGAGGAATACGTAAGAATTGTAATTTTTGGAATTCTAGTATTGGAGATATCGCGGCCGAAACCGCGGTCACATATACAGGGTGAGTCACCGAAATCGCCGTCTTCGATATCTCCCTTGTCGTTAGAAATACAGCATAAGTTTATTAACAGAATTTATTTGACTACTCAAGGAGCATAACGTAAAATTATTTTCACATATACAGGATGTTGCATTACGGCTCGGCGAGAATAGTTTCTCTTTTTTTAAATGGAACACCCTATATATTTTTATATATTTTTAATTGTATTTTATTCACCTATACGAGCATATGAATTTTGTTTTAGTTTTCCGCGGCGTTGCCAAGTTATTCCGTTTTTTCTCTAAAAAAGACCGAATACACGCATTGCTTTATAAAGGCTTACTGAAGTTATTTTAATAGTAAGAATTAAGAATTTTCTTTTCTGTATAACTGTAATTATACTCTATGTTCTGACATATTTTTTTTTAAATGTAATTATACAGGCTGTTCAATAAAGCGAATCAAATGTGCTCAATTTCAAATGACTATAACTCGTCATTTTCAAATGGAACACCCTATATTTTATTATTCAGTTGTGTGTATTTTTGTATTATCTTCATATGTTATTAAGGATATCCCATGCCTAAAACCAATAATTTCGGAGATTTTCACCATTTTTCTCTAAATTTATATATTTCACTAAAAATTAAATCTAGTATACCATGGATACTGCTTTTTGAATAATAAACAATTGCAGTAATGACAGTATTTTCATTAGCCAGGTTGTTATTAATAACAGAGGGATGAAGTAAATTAATTTATTAATATGAGTCTCTCACAAGAAGAACTTACGAATATGGTGTACGCACTTAGAGAAGCGGAAAGAAACCTTCTCTTGTCGTACTGAACATGACCAGTTCTGTTAAACCTTTTCCTTAGTTTTTTAAAAGAACGCGGATTTGGATGTCGTCTGCCCGGAAACCGTTGTGCATAAATTCTTGATGCCAAAAGAGGGTTTGTTTCCGCTGCTTCAAGTGTGTACACCATATTCCTAAGTTCTTCTTGCGCACTCTCCACGCCAGCATTGAGTGCCCGTGAGGTGACACCTGGCCTGACCAGCATACATCATATTCGTAAGTTCTTCTTGCGAGAGACTCATATTAATAAACTAATTTACTTAATCCCTCTGTTATTAATAATAACCTGGCTAATGAAAATACTATCATTACTGCAATTGTTTCTTATTCAAAAAACAGTATCCATGGTATACTAGATTTAATTTTTAGTTAAATATATAAATTTAGACAAAAATGGTGAAAATCTCCGAAATTATTGGTTTTAGGCATGGGATACCCTTAATAACATATGAAGATAATACAAAAATACACACAACTGAATAATAAAATATAGGGTGTTCCATTTGAAAATGACGAGTTATAGTCATTTGAAATTGAGCACATTTGATTCGCTTTGTTGAACAGCCTGTATAATTACATTTAAAAAAAAATATGTCAGAACATAGAGTATAATTACAGTTATACAGAAAAGAAAATTCTTAATTCTTACTATTAAAATAACTTCAGTAAGCCTTTATAAAGCAATGCGTGTATTCGGTCTTTTTTAGAGAAAAAACGGAATAACTTGGCAACGCCGCGGAAAACTAAAACAAAATTCATATGTTCGTATAGGTGAATAAAATACAATTAAAAATATATAAAAATATATAGGGTGTTCCATTTAAAAAAAGAGAAACTATTCTCGCCGAGCCGTAATGCAACATCCTGTATATGTGAAAATAATTTTACGTTATGCTCCTTGAGTAGTCGAATAAATTCTGTTAATAAACTTATGCTGTATTTCTAACGACAAGGGAGATATCGAAGACGGCGATTTCGGTGACTCACCCTGTATACACACACACACACACACATACACACACACGAACACACACACACACACACACACACACACACACACACACATACAGACATCATCGTAAAAATAGTAAAATCGTATTGTAAAGATCCTAAAACGTGCTTATTCATTGAAAACTCACCACCGAATTTTTTGACCAAAGACAATACCTTCCTTACCTAGAGGTGACGGAAGGTAAAAATTAAGTAAAATGTTAGTTATATTGAAAGTAGATACGAAAAAATAATGATTGAGACGATTTTTTTTTACAAAAATTGTTAGTTTTTAAAATATTTAAGGTTTTAAGCATCTATATTTCGATGTCACATTATTGTTACACCTTTCTCGCGTAGCCTACTATAGAACTGGTGCGAGAATGATAGCTATAGGTTTCGTTAAAAATTAAATAGAGTTAAACTAAAAATAATTATGATTTTTTTAATATTATGAATTGCTTAAAAATTAAATGAACTTTCATTTAAAATAATAAAAAAAAAATAGAATGGAGGACCCCATTTTATTACCCTTTCAAAGAAAATTACTTTAACGTTCAACCTCCGCTTGAAACCTACAGCCGTATTTTTTGATTAGCAGTTAAAAATAGTTAATAATTTTTCTGTATCAAAATAAATGGAGAATTTCCTGGAAAGTAATTTTTCTTCTTCATACCAGAAATGATTTGATTACGCCCCTGCACAATTTCCAGTGATTGAATCGACGTACGCCACTGGCAATGCCCTAACGTAATTATTCTAGCTCCTTCCACTTTCGTACGCCTTGGAAAAATAAAGATAATACAGCGATCTCGCAGAAAATTTATTTTTAAATTGATTTTCTCAGTATAGTAAGGAATACTTTGGATTAGGCTACATGTTTTTTTGTTCATAGTTTTATTTTTAAGCTGTCAAATTCAGAAACCGGATATTACAAATTATGACACTAATATTATTAATGTTTAGTATAGAAGCAGAACATTATATCAATTAATTAATACATACCAGGGATCAGGGAAGATTTTTTATAATCTACCTAGCCATGACAATAACAAGTGACAATGGTAATTTTTTGATGTCATGTTATTGCGATATGCGATATTTGTCTGCATACAGGATGATTGAAAAATAGGAACTAATGGCTTTGTAAGAAATTATCAACTTTAACACATTAAATAGTGACAAAAACAAAAGTCCAAATTTTTAATATGACGCCTGAAACAAATTAACAAATTATGGTTCATTTGGGTATTAAAAATAATAATCAAAGTTACAAAGATTAAGTTTATTTATTCGTGAAGACATTGCAGAATAAAAGATATACAATTTTTACCTTCCGTCACCTTTAGGTAAGGAAGGTATTGTCTTTGGTCAAAAAATTCAATGATGAGTTTTTACTGAATAAGCACGTTTTAGGGTACATATAATACGATTTTACCATTTTTACGATGATGTCTGTATGTATGTATGTGTGTCTGTGTGTGTGTGACAAAAGTTCCGGATTCCATAACTTCAATACCACGATTCCAAAAATTATATTTTTTTCGTATTCCTCAAGTTTACATCCAGTAGAACAACTGATTAGATTTTGGTTATAATTGGTCAACCGGAAGTAGTCTCATTTGAAGATTTAAGAGTTAAATTTGATTTATTGACATTTAACGTTATTATAACTTAAAGAATATATTATTCTCTATACGATTTGATTACAATTTATACTTCATATTCAATAGATACAGAGTTAAAGAATTTTAAAGAAATTAAATTTTATAATTCAGCCAGCTATGCCAAACTTGGGAACTAGTAATATATTCATATAATTCAAATTGACAGATGTCAGTATCAATAAAAAGTAAATTAATGTGGATGTTGAAGTAGATATTGGGGAATACACGGAAAGATACGGTAAGAAAATAACTCTAGTGTTACAAGTTTTTAGAAAGATACAAGAAAGACGATTACATTGGTTTGAACATGTCATGAGGAGAAATGAAGAATTATATTGGAACAAGAATGAATAGTTTAGTAATAGGACGTTAAAGAAACAGAGGAAGACCAAAGATAAGATGGAAGGACTGTATTGCGGAAGATTTGAGAGAAAAGGAACTGAATGAGAACGACATGCAAAAATAGCGACCCCTAACGAATGGAAAAAGCTAAAGAAGAAGAAGATGCCTGTGTCAAGTGCAATTCAAATAGTTTGTTTATGAAATAATTTTACTGGAAATTTAGAATCTTTTGTAAGAAAAATTATGGAATTTATACATTATACACGAGAATGACGGAAGGTATTGTGCTGGCCTCAATAGATTTTTATTTTCGTAATAAAATTACAGATGAAATTTGATATTTTTAACATTGACAATCGTTTTGTGGCACATCATGGACCAAAACTTCATAATGCCGAGACTTGTGTTCCAAATAATCGTATGGGTATGATATCATACGACAATGGGGATGAATCTGCAAAATATTCATATATTATAATTCCACTAGTGAGTGACTAGAATTTTATCGGCAATTTTTTCCGTCATAATCACGACTGCTTGTTGTGCCGAAAATCAAAACTAGTACGGTAGCACGAATGACGATTTTCTAAAGCAACAATAGGAGTAAACTAGGCATAAATTACAGATAAAATTCTAGTCACGAATGGTATTCGGCCTGACAATATTTCTTAATAACTTTTTCTTGTAAACCTAAGTTAAAATTCTTCAAAGTTTTGTCACAAATTTCATTACCCGCCTATGGTTGAATTAAAAATGAACGCATGCGCAGAATACAATGAAAGGTTGAATGAATCTGTCAACACAAAAGAAAGATTAGAAACTGGTGAATAGATTGACCGATACACCAGATGGTGAAACTATACACAAATCGGGCAAAATAAGATATAGAATAAAATACCTCGACTAAGGTAACAAAAAAAATCATAAGTCAAATTTTTATGTTACAATAGGTAGGTCAATCCAAAAATTGTAGGACATTTATAGGATGCATTCCACCAAGAACAACTCTACAATTGACGGAACAAGAAAACGCATAAAGATGATTAAAAGTGATGCAGGCCTAAATGATATCACAACAAATGTTCAGAATGCCCACCGTCATTGTCAATGCACTCTAAAGGCATCGACCAAATGATGTAACTATTGTTCTTTCAATATCCTACAAATTGCCGTATTTGACATTTTATGTTATACTGCTATTCTTCGAGTATTAAAATCTGGCTGAGAATCAACACTTATTGTATTTACATATATGTAAAAAGGTGCAACGTTTCGAAAATGACGATTCGGAAAACGGTCGAAATAAATTTGCTGGGCTATGGCAGCGTTTCTCTGAGCTTTACCATAGGCCAGCATAATGTCTGTATACTCACTATCCGTAAAGGCAAGCATATTTACTGATTATAACTTTTATAATAATTATTAATCGATTTATTTGTCAAAAAAAAGTTAAGCTCACATTTGTCAAATACAATTGATTCATTGTTATTTGCCACTGGGGGGGGGGCAAATTGTAAAAAAATTGAGATTTCGAAAAAAGTTATTAAGAAATATTGTTGCTCTCGACGAGTTTTATCACTGGTTAAGCGTAATGTACTTATTTCTGTTACACCTATATATATATATATATATATATTAAATTACTGAAATATTTGTTACTCAAAAAAATTTGACAGACATTGTGTCTATGCAACGCCTAGTCGTAAAATTACAGTGGCAATTTTCACTATGGTCGCCTACACAACCTTCTATGCACCCTGTCCCTTGCCCTGCAGTGTTGCCGCTTCTTCATAATTTTGCATTTTCAACATATCCAGTGAATTGACAACAGGCAACAGTGTATAAATCTCCCGTCAATACTTATTTGACGGTAAGTATAGTGAAAATTGTCAGTGTAATTCGAATGTGATTGGTTCAATTCACCAAAACATTGTGATTTAATTGGATGACATATTATGAGTGGAATTGTCGTTAAAATTCTAAAAATGAATCGAAAAATGTATGTTCTTGTACTAAAACCCATTCTTACAATTCCCGATTAAAATTTCAACTTTCAGGTAAATAAATAATAATAAATCGGATTATTGACAACAATGGGGTCTCGTGGCCGTGTGCCTGAGTGTCTGGTCGCGAATCTGAGGACCCGGGTTCGATCCCGACCGGCGCCAAAAATTACTACTATTTTAATGGCACAAAATTGACCCCTATGGTGCACTCTCCACGCTAGCAATGAGTGCCCGCGAGGTGACGCCTGGTAAGCGCCCGCACGGTACAAATATTTCATCATTACCGATATCTGTGTACAAAGCAGATTGGCACACCCAGCAAATGGGTAATATGCCGTGATGATATATTTATTTTTATTTATTTATGATAAATTTGTCATTGGACAGTTCATTTCGTTTCAGTTTTGTTTATTTAACTTTGTAAAATTGACCATATATGTTAAAATAAGTGTCTAACGATTTTTTGTTCTTACTGTACATATTTTCACTTACATTTCCCGGTACTTGCAGACCATTATGCTGAGCCCTTCCAATATAGAGTTTATGTCCATCTTTGGTATAACCACATTGAACAGCATTTAATGGCACTTCACCATGGCTACCACAAACCCACTTAGCCTTTTCTTGTTGATGGTTCACCAGAACCTAAACATAATTTATTCATTCATTGTTTCATTCGCAATTCCCACTAAAATGTGGTATTGTACCCGATCCTTTGACTTTTGAATCCGTAATGTTAATATATGCAGAAAACCACAAATACAAAATTTATAGCGAATCGTTTCCTTGGGGGGTTTAACCTCAAATGTTGAAAGTTAGAGTATTTTATTTTTCTACCTGAAAGTTGGCAGCATTGTGCTCCTTTCCATCATGCGCGAAGTAGCAGATGCGACGTCTGGGTACTATTTTTACAAGGAGGACTGCACCACAGATGTTTTTAACACGACCAATGTATACATCACTGTCGTCGATGTCTTTACTGCACCAAACAGCGTTTGCTGGTAACTCCGCGTCAAAATGAGTGTCCACCCAATCATACACTAAAGAATTTCAGTAATATTTATTGTTCAATATTTAAAAAAGTTTGAAAGTATTAAAATGTAGGAATGAATTTTGCTGAGAAGTGGAATAAAGAAAAGTGAAGTAGTTATTTGTGATAATTTTATATAGATATTTAATTTATTTCACTTACTTGTTACTGCCGAGTTGAACTGTCTTTGAACATATGTGTAAGTAACGTTCTTCCTTTTATATACAATATTATTGTATATATTTCCTTATAATTACAATTTTTAATTATATTTATATTTATTTCATATCAATATGGTAGTCAACTAAATTTTCATTTATTTATAATTTCCTTATAAAGTTGATAAATAACTATTTGACCTCTAGACAATATAAAAATCAACCAATTACGATTATTTCTTTCGTTTTTTTTGTTTGTAAACTGATTAGTAAAGTCAACAATCTCTCAATTTATCTTATCAACGGCCAGTTGGACCAAAGAAACTTAAATATTAAACATGGCTTAAATTGACAATATTGCACCGAAATCAAATGTCAAAATAGTGCCCAAGGCGCAAGGCGCCTACTCTCCAAAATGCATTCAAGAAAATAAATGAAATGATGCAGTACTGTTCTACAAATCTAGGATATCTTATAAAGGTTTAAATTTTAGAATACACCTTCACGATAAACTTAGAGCAGCCATAATCAAACTATGTATTTTATATCAATTTCGTCATATTCTCTCAATTATGATTAGTAAATTATTTATTTTTGTCATTATTTGATTATTGTTTATGTATACAGGATGTAACAGAAATAAATACATTAAATTTAACCAGTGATAGAACTCGTGGAGAGCAACAATATTTCTTATTAACTTTTTTTCGAAATCTCTTTTTACCTCTCGCTAAGAGAGGTATTGGATTCATGCTAAAAATAAGCACGATTTAAGGTCCATAGAATCCGATTTTAACATTTTTACAATGATGTCTGTGTGTGTGTGTTTGTGTGTGTGTGTGTGTGTGTGTGTGTGGATGTGTGTGTGTGTGTGTGAGGTTGTTGGAGACACGATTTTTCAAATTCTATAATACTAAAGACCTTTTTGACTACGGATTTCTCAATCTAACATTAATGGGAAGAGTTGAATAGGTTTTGGTACCAATTGGAAAACCGGAAGTAGTAGTATCTTAAAAAAAAATTCTAAATATTATTTTTTTGAATTTTTTTATTATTAGCATTAAAGAACATAAAATTCTCTATTCGATAAATTTTATTATATCTCCTATAGGTTTGGAGATATAGTATATAATATAAAATAATTTGTAATAAATTTCAGAGCCTAAACAACTCTATAGTAACCATCAGATGTTTGTAAATGACAGAAAAATATCATCGCCAAAAACCAACAGTAGTTCATAAACCTGTTTGGGCGATATTGGCAGCTCAATTCTAAAACTTGACCTTAAGTCTATTTTAACTAAACACATGACAGTGGATAAGAACCGATTCAGAATTTTCCATAGTACGAATATGGTTTTATATAGATTTTAGCTGATAATAAATCTTAGATATTCTTTTTTGGCAACATAGTAGTAAAACGTCAAAATACGCTTTTACGTTAAATGAAGAAGTTTAACTGACATTATTGAAGAATTTTTCAGAGATATTGGTAAGTTTACTATTTCTTGTTGTATAACAATAATAACAATTAAATATTGAAAATTATAGCTGAAATCCAGTCAAGAAATTGGAAGAAATTCGAACATTTAGAAGTATAAGAGAAAACTTCCTCAAAAAATAAATTTTAAATTATAAAAATAATCTAAACATAAAGAAAAGACATGAGAAATTTATAGAGCGCGAGCAGTCATACGACTTTGTTGGACTTGACAAGCAAATATAGGGGCCCGAGTTAGAATGACAGCTGGTAATTATATACATATATGTCAAATGTCAATTTTCCATCCAAAATTTCGTGATATTCCAATTCCATGTGGTTTATTTTCCTCGACAAGTAAATTCCACATTCTTGGTGACAAATTAACCACGTGAAAAATTACTACATTTGACATTTATGTAAATAATTACTGTCATTTTGACAAGGGCCTCCATATCTGCTTGTCTAGGTCAAGTATGACGTGAATTTAGAAAATCTTGGAATTTTTGATGAAAAATTCTGACATTTGACATCTATATACAAAATTACTAATTGTCATTTTGACAGAACCCCCATATCTGCTTGTCAAGGCCAACAATGTCACATGAATGCTCGCGCCCTATACTTATGTAACCAAAAACGGAAGTGGCGAGAGGTATTGTGCTGGCCACAACAGATTTTTTCTTTAGCATGTTTAGCCCCTCCCCCTAGTTTAAGTATTTTTATAATATTTTGATCCAGTGGCAATAACAATGAAACAATTGTTTGTAACAAATGTGAGTTGTCAACTTTTTCAAATAAATTTTGACAAATAAATCGATTAATAATTATTATAAAAGTTATAATCAGTAAAAATGCCTACCTTTCCGGATAGCGACTATATAGACATTGTGCTGGCCTATGGTGAAGCTGATGGAAACGCTGCCAAAGCCCATCAAATTTATTTGCAACGTTTTCCGAATCGTCATCTTCCAAATGTTTGTATCTTTGTTCAGCATCTCCGAGATCATGGGTCTTTTAAGCCTGCTGCTCAAGATCGTGGTAGAACACGCCCACGGTCTACTGCTCGAAGAATAGCACCACAACACAAAGTGTCACATATGACAATTTGGAGGATATTGAAAGAACAACAGTTACATCCTTGAAAATGCAGCTACACGCATACTCAACAATAGTCAGATGCTGAAAAGAGTAGAGGATTCATTTCGTCGTCGCCTTCATTGACAATGACGGTGACCATTTTAAACATTTATTGTGATTTAATTTATGCCTGCATCACTTTTAATCATCTTTATGCGTTTTCTCGTTCCGTCAATTGTAGAGTTGTTCTTGGTCGACTGCATCCTATAAATATCCTACTATTTTTTGATTGTCCAACGGTCCAAGTCCAACCTGTTGTAACATAAAAATTTGACGCATGATTTTTATGTTACCTTAGTCAAGGTATTTTATTCTATTCTATATCTTATTTTCACCGATTTGTGTATAATTTCATCTTCTAATGTATCTGTCAATTTATTCAACAGTTTCTAATCATTGTATTCAGTCGCAACTCATGGCGCACAACCACAACAGACACAGCTGTTTGTAGACACAGGCGCAGAATATTCCCATTTTGAATTTAGGCGCTCTACTTTTACGAAATACATTTGTTTGTTTTATTCAACCATAGGCGGGTAATGAAATTTGTGACAAAACTTTGAAGAATTTTAACTCAATATCTAGAAGGTTTATAAGAAAAAGTTATTAAGAAATATTATTGCACTCGATGAGTTCTATCACTGGTTAAATGTAATGTACTTATTTCTATTACACCCTCTATGAGTATGCTTCTAATTTAACGCAAATTAAGAAGAACAGGACAAATTATATGCCGTAATTTAACCGCGGTTACCAAGCAACCAATATAACAAAGAGCATCCCTGGTTTACCTATACAAATTAACTAAGATGTTTCGAATCACAACCATTTTTCAGTAACCATAACCTGTCCACGCCAACCACCAGAAATCCATAACCACGGTCGTGGTTAAGTTACGGAATATACTATAAGATTCTGTAAAATTATTTGCTCTACGATTATGATGAATATGGCCACATTTCTGAATCTAAAATACTAGCTAAAATGCAAGATATTGATATTATACTCGTCGTCAAATAAGTATGGACTGATGTTCAACCTTTTTCCCTTCTCCACACCCTGTCTCTTGCCCTGTGATGTCGCCGCTTCCTCATAACTTCACATGTTCAACATGGTCACTGAATTCGCAACAGTGTAGAATTTTCCAGTCCGTACTTATTTGACGGCAACTTGTGACGATGTGGATCTGTCACAAGTTTTGCGGGATATATAGTTCAAAGCCGTGTAGCTCAACCATAAATCCGCGAACCGTGAAAACTTTTATTCCCGACAATTGGAATAAGGCGCGTAATTTGACCGGGAAATAAACCACACAACAACATCGTGTTCCATTTTAAACCTTTAGCAGTAAACAAAATTAAGCTGGTTTAATTAGCAGGACTTTATAAAAGCAGGGCCCGCGATTGAAGAAGAGGGTTGTTGACTGCGAGTATTCCTCTCAACAACTAAAGCCGATTGCGAGTATTCCATCGACTCTTGATTGCGAGTAATCCGTCAAGACATCGAAGCCGACCTCCAGGTGAGCAAAGTTTCCGTTTTCTTTGAAACCCGTACCGTGAGCTCTCCGTTCAAGTTGTTTAGTTGTGTACTAAAAGTCAGTCTTAGTGTCTCGTTGTGAGCTTCATACGCCCGACGTCGCAACGCTTGTTGAGCGTAGGCCAATGCATCTTCGAAAGGCGTATTTGAAAACATCCACAGACACTATGCCTTAGACCGGCCGTAATCATCTCTGTTGATTAAATTTACCAGTTGCGCGTGTCTAGCCATTTTACAGTGACTCGTTGCGAGTTTTACCGACTTGACGGCCCGTTATCCCGAGTCATCTATTTTAGCGTTCATCTACCCAAGTGCGTTTTTCCGACTCTGCACCGTGACGCCCCAGTGCGTAAGCCGGGGCACTTAAGGCCTAGAGTCTGTGAGGTTTGCCTGGGTTGACTTTCTGCGTCGATCTGCCGATTATTGCAGAAACGCATAGTTACACCTCTTCTGTCATTACTGCCGTTAACCGCCGAACCAACGCGACATCAGCGTCGCGACGCCCAGCGTCGATCTGCCGATTATTGCAGAAACGCGTAGCTACACCTCTTCCGTCATTACTGCCGTAAGCCGCCAAACCAACGCGAAATCAGCGTCGCGACACCTGACGTCGATTACGCCAAAACCATTCGAACACATTTCTACACAGATCCTTAAGATCACCGTACTTACCGCTTGCCCGCCGCGGTCATTGCCGTCGCGACGCTTAACGTCGGTCACGCCGAAACCGTCCAAACACATTCCTATTCACATTTTTGGATATCCGTGCATCTACCGTTCATCCGCCGACATCACCGCCGTCGCGACGCCCGGCGTCGTTTTTGCGAAAACCGTAATTCGACTAAATCGCACAGCCAGCATTTTATTTTACCCATTAGCGACTACCATACTATTTTGTACAACGAATTACCATACAATAAAGTTGTCTTGTATCTTTTATTGTAATTGTGTTCTTATTTCACCCTACCTCCAACCTCCACCGTTGGCGCCCGAGCAATCTCACGGTAACTTTCTGACAGCTATCCCCAAAATAGCGTTACAGAATATAGATCTTAAAAATCTGATGTGGCCAGCACATTACCTTCCGTCAATCCTATATATTATCTTTGAATATATAATACATATAAGAACGGCAACGCATATGGCCTAGCAAGATACTATATCTGTCTCTTTTTATTCACAAAATTATTATAGATAGCTAGTGACTCCTACCACAAAACTATGAAATACGGTAAATCGTGCTGACAGCATTGCCAGATACTATTTGTTAGAGGTATTCAATAATCAATAATTCAAAAATATTGTTTCATAATAACCAGATAATATATTTTGAATCTTCAATGTACATGTATACTTGTTTTACAGTAGCAAACTTAAAAACCTTTATAAAATCTTAACTTGCTGTTCTAGCTACGTGGCAACACTGTGCAACATCCACCTATTATGTATTTTTTGAACTAACTCAGAAATAATTCGTATACGGAGGGATAGATGGCACCTTCTCTCGAAATATTTAATCTAAATACATTACGTTGCCGTTCTTATATGTATTATATTCAAAGATATTATGTACAAATTCCATACATAAATTTTCTTAACACAAGATTCTATGAAGGATGACGATATTTCTGGATTTCAGTCAATCTTTATTCCAACGGGTTTGAATAAAGATTGACTGAAATCCAGAAATATCGTCATCCCAATCAAGTAATTTACCAGATCATCACAAGATTCTATATTTCCAGTAAAATTATTTCATAAACAAACTATGTAAATTGCACTTGACACTGACATCTTCTGTTCTTATTTAGCTTTTCCCGTTCGTTAGGGTCCGGTATTTTTTATTTTCTTCTTCCACTCATTTCTGTTTTGTGTCGTCCTCATTCAGTTCCTTTCTCTCAAGTCTCCCGCAATACAGTCCTTCCTTCTTATCTGTGGTCTTCCTCTCCTCATGGCATGTTCAAACCAATGTAATCGTCTCTCTTGTATCTTTCTAGAAACTTATGCTTTCATTCCTTATCCTATCTTTCCGTCTCTTCCCCAACATCAAGGTGACGGAAGGTAAAAAGCAATTCACAGTACAATTATTCATAACCAAAATTCACAAACTGCAGTTAGAATTTATTGACGATTCACAATAATTACCATATCTGACTCCCAGCGACTTTTTTTGTTTCCTGGCTAAAATTTTCATCGAGCAAGGAGGTCATTTCATTCGTAGAAACTTATTTTGCAAAGCAATGCGCAAAACTACGAGGATCATTTCATAAACATTGCACACAATTGTTTATTTTTATTATACTATTTGTTTACAATCCTTCAATATAGTCTCATTTATTCTCAATGACCGAGTCTCAATGTCTGGAAAGCTTTACTATTCCATCCAAGACACCATCTCTGTTCATCTGTCGAATGGCTTGGGTACTCGTAATGGCAGCATGAAGCTCTTCCAAAGACAGCATACGATGTCTACGCATAGGTTGTTTCAGCTTTGTGAATAGGTCGAAGTCTGGTGGATTCATGTCCGGACTGTAGGGAGCATGAGGTAACACTTTCCCAACTGTATTCACGCAGATTTTCGATTATGACATTCCCGATATGGGGGTGAGCATTATCATGGAAAATGAGTGCCCCAGCCTCGAGCAAGTGAGATCGGGTTTTGTGCTATTTTCTGTGCAATTTTTGCATGAAGACCCGATAATAAACTACTGACACTTGTTCCACATGGAACTCTATCTTTCATGATGATTTCTTTGTAATCATAAGCAAAGATCATCATTTGTTTAACTTTTGATTGAACTCTCCAAAATTTCTTTAGCCGTGGGGAATTTGAACCTCTCCACTCGTTGGATTTCAACTCCGGTTCAAAATCTCTAACCCACGTTTCATCAATAGCGACTATTCGATACAAGAATGCTTGGCCTTCAACGTCGAATCTTTGTTTCAAGAGGTTTCAATGTCTGATCTTCAACAGTCACAATACCCAAGACAAGTGCAGGCTCCATTTCTAGCTGACGTTTATGAAAAACAGATTACGCAATAGTTGAAAGCTACACACACGCTCCTTCCCCAAGCCTTATACTACAACTGGCGCAAATGTCACTACTGTTGCATCATCCAATTCGCAGTGTTGTCAACCTGTGCATTATTTATGAAACGACCCTCGTATTATTTGGACGAATTCAAAAGAATCGCTGTAAAAATCATATTGACACTATATATTGAAAAATCTGTTGTGGGCATCATAATACCTCTCGTCCTTTCTATTGTGGTATATATAAATATTGTATTTAACATTTCTTGTACATACAAAAATTCTAATTACACCTAATCTGTATATTTACGTATTTTCTATATTATTAAATTCATTCTATGAGCAAGTTTTCTCCATTTCTTCTAAATGTTCGAGGTTTTTCCAATTCATTAACGGGATTGGCGGTATTTCTGAAGGGTTAATGTAATATATCTATAATTTTAAATATATAATTAATAATACAATAATAAATATTAAATATCGTTCCCTGGAAAAGCCTTCAGTACTATCTCTGAATTTTTGATACTGACATTAGTGACATTTATCTGTCAATTACAGACATTTTAATTTCTTAAGTAGTTACCATGGAGATGTTTGGGATGTGAGATTTACTACAACAGATTATTTTATAGATTATATATCTATATCTTTAAATCTATAGAAGGTAAAATAAAAAAATTAAATGTGTTGGATAGAGAATTTTGTTTTTAATATTTCCAATAACATAAATTTTCAAAAAATAATATTTAGAAGATTTTTGTTAAAATACTACTACTTTCGGTTGTCTAATTGTAACCAGAACCTATTCAACTCTTCCCATTACTGTTAGATTGAAGAATCCGTAGTTACACAGGTCTTTAGTCTTATAGAATTTGAGAAATCGTACCTCCAACAACCTCACACACACACACACATACACACACACACATGCACACACACATACACACACACACACACACACACACACACACACACACACAGAGATAGAGAGACATCATCGTAAAAATGTTATTATCGGATTCTAGGGACCTTAGAACGTGCTTATTCATTAAAATCTGTATATGCGATTTTTAGCATGATTCTAATACCTCTCTTAGCGAGAGGTAAAAATAAAAGTAAATTTGACCGAAAAAATACTTCCTTCTATGTTAGACCCAAAACTTTTCAAACTACTCTTGTATTTGTAACATAGAGGGCGCTTTGTCAGGCTTCATATAATAATAATAATAATAATAATAATAATAATAATAATAATAATAATAATAATAATAATAATAATAATAATAATAATAATAATAATAATAATAATAATAATAATAATAATAATAATAATAATAATAATAATAATAATAATAATAATAATAATAATAATAATAATAATAATAATAATAATAATAATAATAATAATAATAATAATAATAATAATAATAATAATAATAATAATAATAATAATAATAATAATAATAATAATAATAATAATAATAATAATAATAATAATAATAATAATAATAATAATAATAATAATAATAATAATAATAATAATAATAATAATAATAATAATAATAATAATAATAATAATAATAATAATAATAATAATAATAAAACCCCCAGGGGTGGGTTCCTTATGTTGGAATCTGCACGGGGAGTGGCGTCCCCGGGTCCCCGAGCCACGAGGAGTTGGTGCCCGCACCATTGGGAAGTAGCGTCCCCACGGATCTCTGAGCTACGTGTGGCAACCCCACACATACCGCTGCTAGGGCTAGCACAGTGTGACCTTTCTAAACGCTCCTGTCAATACAAGAAGGAACAGATACTCTGGCGGGCCGGGACAACAGGACCCGGGTCGGAACCGTCGTGATGCCATACCTGCAAACGACCCCCCACGCAATGTCCCCGGACAACGAACCAGGCGCTCACAACAACCCCAGACGCCTGTAGAGGAGTTAAGTGTTGCTGAACCAGTTGTTCAGCCCACTAGTTCTTCCCGCAGTAGACAGAGGACCATCTGGAATGATGAAATCAATGAGTACGTGGTCCGATGCTACTATAAAATTACAAATTTAGAGACATACAAAGGGCCATTCACTAAAGAACTTCATAGACTAGTGACGACAAAGTATCCAGAATTAAGAGGAAAAACAGTGCAGAATATTATAGACCAGAGACGTTCCATATTCTGCAACAGCCGGTTACCTGCTGAAACAATAAAGAGAATTAAGAATGAAGTGGCGATAGAGCTGGGAATCCAGACTTATGTAGAAGACGAAACACCAACTCCTGAAGAACAAATTACAGTTGAAGACAACCCGGTTGAAGAAGAATTTCTCCGTCAGTTGCTAAAATACGAAGGGATGGACCCAAATTTTAGACCTCGGCTTCCTAAACTAAAGAACAATGGTGAAACAAGCGAAGTAATAAAGAGCGTAGATGCAGTAATAGGCAAAAGACTAAGTGAAGAGATATCACTCACAGAACTACACACACTGATTTATGTTGGTGCGGTAACAACATTAGAACTGCATGGACAGAAAATAGGAAGTACCAACAAGAGGCCTACAAAGGAAAAGAAGAAATGTAACACACCCGCATGGGAGAGAAGAATGATTAACAAAATCAGTGGACTTAGAAAAGAAATTGGCATTTTATGCCAAAGCACTAAACCACAAGCTTCTGCGAAAGTCAACAAAGCTGCCACTGAAATTGCTAATAAACACAAATCTCAAGAAAACCCTACATCAATAGAAGTATTAGATCTATTAAAACAGAAGTTAGCTGCAATGAGTGCCAGACTAAAAAGGCACAAACAAAGTAACACCCGCAGACAACACAACCATATGTTTGCTGCGAACGAGAAAATTTTCTACAGAAGCCTGCAGAAGAAAATGGATATTGAAGAAGGATCACCACCTACATCCAATGAAACCAGAAAGTACTGGAAGGATATCTGGAGCAATCCAGTTAAACACACACAAAACAAATGGTACTACGAGGAAAAGGCGCACAACAGCAACCTTAGAACCATGTTAACATGGGAGATCAGTAAGGCAGAAGTAGAAAAAGCGATAAGGAAAACACAAAACTGGAAAGCACCAGGTCCCGATAAGGTGCAGAACTTCTGGATAAAATACTTACCATCAACTCACAGACAACTGGCGAAATGTTATACAGAAATCCTGCAAAATCCAGAACTTATGCCAACATTTTTAACCAGTGGTAATACTTTCCTGTTACCAAAGACAGAAACCTTGTCCCCAGATCCGGCGGCGTACAGACCAATTACCTGTCTATCAACGAGTTATAAAATACTTACCGCTATAATCTCGGAAAAAATCTATGAACACCTAAAAAATAATAAAATATTAGATGAAGAGCAAAAAGGTTGCCGCAAGGGCTCGCAGGGTTGCAAAGAACAACTGGTGATTGATTCAGTCATCACCAATCATGCTAAGAAAAGGAAGGAGTCATTATACACTGCTTATATAGACTACAAAAAAGCGTATGATTGTGTACCACATACATGGTTAGTAGAGGTACTAAAACTTTACAAAATAGAAGACCATATCATACAATTCCTACAACATGCCATGAAGAACTGGAATACGACCCTTATGATGAATACACCAAATGGAACAATCGATGCTGGCCATATACCAATACGTAGAGGCATCTTCCAAGGTGATGCCCTTAGTCCACTATGGTTTTGTCTCTGCATAAAACCATTAACATCATTATTAAACCGTCAACACAAGGGTTACACCATAGAAAACCAAAACTTCACCCACCTCTGGTATATGGATGACTTGAAACTCTTCGCAAAGAAAAAGGAAGAAATGGGGAAAATGTTAAAAAATGTAGGAACATTCAGCACAGACATAAAGATGACATTTGGGTTGAACAAATGTAAAACAAGCACAATGATACATGGAAAATGGCAGGAAAGTGCAGGATTTGATATTCAAAACCAAGGAAAGATAACAGGAATGTTAGAAAATGAGAGCTATACTTACCTTGGTTATGCTCAGGCTCAAGGGATTGAAGATAAGACCTGTAAAAAAATGTTACGAGACACCTACCTTACTAGAATCCAGGCATTACTAAAATCTAGTCTATCAGCCAGAAATCTTACTAAAGCCATTAATACATATGCTACATCGGTACTCACCTATAGTTTTGGTATACTAAACTGGACCGAAACAGAACTGGAAGAGATGAATCGGAAAACTAGGAAAGAGTACCGTAACAATCGTGGACACCATCCCCACAGCGCCATTGAACGGTTTCACTTACCGCGGCATGAAGGAGGAAGAGGAATTCCTAGCATACCACTGCGAAATATGACACAGGTCCAAAACCTCAGAAAATATTTCCATGAAAAAGCAGAAGACTCCAAGATGCACAAGGTAATAGTAGAAGCAGACAAGCGATTAACACCTTTACGCCTAGCAGAAGAACAACTTCAAAGCTCTAAGAAATGCCTCACTGTGCAAGAATTAAAAACTATATGGAAATCAAAACCATTGCATGGCAAGTACATTGCACAAATACATCAAGAGCATATAGACACCAGAGCATCGGAAACGTGGCTTAGAACTGGCGCACTTTTTAATGAAACTGAGGGCTTCATTACTGCGATCCAAGATCAAGTAATACCAACGCGCAGCTACCGGAAAAGGATTATAAAAGAAGCAATACCCAACATAAAGTGCCGTATGTGTGGGGATTATGAGGAAACCCTGGACCACATAATGTCAGGGTGCACAGTCTTAGCTCCGAAACAATACCTAGATAGACATAACAAGGTAGCAGGTATAGTCCATCAAGAACTAAGAAAGAAATATATGGAATACAATGAGATCGTCCCCTGTTATAAATACCATCCACCTAACATCTGTGAAGATAACAAAACTAGGCTTTATTGGAATAGGAAAATAATTACCGATAAAACAATCGAGTGCAACATCCCTGACATTGTACTGACGCTGAAGAACGAGAAAATTACATACATAATCGATATAACTGTCCCACTATGTGCCAATGTCAATACAGGCTATGCGGGAAAAATTAATAAATATTTACCATTAGCTGATGAGATCCGCAAGATGTGGAAGATGGATCGAGTCCAAATAGTACCAGTAGTCTTGGGATGCACCGGCGAAATCCCACTAAAATTACATAGAAGTCTGGAAACATTACAACTTCAAAAGTCACTGTACATACCCATGCAGAGAGCTGTTTTACTCCATACCAGCAGCATCGTTAGAAGGGTCCTGGGAGAGTCCTGAATTGAACCTGAAAAAGAAAAATTTAATTAGGATAATATACCAGTAACTTAATACATTTTACTTACTAAACCATTGTACATACTTGCCGCTGGCCGTATGTATGATTATTACCTGGATAAAAACAGAGAAATAGGCAAAAATAATAATAATAATAATAATAATAATAATAATAATAATAATAATAATAAGAATAATAATAATAATAATAATTCTTTATTGTATTTAAAGATTTTACATCTTATTACAATTATGATATATGTGGGTGAGTTAATTGTTGCATTTTTTGTAACTTTTTGTATAAATTGCACAGATGAAGATGAGATGATGAACGGGACACTCACAGACTTCCAAGCCCCTGGTAGGAATCGAACCCACGACCCCAGGGTCCAAGCGGTGAAGTCGCTTTGAGAGCTGCCAGGCACGCTGCTTCAATACGCTCGACCACCGAGGTGGCGCTTCATATCATACTCAAACCTTTTATGGAGAGTACTGCAAAGTATCACTTTTTGTTCGATTAGAAATTTAAGAATAATAAGGGCAGATTCGAACCTGAACCGTCAGAACTATAATCAGTTACACGACGTACTCTGCCACGCAACTTCATTCTTTCATAAATCGGAAAAAAACATTTTTAATTTTTTCATTTACTTGAATTAATACAGTAAACCGTTACAATAAGTATAATTATGAAGTATAATTACTTCTTCACATTTGTTTTGTGTAACAACTTCACAAAAAGACTTTTACTAGTTTATCGTTATAAAGTTTTGTAGTTAATTTGTTAATGTTAATGAAAACATTTGTGAAAGCGTAAGGGTAATATCTTTCGTAAGTATTTGCACATATAACTATAAAGTTTTCGTAACTTGATGGCAAGCAGTGATAAAATTATCAGATTTGGAAAAGGTCTCTAATTAAGAAGTTCTTAATTCCGGAGTTAAGTAGACGATCTCGGCTCGCGCCATTCAAGAAAAAGGAAATTCATTTCAATTAAAATGCTCCTATTCACTCTTTCACGTCACCTAGATTATTTCTGTGTAATTAAAAAGTCATCTCACTACACAACAGATATCATTACATTCCGTTAATTATAAATAAACTCATTGATGCTTAATTCACTCTTAATATTAAATGCTCTTAAAATTTAGAATTAGTATTGTATTTTCTAAATGTGAGTGCCCTTAAAATATTAACTAGTGAAGGAGTACTCGTACGTGACCTACTTCACATTCTGTTATCCTAATAAGGGAGATACATACATCGTATTAAAAATAACCCTTAATTTTTTTACCTTCCGTCACCTTTAGGTAAAGAAGGTATTGTCTTTGGTCAAAAAATTCAATGATGAGTTTTTACTGAATAAGCATGTTTTAGGGTCCCTATAATACGATTTTACCATTTTTACGATGATGGCTGTATGTATGTATGTATGTATGTGTGCCTGTGTGTGTGTGTGACGAAAGTTTCGGATCGCGTAACATCAATAACATGATTCCAAAAATTATATTTGTTTCGTATTCCTCAAGTTTACATCCAGAAGAACGACTGATTAGATTTTGCTTATAATTGGTGAACCGGAAGTAGCCTCATTTGAAGATTTAATAATTAAATTTGATTTGACATTTAACGTTATTATAACTTAAAGAATAAATTATTCTCTATACGATTTGATTGCATTTTACACTTCATATTCAATAGATATAGAGTTAAAGAATTTTAAAGAAATTAAATTTTATAAATCAGTCAGCTATGCAAAACATGGAAACTTCTAATATACTCATGTAATTCAAACTGACAGATGTCAGTATCAATAAAAAGTAAATTAATGTGGCAGAGATGAGGATGTTGAAGTACGAAAGATAGTAAGGAAATAACTCTAGTGTTACAAGTTTCTAGAAAGATACAAGAGAGATGATTACTTTGGTTTGAAAATGTCATAAGGAGAAATGAAGAACATATTGGATGAAGGATGAATAGCTTAGTAATAGAAGGTTGAAGAAACAGAGGAAAACCAAAGATAAGATGGAAGGACTGTATTGCGGAAGACTTGAGAGAAAAGGAACTGAATGAGAGCGACACGTAAAACAGAAATGAGTGGAAGAAGATAATAAAAAATAGCGACCCCTACCAAATGGGGAACGCTAAAGAAGAAGAAGAAGATGTTAGTGCCAAGTGCAATTTGCATAGTTTGTTTATGAAATAATTTTACTGGAAACTTAAAATCTTTTGCAAGAAAATTTATGAATGTAATTTATACATAATACACAGGATTGATGGAATGTATTGTGCTGGCCACAAGAGATTTTTTTTACAAATAAACAGGCTTTGAGGTCCCGACAATAAGATTTTAATATTTTTACGACGATATTCGAGGCCCCGCAAAATCGCCAGCCGGCCATAGGGAGGAGTAACACCTTATTTTGCTAAGAATTGACCCCAAATTCGTATCGAGCATGCAGTACTTATATACTTGATTAGCCTTTTCCCTCTGTAGGTAATTTTATACATTTCTGTAATAAATCAACTTACATTAGCTTTGTTCCAGTCGCTAATTTTTGACAAGTTTGCAACATGTATCTGATTTTTTAATGCGCATGCGTGTACATAAACTAGTTACTGACAAGTTTGAAACACCTTACTAACAAGTTTGAAACACCTAAGGGCCTTTTCGCACCAAACCAGTCCAAACCAGTCACGTCCAGTCGCGTCAGACACTGCTGGATTCAACCGAGTAGTTTATTATTAAAATAAAGCCAATGTAAAAATTTGGATTCACACCGAACGCGGCACTCCAGTCGCGTCAAGTCAAGTCTTGACTGGTATAGTCAATACAGATGGAAGTTTATAATACAGCGTCAGAGTAAAGATCATTCCTAGAAAAGCTGCATTTTGACTGTGACCTACCCATTATTTAAACAAAAAAGAGTCTAATCACAAACACTTATTTTTATACTTAAAATTAACTGTTAATGTCGTAAATAAAGAAAACAAATCACTTAATAACGACTGTAAATACGGTGATAATTTCTTTGTTTTTTATCATCGCTGTGATAGACATCAAACTAGGAAGATTCTGAATGTTGATTGGCGAAAAACATATCACGTGACTAATGAATAATATCATCTTTTTAATATTTATCCTAATTATTTATCCTTTAATAAACGTATTATTTTCATTAATAATATTTCTCTGATTTTTACTCTTCACCCAAATAAAAAAAACGTTACACTATGATATTTGAATTTTTACGATTGCTTTGAAAATATCAACAATCATATAAATTAAACAAAGATAAAATTAAGGTAATATTAAAAAGAAAGTTTTGTGTTGACTGTTGATTTAAAATGTTTGTTTGAAAAATATTTTAATTCAACAATCAGTTTAAATCTTTCTTTTTAATGTCAGTTTATTATATTATATACCGGTTGTAGTTAAAGCCTTAACTACAGGTTAACAACAAAAGTGCGTATCGAAATTTTGACAGTAATATTTAACAACTCAGTTGACATATCGTTTCGACACGTTATTGTTAATTTAACCAAAAGTTAAAGTTTAACTATAAGCCGTGCAACTAGCCATAAACGTTAAAACGACATTCCATAATAGAGCATAGATAAGTTAAGATTTGTCAAGTCTACTAATATTTGTGGTCTCTCTGACTTATGCCATTTTTACAGACAGACTGTGGTAAACAGACCTGTACTCACTAGTGACAAATAATTGTACAAGTAAACCACTGACACGACACGACAAGTATACGTCATTAACAAATATTGGTAAGTATATCCGTCGTTTAAGCCCGGCTTAACAGAGAGAGCTCACAGGTATTTTTAAGTTATATTAATGATTAATCATCACAAACTATCAAATGTAAAAATTAAATAATTTGTTGGGTGAGGTCGCAGTTGGAATTGGCGCTTGTTGCGATAGGGTCCCAAAGTGGGTCCTATACTTTGAAAAGACTGATTTGGTCGAGGTGGTGGAAGTGGAAAGCGCCTTTGAAGATGGTATAGTATTATCGCTACCACTGTGTTTGAAAGTTTGAAACATTGTGATGAAATGACCAGGATATCCTCAAGAATATCTGATCCCCGACTTGGGCTAGTTTATTTAGCGTTACCCAGGCTGCACCACGAGGAGGCGAACTAGCTCTATACCCCACTGTAGATGTACGCGTATCACAAACATCGGTGGATGAATGTTTATTTAACGTTGTGTGTAATTTTGTACGCCAATATAATATACGATAAAACATTTGTACGAGTGAAAATGTGCCAGCAACTTTTTTACAGAATTGGGGTGTTTGATTCAATATCATGAGAACTAAAACAAAGAACAAACATAATTCTAATTTTTATTTGTTAATTCACCTTTAAAAAAATCTGATGGGGCCAGCACATTATCTTCTGTCAATCCTGTGTATTATGTACAATTTCCATACATAAATTTTCTTGCAAAAGATTCTATATATCCAGTAAAAATTACTTCATAAACAAAATATGTAAATTGCACTTGACACTGACATCTTCGTCCTTAGATTTTTTCCATTCGTTATGGGTCGCTATTCTTGATTTTCTTCTTTCACTGATTTCTATTTTGCATGTTGTTCTCATTCAGTTCCTTTTTACCTCTAGCTAAGATAGGTATTGGATTCATGCTAAAAATCGCATATCCAGATTTTAATGAATAAGCACGTTTCAAAGTCCCTACAATCTGATTTTAACATTTTTACGATTATATCTGTGTGTGTGTGTGTGTGTGTGTGTGTGTGTGTATGTGTGTATGTATGTGGGATGTTGGAATGACGATAACTCAAAAACTATAAGACTAAATATTTGTTTAACTACGTATTTCCCAATCGGACATTAATGGGAAGAACTGAAAAGGTTTTGGTAACAATTAGACAACCGGAAGTAGCAGATTCTTGAAAAAAAAATCTTCTAAATATTTTTTGAAATTTTTTCTTGATAATTAAATTCTCAATCTTACACACTTAAATTTTTTATTATATCTCGTATAGGTTTGGAAATATAGTATATAATAATATAGAATAATCTGCTGTAATCTCGTTGACCAAAAAAAGTTGAGATATTTAAATGTTTGTATTTGACAGATAAATGCAAAATGTCGGTGTCAAAAATCAGATATTTCTGGAGGTACAAATACATTTAATATATATTATTGCATTATTAATTAAATATGTATTTAAAATATAGATATGTTAATATTACATATATCCTTAAGAAATACCGGTAATACTGTCAATGAATTTGTCGAATTTTGTCATATTAGAATAGTAGGACAAAATTTCTCATACAACGAAAGAAGAAATACAATTTCAATTATTTGTGTGTACAAGAAATGTTAAATTCGTTACTTATAGGGCGAGAGCAGTCATGCGACTTTGTTGGCCTTGGCAAGCAGATGAGCATCCGTGTCAGAATATGACGGCTAGTAGTTATGTACATAGATGTCACAATTGGCATATATCATAATTTTTCATTCTGATGTTTATTTGTCACCAACAGTATGGAATATACTTGTCGAGGAAAGTAATCCACATGTATTTGGAAAATCATAGTGTTTTGAATGAAAACTTATGATACTTGACACCTATGTACATTATTACTACCTGTCATTTTCATACGGGCCCCCATATCTGCTTGCCAAGGCTAATAAAGTCACATAACTGCTCACGCCCTATGCAACATAAAATGAAAATGACGAGAGGTATTGTGCTGGCCACAACAGATTTTTTCTCGTGTTCCGCAATATAGTCCTTTCACCTTTTCTTAAGTCTTCCTGTTTCTTCTACCTTCTATTTCTAAGCTGTTATTCTTCTTCCAATATGTTCTTCATCTCTCCTCATGACATGTTCAAACCAATGTAATCATCTCTTTTGTATATTTCTAGAAAATTCTATTACTCGAGCCATTTCCCATATCCCTTCATTCCTTATCCCTATCTTTCCGTCTTTTTCCCAACATCCATCTCAACATCCTCATCTCTCTACCACATTCATTTTCTTTTCATTGACACTGACATCTGTCAATTAGAATTTTCTCAATATAGTAGCTGTTTCCATGGTTATAGCATACCGTGTGGATTTTTGTCCATATTAGTCATGACTTGACTTGACTCGACTGGACTTGACGTGTGAATCCAAATTTTTATATTGGCTTTATTTTAATAATAAATTACTCGGTGCAGCAGCGTCTGATGCGACTCAGTCAGAACCGGTCGAATTTTTAAATCAGTCTTGCTACGTCAAACCTCAACTACAGTGAAAACATGGATGTGGATTGTGATTTATTTCCGAATTTCTTCAACTGTTATATTTCTTAAGTAAAAAATAAGTCTTGACTCATACTAAAGTAGTTGTAATTTTGTAGGAAACAAATGACTAAATGATTCGAAAACAAATTTTGTATTTATTGGATGTACCCAAAATATTTTTCTTACTCGCTTCATTCTTCTTTTTTTAATTCTATATAAATTTATTTCCTTTCTCAATCAATTCTTTTATACGGAGGGAGTTTTTTATGTTATCTACCTAGCTATGAAAACAACGAGTTAGAGAACAAATAAAATTTTATTTTTCAACGTAAGAACCGTTAACACTAACACTTATTCCAACGTTTTTCTAATAAAGCTATGCCTTAAAAAAAATCTTTTGGTAATTCTGCAAAATACGACTCCACAGCGTTTTCCAAGTCATCATTCGATAAAACGACGCCTTCTCAAATGTCTTTTGAGTTTTGGAAGTCACAGGGACGAGGTCAGGACTGTAAGGTGGATGTTGTAATTCCTCAAAGCCGCATTCATTGACTACTGCTTGAACAATTCGTGTTTTATTCACTCTGCAGCTGTCGTACAGAAGCAGAGTTTTCTAAGCATAATTGTGGGTTCTTTTTTCACGTATAGTCGCTTTCAAGTTCTTAATTGTTCTTTGTGGACATTCCCCGTTATTGTAATCCCTTTTAGCATATACTCAATTAAAAGAATACCCTCCGCGTCCCAGAAACTGTGGCCATCACTTACCCCGCAGAACATTGTGTCTTCGCCTTCTTGGGTGGTGGAGAGCTATTATGAATTCATTGCATGGACTCTTTTTTCGTGAAAGGTTCAAAATGGTGTACCCAGGTCTCATCCCCGGTTATAATTCTATAGAAAAAGTCTTCATCTTGGGATAAAGCAGTCAAATTCTCCTCGCAAATTTGTCGTCTACACAGTTTTTGTTCGGGACTGAGCACTCTGGAAATCCATCGTGCCGACACTTTGATCATTGCCAAATCTTCGTGTAGAATTTTAAAAACATTCGTTTCTGATATTCCTATTTCTCTAGCAATAACTGAAACTTTTACTCGGCGGTCAGTCAGCACCAAAACTTCAACTTTGTTGATGATTTCTTCAGTTCGTGCTACCAGAGGTCTTCCAAACTTTGGGTCATCATGAATGGATTCCCTGTCCCATTTGAACTGCTTGCACCAATATTTGACTTGGAAATAGGACGGGCTGTTTTCTCCATACACTGCCAACATTCTCTCATGGATATTTTCGGGCTACTGCTTTCTTTCGATAGAAATTTTATGATGCTTCTATGTTCAAGGTTCAAATCACTCATTTTCGTTTCTTTAAACTAATATAAAAATGACAAATGTTAAGCAATTGGAGCCAAATTTGCAGATGACACTACAATATGTCACAGAAACTTGACATAAGAAAATTGTTGCGATAGTATATTGTTTTCATAGCTAGGTAGATAACATAAAAAAACTCCCCGTGCGAAACCTAATGGCTTAACGTGATTTGACTGGACTTACTTGACTGGAATTGACTGAATTGGACTGGTTTGGTGCGAAATGGCCTTAAATGCTGGAACTTTGAATGAAATGGTGACGGTACCAAAGTGAGTATTTGTTGCATACAAGCTAGCTAATCTGAAAAGTAAATATCATCTTCAAAATCTGTTTATGAAGAGCTGCCACATCCAATCTTCGTGGCTTCATTCGTATATTGTTTAATCTTATTCTCCATCACTTAAACAATTTTTCACGCTTAAAATTTTAAAAGCAATGTCATCAACTATCTTCCTTTTGCAAATAAACCCGTCTCTTGTATTGTTAACGAGTAGTATAAGTGCTTTTGACGTGGAGGACAAGTGGAATTCATACCCGTCAGTAAAGAACAAATCACGAGCGTAGCGCACGAAGCGATGACTAATGCTAGGCCTCCGCGTACGCTAGCGGAGTCTTGCATTCTAATTGAGCAAAAAAGCCAACAGGGAAAGATATTTTTTACAGGATATTAAACGTCTAACTGGAATATTTTTACGCTTTTACGTTTCAACACAAAATAAAATATACCTTTGCTGTGGAAAGGATATGAATATAAATTATAACAACACGTTTTCTATATTTTAAGTTTTTGTTGGAAATTTTATTCGTACAGATTTTGCACATGGTGTATTATGTATTTAACTCCTCTGAAGCAATAAAGGTTTCCAAGGTAACGCCTGTTTTAAATAATGTGTATTGCATTTGCATATCGATTTTAGTCTTAAATATGTTGTAATTAAATTAAACTAATGCTGGGTTTATGCTGCATGAAAATTATAAAATTAAATTAGACCACTGAATCAAGATACTAAATTAAAATAACGTCGTTTAAGCATTATAGAATTACGAATTTTATGTTAGATTTCTCGTATTATAAACTAACTCTCATAGGAGAAATTGCGGTACGTTATATATACAGATAAACGAACTACCTCAAATATTTTCTATATTATTAAAGATACAATAATAGTATATTAAAGAACGAATGTCATAATTGTCATTTTATTTTGTGAGAAGGAAGTTTGGGTGACGACGCGTAGCGGAGTTGCCCAAACCTTCGAACAAAATAATCGACAATTATGACATGAGTTCTTTATACTATTTTTTCTATTTTGCGCTTTTTATGATCTTTTTAAATAAAAAATCGTAAATTCAAAATTTAGGGAATTTTGTGTTAGTTGGTAATAATGTGACATTTGAAAATTCAATGTTTGAATATAAAATTGTCTCGTGTTGTTTACAATCAAATTCATATCAAATTAAAAATGAATAGATACGATTTTTTGTGTACTCCACCTGAAATACGTGAAATTACGGAAAATACATTTTATAATTCCAAAAACAAACAATGAAAAAAGTCAGGTTTCATAGTCATAATCAAATATATTTTTTTTACAAGTTACTTACATTTTATTGTATAAAATTAACTGAAAAGGATGTGGAAAGTGTAAAACTATATAATAATTATACACATCTTATATTTAAAACACTATTTTCTTATAAATAAACACAATTCTTGTTGACATTTCTCCTCCGCCGCCATTTTGCTTTTATCTCAAAAAGCTCGAACTAATTTACCGACAGAGTTCACAAATAAATTACATATTTTAAACATCAACAATTAATAGTGTTTTGAACTATTTATGCCCTAAATATATATAAACAAAAATGAAAATCTTAACAATCGTTAGTATCGTTTATTCAGTGAGGTTTGACATTTGATATTTTTTGACATAACATTTCAGGTATGCTACCAACTTTATAAAAATAAATTGTACTAGGCTGTTACAACACTCAAACGAGCTATTAACGAACTCCTTTGGGTGCTGTAATAGCTTTGTTACAGATGCAAAATAGAAAAAATACTATAATACAAACTTATAGAAGACAAAGTGGGAACTCCGATTTGAGAAGGAAATATTTTTTTAAACCAGTAGTTCTCAAGTTATAATACAGTTAATTTTTTTTTAAATGGGATGATATATATATTTATATTCAACCATGTGATTATTTTATAGCTTACATAACAAAAATATTGAGAAAAATTCAATTGAAATTTATATAAATTTGATTTTTATAGTCATTTTTCAGTAGGCTATATATGGAAAACAATTGAACTTAAATTTAAATGAAAAATATTTGTTAATAACGTTATAAACAGTGTTCTTTTTAATTTCTATCCTAAATAATTTAAATTGACAAATAGCGGTTTTTGTTTTCATACATAGCCTACAGAATACTGACTAATATAAAAATCAAATTTATTTAAATTTCAATTGAATTTTTCTCAATATTTTTGTTCTGTAAGGATATAAAATAGTAACATGGTTGAATAGAGAAAAAAATACTCTATCGAATGGGCTTAAAAAATATGTATCATCCCGTTTAAAAATATATAACTTTGTATTGTATCACTGGTATAAAAAAATATTTTCTTCTCAAATCAGATGACCCCCTTTGTCTTCCATAAGATTGTCTTATAGTATTTTATTGTATCTTTAATAATAAAGAAATTATTTGAGGTAGGTCGTATAGATATAGATATTGTTAAAAAGTCCAGTATTTCGTTGCTCGTATCTACAGAAATCTGTTGTCGTATATTTTTATAGGTTAGATTGTGCCTGAGTGTCTGGTCGCGAATCTGGGGATCCGGGTTCAATCCTGACCGACGCCAAAAATTACATCGAATTTTAATGGCACAAAATTGACCCCTGTGGCGCACTCTCCACGCCAGCAATGAGTACCCGTGAGGTGACGCCTGGTAAGCGCCCGCACGGTACAAATATTCCATCATTACCGATATTTGTGTATGAAGCAGATTGGCACACCCAGCAATGGGTAATATGTCGTGATGAAACATTTATTTATTTTATAAAATTAAAATTAAAGTTGAAAATAGCGAATAGTTCTTCAGGTTAGAAGCGATGCGAACAACAGTTTTAACTTCCAGTTAGCTCTAACCAAAGATGGTAAGAACAACTTTTCAACATAACCGTTAGTTACCACTAACTGTCACTTTAACTAGAAGTGGTAGAAGCGGCATAGTTGTATAAATGTTGTCAATGATAGTACTCGCTTAGTTTAGTTTACAATTTAATTGTCTGCATAAATCCAGCATTAATGTGTAATTATAAAGTATTTTATTAATAAAATGAAATTACTATGTTCGGGCCACAGTAAATAGACTCTTGGAGCAGAGGCAACGACTCGTTGTAGTGGCAGCGATCATATGATCTTTTACGATAGTAGAACACCTGTAGAGGTAGGTTAGTACCTGCAGAGCCATCTACCGAGAGAAGCTTTGACTAAGTCATTTAAATAAAAATGCAAATTGCAAAAACAAATTGCGAATTTCTCCGTGAAACAAACAATAATAAAAATATTACGAAGTTCCGTCATGTTTCACAACTTCTGAGTCAATTTCAGTCATCGTCATCGCCTTAAATATTTTCGTTCCTATGTCGTAAAAAATGTATCCTATGGGTTAGGCCCTTGATAGAGAGGCATACACCGAGGGGGATTCTAGGGGTTAAATCCCCCCGAAATTTTGAGTTTCTTACTAATAAATTTTAAAATTTTAAGTATATATATAATAATAATACCTAATACTCGTAAAGCTGCAACATCCATTTTCAGGAAGCAATTTTTTTACGTGGAGAGCTTTTTACATTCCGTCACCTTTAGATAAGAAAGGTATTGTCTTTGGTCAAAATGTTCGATTCTGAGTTTTTAGTGAATAAGCACGTTTTAGGGTCCCTAGAATACGATTTTACCATTTTTACGATTATGTCTGCATGTGTGTGTATGTGTGTGACAATTTTTTTATAGACAATAACTCCAACACTACAATTCTAAAAATTATAATTCTTTAGTATTCCTCTATTTTACATCCATATGAAGTGCTGATTAGATTTTGGTTATAATTAGTCAACCAGAAGTACTTTTATTTTAAGTTCTTAACAGTTCTTCTTGAAAAACGCAGTTAAATATCATTGCTTGACATTTTATGTCATTATAAATATTAAATAATATTTTATTCTCTATACGGTTAGGTTACATATTTGATTCATATTCAATAGATATAGAGTTAAGAAATTATAAAGATATTAATTTTCATAAATCAGCCAGCTATGCTAACCATGGAAACTGCTAATATATTTAGATAATTGAATTTGACAGATGTCAGTGTCAATGAAAAGAAAATGAATGTGGCAGAGATAAAGATGTTGAGATAGATGTTGAGAAAGACACGGAAAGATAGGGTAAGGAATGAGAGGATAAGGAAAATGGCTCGATTGATAGAAATTTCTACATTGGTTTAAACATGTTATGAGGAGGGATGAAGAATATATTGGAAGAAGAATGAATAGCTTAGTAATAGAAGGTGAAAAAACAGAGGAAAACCAAAGATTAGAAGAAGGACTGTATACGGAAGACTTGAGAGAAAAGGAACTGCATGAGGACGACACACAATTACACAAAATAGAAATGAGTGGATGAAGAAATTCAAAAATAGCGAGCCCCTAACGAATGGAAAAAGCTAAAGAAGAAGAATATGTCATTCTCAAGTGCAATTTTCATAGTTTGTTTATGAAATATTTGTACTGGAAATATATAATCTTTTGCAAGAGAACTTATGTATGGAATTTGTGCATAATACACAGGATTGACGGAAGGTAATGTGCTGGACACATCAGATTTTTTATTTAATTTGACGCAGAACTCCCGAAGAAGAATTCTGTATGTACGACCCTGCCCTGAACCTATTTGTATTCTAAAAACCTGATGTGGCCAACACAATACCTCCCGTTTAATTTAATTTTTATTCGAGTAAATACTTAAAATAAAATTTAAATACCGAGTTCGATCCCGACCGACGCCAAATATACCCGCTACCCTTATCAAGGGTAGCGGGAGGTAAATATTAGGATCTGCAATATTTTCCAGTATTAAGTAATCATAATTTTACTTGGTTATCAAAAAGGTAAATTAATAGATATTTATACACCAATTGAGTTAAGATATTGTTTATTCATGAAAAGAAAAATTAAGTCACGAGCCCGTACGATATATGGGTATAATTTTAATAACGAAGAAAATAGCCTCGTGTCTTTGTTTTTCAATCTCTTTGTATAAACAAACTTTGTGTATACATCTTTCAGTTTTTATATTTGATAGCTTTGTTCATAAACAAATCTTTTCAGATGATATCTTTTTGTTTTCAAATAAAATAAAACTATTGAAAAACAAAAGAAAGATCTACTGAAGGAAAATTGCGCACGTGCCACAAAGTTAAACATTTAACAGTAGTTCCTGAAACCTTTCTTACGTGATTTTCCATGGAAATGCTAATAATATTTCGCGTGTAATATTAACTACAAAGCAGAAGTTATAACAAGAACAAGAGTGGAATTAATTTAAAGTGGTGCAAAAGAAAAAAGAAATACAGTTAACACCCCAGCGAATTAAAGTAAATAGAATGTTTATAAAAATAAGTTTTCATTTTTCTTCAAAATTAACTTTTCAGGGTATATACATTTTCTCTATGACGTAGTAACTTTATACTCGAGTATATTTGTTAATTAATTTTCCAGGACGTACGTATGTTAGCTGACAATATAACTAGAGTTGTGTTTGTTCTTCTTATTATATTTGCAGATTGTAGAAACAAGAAATTAAATTATTTACGATTTCAACATGTACAATGAAGTTCATTATATGACTTTGTTTGTCTTGTACTTTGTAAACTAATATTAATATTCTACATAATTGCTTTCGTATATTTTCGTAAGACTCTAACATGTATTTGGATAAAACAACTTTATTCATAATATATCGAGTATATTCACATAAAATAAAGCAAGTACAACATAAATCGTAGAAATGGGCTAATAGGATCAAGGAGAATTTAAATAAACGAAGAAAGAAATTTTGAAAAATTCATGGACCTCGCTGGGACAATTTCTTTCTTCGTTTATTTAAATTCTCCTTGATCCTATTAGCCCATTTCTACGATTTAAACATTTAGGATGGATCACAAATATTTATAATCCAAGTAAGTACAACATAGTTTGAAATCATAGGCGCCGACTAGGGGGGGGGGCAAAGGGGGCATTGACCCCCCCCCCCCCTGACAAAATATAGAAGCGGCGAAACTATGTTTTGCCCCCCTCCCCTTACCCTATACAATTTTTTTGGCGCTTTTGCATCAATCTTAATTCAAAAAATCTGATGTGGCCAGCACAATACCTTCCGTCAATCCTGTGTATTATATATTAATTCCATACATAAATTTTCTTGCAAAAGATTATAAATTTCCAGTAATATTATTTCATGCAAATGGCACTTGACACTGACATCTTCTTCTTCTTTAGCTTTTCCCATTCGTTAGGGGTCGCTATTTTTTATTTTCTTCTTCCATTCATTTCTGTTTTGCAGGTTATCCTCACGTCAAAATTTTTCATGCAAAATTTAATTTTTTGGTATTTTATAATTCCTTTTCTCGGCAACTGAATTCCACACTCCTGATAATAAATAAACCACATGAAATAAGAAAATCATGAAATTTTGAATTATGACATTTGTCAGTTATGGACGTAATTATTAGCTGTCATTTTGACAAGTGTCCACATTCGTATCTGCTTGCCAAAGTCAGTAAAGTCACGTCACTGCACGCGCCCTACACATAAAAGATCCTATATTTCCAGTTAAATTATTTAATAAAACTTTGCGAATTGCACGTGACACTAACATCTTCTTCTTTAGTTTTTCCCATTTGTTAGGGGATCGCTATTTTTTATTTTCTTTTTCTACTAATTTTTGTTTTGCGTGTCGTCCTCATTCAGTTCTTTTTCACTTCTTTCATTTTTTATTTGGTCTTTCTATGTTTCTTCCACCTTCTGTTATAAGCTATTCATTCTTCCAATATACTCATCTCTCCTCACGACATGTTCAAACCAATGTAATCTACTCTCTTATATCTTTCTAGAAACGTTCAACACTACAGTTATTTCCCTTACTCTTTCATACATTTACTATTTACTGATACTGACATCTGTCAATTTGAATTACCTGAATATATTAGCAGTTTCCATGGTTAAGTTAGCATAGCTGGCTGAATTATAAAATTTATTATCTTTATAATTCTTTAACTGTATATCTGTTGAATATGAAATATAAAATGCAATCAAATCGTATAGAGAATAATATATTCTTTAAGTTATAATAACATTTAACTGAATTTTTCAAGAAAAACTGTTAAAATCTTCAAATGAGGGTACTTCCGGTTGACCAAATATAACCAAAATCTAATCAAGTCTACACACACACACACACACACACACACACACACACACACACACACACACACACACACACACACACACACACACACACACACACACACACACACACACACACACACACACACACACACACACACACACACACACACACACACACACACACACACACACACACACACACACACACACACACACACACACACACACACACACACACACACACACACACACACACACACACACACACACACACACACACACACACACACACACACACACACACACACACACACACACACACACACACACACACACACACACGCACACACACACGCACACACACACACGCACACACACACACACACACACACACACATACACATACACACACGTACACACGAACACACACACACACATACAGACATCATCGTAAAAATAGTAAAATCGTATTGTAAAGACCCTAAAACGTGCTTATTCAATAAAAACTCACCACCGAATTTTTTGACCAAAGACAATACCTTCCTTACCTATAGGTGACGGAAGGTAAAAATATTTCAATCATGGCATTTACATCAATTGCAATCACTCGTTAAGTTTCATTTGGAACTTATTCGATTGGTGGCCACTAAATCCACAATTTTCATTTTAGTTTCACCTTCGATAATGACACGAGAGGTTAAATCATGTCACTATACTTAATTGTCATGCAAAAATTAAAAATGAGCTCAATTTAAATACAATTTCAAATATCTTAAAAAAAATTAGGCGTAAAATGTTTAAATAATATAAAAAGACATGACTAGTAGGTACTTAAATAAACTGTATGTTATTTAATTTTTCTGTAATTATGATTAATAAAATATAAATTTCATGAAATAAAAAAAATATATGGAAAAAATAATTAATTTTATTTTTATTAAAGAAAATTTGCTCCCCCCCTGGGTTATAGAAAAGTCGGCGCCTATATTTGAAATAGGTTATTTAAATAAAAATTTACAATTAAAATTTTTGACCAACGTGTATTGAGATATTTCATTATGAATAAATGGAAAAATTGGAACTAAAAACAAGAGAGCAATTTTATTTCATTCGTATGTTTTTACATACGCACAGTGTTGCCAGATTGGGCGATTTATCGCCAATTGGGCTACAAAAAATATATTTTTACGACTAATATTTACAATCGGCGACAGGCGACTGATTTGGGCTACCGATATTTAAAAATTCATTAATTTGGGCGATAAACGCCAAAACTAATCAAAATATATTTAAAAGCGGATTATATTCTACACTGCAACTGGTTATATATTTTTTCTGTGCTTAAGCAATAAATGTATAATTGAGTATTATTATTATTATTATTATAAATAAGACTTTAACTGATTGGTTGTAGTTTTATATATTTTATAATAAATACCAAAAAATGTATATAGCTGCCGCGCATTGCTGAGACTGACCTTGAATGCGCAGAACCTAAAATTCGTACTTGGACAGGTCGAAATGTAATAGTAATTATAATATGCTATTGTTATAACGAGGAAAAGACTCCGTCCATCTCTAAAATTGGTAAAAATAGATAGGTGATTCATTTATAAGCCAAAGTATGCGCAACTCCAGTCTCAACTTCGCACGCCAGCTATACAAAAATATTTAAAATTGGGCGCCTTGATTGGGCTACTTTTTATTTTAATGCAGGTGGCTACTTTGGGTGACTATTAGTTCTGAAATTGGCGACATTGCTATAAAATAATCGGGCAACCCTACATACGCAGTAGTTTATATAGTAGAAACTAGATAATAGAACTAATATTTACAATTAATTAAACTACTATTATCCAATATTTGCTGCAAAACTGTCCCTAAGAAAAATACAAAACTGTGAACTCAAAAATTTGTGGAAAGTGTTTTGAAGTTGAAATTTGGTAATGACAGCTGTCAAGATGGAAATGATACTACATCAAACTACAGTATAGAGAAACAGGTCAAGCAGAAGCGTCTTCGTCGCGACCAGGTTACTGGTTTTATACCAGTAAATAATTCTGCAACTACGAACTAAAATTGAAGTATACTTCTAAACAAGTAGTGAAATAGCAAATATACGAAGAAACCATTGAGGTGAATGTCTTTATATTTTACACTTTTCTGTTGCTTTTATTACCTACTTGTGTATAGTATATGTATGGTTCGACACGAATAAATAAATAATCCTAACAACTACTAACTAAAGTATTTAAAATGAAAAATAATAATTAATCTACCGCTACAATTAATAAAACAGGATACAAGGCAATCTACTCTATCTAAAATAATAAACACTGAGAGAAAAGTCAAAATACAAGAAGAATCAAAGAAAAACAATAAACGCTGAGTGAAAAGTCAAAATACAAGAAGAATCAAAGAAAAACTATGAATAGCAATGACACACTTATAAAAGTTACACAAAAGTGCTCTCTTGTTGAAGGTTTGACGTTTGTACACAACGCCATCTCTACGTAATGAAATATCCCACTGAGTTTCCAGGATAACATGTCCACAAGGGAATCTCAAGACTTTATAAAATTAATTTAAACAAAAGTTGCCCTATTAGGCCGGTCGCACACTTATACGCGTCGCAGACTTCTTTTAGTTTTCAACATGTTTTTATTTCTTGTCGCTATAAATGTCATAAATAAATCTTGCAACTCGCACATCAATTCGACATTGATAAATCATGTAAAATGAAGACTAAGTATTAATATTGTCAATATTATTGTGAAGAAAAAATAATAAATATAATAAATGAAAATATTGGGTTCATCCATCCTACGAGTAGTACTGGAATTTTTATTGAAATATACATAAAATTGCACTCGAGAAGAAATGATTGAAGATTCAGTAAAGTTTGTCATTTTATAGAATTTGATAGATGGTGAAAAATTAATCGGAACTGCAGTCAAATACGATTTATTTAGATCAAACCGACGTTTCGGTCATACTATGACCATCCTCAGGGCTCTATAAATTTATTAACATGTTATAATATGTATAATTTTTTACAACAATTACGCCCAAAATCAGCAAATATATATACTATTACAAAAACACAACATTTTAAAATATTTACAAAAAATATTATCGTCGAAGTAAATATAAAGCCTGGTGTATAGATTGCACATAATAGAATGGAATAGAATAGAATAAGGAATGGAATAGAATAGAATAAGGAATGGAATAGAATAGTTTATAGATTGCATGGAATAGAATAGTTTGGAATAGAATGACGTCACTTTTGTGTTACTTTTACACTAAATTAACTGATTTATTGGTTATTTTTTTCTTTCACTAATTTCATTTAGAACCGAGTAAATAATATCATTGTTTGTTTTTGCTAAAAAAGAGAATTTCTGGAAAAAAACTGTTGTCCACAGTAAGTTTTTTAGGTTAGGGGATGGGCCAAAAGCAACGAAGTCACACCATTCATACGAATATTAACGAAGCAAGCCGAATGGAATAGGAATGGAATAGAATAGAATAAAAAATAAAATTTGGTTATTTCCTATTCTATTCCATTCTGTGCAAGTATAAATGGTTCCATACATTTACATTGGTTTATATTTCTATTCCCTGTGCTATTCTGTTCTATTCTATTCCATTTTATTCAATGCAATCTATAAATCAGGCTTAAGAATAAATATATAAATAAGATAAAACAACAATAAACGGATACAAAAGTTAAAAAAATTAAAACGGATAAGAATAAAACAACGATAAACAAACTTTACAACAATAACTGATATATACTAAAAGAAACTGAGAATGACAGTAAAAAAATGTTAAAACGAACGACCAACCATATCCACCGGAACTTACTTAGTGAATTTGCTTAATTATACTCGTATACTACACACTATACACGCTTGTATTTATTTAAACTACCGTAATATTTTGTTATTTTATTATTTATTTATTTAACTATTTATTGTGTGCTTATTGTCTTTGGTCAAAAAATTCAGTGATGAATTTCTAGTGAATAAGCACGTTTTAGGGTCCATATAATAATAATAATCTTTATTGTATCCATCTTCTTACAATTACAGGGTCCATATAATACGAATTTACCATTTTTACGATGGTGTCTGTGTGTGCCTGTATGTGTATGACGAAAGTTTCGGCTCGCATAACTTCAATACCACGATTCCAAAAAAATCCTTAAGTTACATCCAAAAGAAAAGGTGATTAGATTTTGGATATAATTGGTCAACTGGAAGTATCCTCATTTGAAGATTTTTAACAGTTTTTCTTGAAAAAATATTATTATAACTTATTATTCTCTATACGATTTGATTGCAATTTATACTTCATATTCAACAGATATAGAGTTAAAGAATTATAAAGATATTAAATTTCATACCAACCAAGCTATGTTAACCATGTTGAGATAGATGTTGGGGAAGACACGGAAAGATAACTTTGTTTCTATTTATCAACTGTAATACAAAACGTTGTTACAAACTTGCTCAAACAAAAATAAATAAGTAAAAATACGTGCTAACTTGACAGCAATCTAACCTAACAAACAAGTTCCCCTTACCCCGCAAGACATACGCCGCAAAATATCTTCGTCATTCTTCGAGCAGCACGTCGGAACTAAGTTGCAACGGAAGCGGCAAGGATAACGCCACAGTGGCGGGAATATAGATATGTCCGGTATTTTCAGTAATCTTTTTCTCATTTAAAAACAACAATTATGCAAAATAAAAAAATATGAAAAATTTAAATTTGAAAATACCTGTTTTTAATCAAAAAAAATCAAAAAAGGCGAAATTACCCCATTGAAAAGATAATATTTTTGGTTTACCACAAATGAAATTATCAGTTAATAATTTTAACGAAATATTTTTCAAATTTCATTTTGAATATGTCATTACCTATTGTCCCTGTAAAGTAAAAATATTAAAATTAATTAGACTAAATTTTAAAAATTAAGTTTGGAAACTGACAATGGAAATAAACAAAATACTCGTATAACAAAAGTACAATAGCGAACTCTAGGTGAAACAATACCCGTATAATAATTTTAAAATGAATTTTTATATGTTTCGTTGTATGTATCATTATGTTTACTTTATAAATTTAATAACTGTTGCATATTTGGAATTAAAACAAATGAACATGCACAAATTATACATCATTGGAAAGCAAAAAATATTTTTTTCTATTTCGGTGTTCTTATGTTTCTATAAACGCACTGTTTTGTACTGCAAACACGACGTTTAGAAGATCTATAAGCGTACTATTTTTGGCGCCTTTCATGTTCTCGAGTTGGTAGTCATGCTTTCATAACTGACAGATGACAGGTAACCTCAAAATGGTAAGTTGTTGATAATATTTCAACATATTACTTTTAATTATGGATTTTTATACTTTCTTTAGGTGATAGGACTAGAAAAAAATATAATATTAATTTCACAACCAGAATCAGACCTTGAATCATAAATATAATACACCTTGCAATACACTAATTAATCAATAGTTGACAAAATATGAAATTTCAATTGTTAGCGAGAAGCGTTACCAACATAAACATAACTAACAAAAAAATACCTAGTCATAATTTGACGTCGCAATTTAAATAAATTTAATCGTAAAAATACCTCAATAGAAAAAATAGTATAAAAAACACGTATCATAAGGCCTGTTGACGCACTCGTCCTTTGTAAAACTCGCCTAGCGGCTCGTTTTCCAAACTAGGACTCGTACGTTAACAGATTGCCTTATGATACTTGTGTTTTAATGTACTATATTTGCATTAGTGTAACTTTTTACTATGATGCCCGTTTAAAAATTATAACGTTTATATTTACGGTGAACTAATTGCTCTATAATTATAATAAAAATATATCATGTATCATGTAGTTACTAAAAATGGGAAGTGTTAACCAAAGCTGTAAACATGTCGATGATATATTTATTAATTTCTTTTCCGGACTTGGCGAAATGTTGTGTTGGTGTAGCTGTTATAAGTTGGCGGTTGGTGTACGGTCCCCTGACGTAACGCCTGGCCTATCATTGCAAAAGTTTGATTAGATATTTCTTTTAAATTCGAACCGTGGGTTAAACGAGCCAGTTAATACGATTTATCAAGTTAAATTGCTTTAAAGAACTTTGTGCCGCCTTTGATTAAACCATAGCTTTGAAATTTGTAAGTACCAGGTCCCAGGTCAATAATGCTGATTAAACAGTCACCACAAACCACAACATTGATAGAAAGATTAATTAAGTTCCGAAAGGAAATACAAAATGCATTATTTATTATGAATTGTCAATGAATGGGGAAGTTTAGCGTGATTGAAATTAAAAGTGAAATATTTTTTAATCGTAAATAAATGAATAATTATAATTTAAAATATAATTGAAAGTTAAAATTATGTTCCCATTTATAATTAATTATTTATCATCGAACTTTTGTGACGTCATAAGTGACTACGCATGCCTAAAAAGGATGGTGAGACTTGACTTTTTGAACGTATGTTGAGGCATTACACTACACACTGCTAGCTAGTTCACGTGGGTTTCTTTAAGTTTTCGCGGAGTGAGGTTATGAATAATTTTTAGTTCGAATTGGAATTGTATTTGTTTTCAAAACTATTATACGCTACTTAATTTTTAATATTGAATACAATAATACACTAAATGAAATAAATAGAATCAGTCGATGCCATTTTTAAAACTTCCTGTTGCCATGTGAACCAGCGCACACCTGCTTATGATAGACTATACGTTCTCCGTGAACTTCTATGACGTCATTATTATAGAAAATTTCATTTTTTGAGAAATCTAGACATGTTTGAGTGAAATACAATATAGAATATCACTTTTGAAGACATTCTTAATAAAATAAAAATAAAAAATTAAAAAATACACTAAACCATAAAAATAAAAAAATAAAAAATACACTAAACCATAGAGTGTTCATTTTATTTTGTCCACTATTGCTATCTTGAGAACTATAATCGCTACGAGGTCGGTTAAATTTATAAACAATTTCTATTTTACTAACTTTGTTATTTTAAATGGGACCATATATTTATATAGCACAGTTTGAAATAATGTAATGTATTATTAAAGTAATTAGAAATATTGTCAATCTCTTAGATAACCATTTTTTTGAGAAAAATTCAAATAAAGTTTTAGGTTAATTTGATTAAAATATGGTTACAAATAAAGAGTGCCATGAATGGAAAAAAATCTGATATGGCCAACACAATATTTCCCGCCGTTTAATTTTTATTAATTTACAGACATACCTGTGGGGTCTACTGACCGCGTGCCTGAATGTTTATTAGCGAATCTGGGGAATCGGTTTCTATCCCGACTGACGTTAAATATTTCGAATTTTAAATGGCACAAAATTGACCCCCACGCTAGCAATGAGTGCCCGTTAGATGATGACCTCTGATAAACGCCCGCACGGTACAAATATGTAGGAAGGTAAAAAATAATACATGTTAATTTTTTTAAAATAGAATTAGAGTACCCTGACAGAAAAAGTGATTATTTTGTTCTTTTAATTGATCAGAAATGTCAATGCAAACAAAATATTTGCGTATTTGTTTCATGGCATTCTAATTCATTCTAAAACAATTAACACGTATTCATTATTTCCATTCATAGCAGTCGTGACATTATTATTATGCCCCTATTTTAATCAAATTAATACAAAACTTAGTAGTGCTTTAAAAAAAACATTAAAAATAAATAAAGAAATAGATAACAACGTTCCTCTAACTATTTCCTGCATTATACGTGTGTACAATATAGGAAATAAATAATGGAATAGATGACAACATTCCTCTATTTCCTGCATTGTACATGTGTACAATATAGGAAATAAATAAATATATAACAACGTTCCTCTAAATATTTCCTGCATTGTACATGTGTACAATATAGGAAATAATTAAAGGAATATATGACAACGTATGACAACGGTCCTCTATCTATTTCCTGCATTGTACATATGTACAATATAGTAAATAATTGAAGGAATATATAACAGCGTTCCTCTAACTAAAAATACGAGTTAAATTAATTTAACTCGTATTTTTGTAAGAAGAACGTTATATATTCCTTTATTTATTTCCTATATTGTACGCATGTACAATACAGGAAATAGAGGAACGTTGTTCTTTTTTTTATTTCCTATACTGTACACATTTAATATGCAGGAAAAAGAGGAACGTTGTTATCTATTCTTTTATTTATTTCCAATATTTACACAAGTACAATGCAGGAAATAGTTACAAGAACGTTTTTTTATATTCCTTTATTTATTTCCTATATTGTACACATTTACAATACAGGATATAGAGGAACGTTGTCATCCATTCCTTTATATATTTCCTATATTGTACACATGTACAATGCAGGAAATAGTTAGAGGAACGCTGTTATATATTCCTTTAATTATTTACTATATTGTACACATGTACAATGCAGGAAATAGTTAGAGAAACGTTGTTATATATTCCTTTATTTATTTCCTATATTGTATACATGTATAATGCAGGAAATAGTTAGAGGAACGTTGTTATCTATTCCTTTATTTATTTCCTATATTGTACACATGTACAATGCAGGAAATAGTTAGAGGAACGTTGTTATCTATTCCTTTATATATTTCCTATATTGTACGCATGTACAATACAGGAAATAGTTAGAGGAACGTTGTTATATATTCCTTTATTTATTTCCTATATTGTACACATGTATAATGCAGGAAATAGTTAGAGGAACGTTGTTATCTATTCCTTTATTTATTTCCTATATTGTACACATGTACAATACAGGAAATAGTTAGAGAAACGCTGTTATATATTCCTTCAATTATTTACTATATGGTACACATGTACAATACAGGAAATAGAGGAACGTTGTCATCCATTCCTTTATTTATTTCCTATATTGTACACATGTACAATGCAGAAAATAGTTAGAGGAACGTTGTGATCTATACCTTTATTTAGTTCCTATATTGTACACATGTACAATGCAGGGAATAGTTAGAGGAACGTTGTTATCTATTCCTTTATATATTTCCTATATTGTACGCATGTACAAAACAGGAAATAGTTAGAGGAACGATGTCATCTATTCCTTTATTTATTTCCTATATTGTACAAATGTACAATACAGGAAATAGTTAGAGGTACGTTGTCATCTATTCCTTTATTCATTTCCTATATTGTACACATGTACAATGCAAGAAATAGTTAGAGGAACGTTGTTATATATTCCTCTATTTATTTCCTATATTGTACACATGTATAATGCAGGAAATAGTTAGAGGAACGTTGTTATCTATTCCTTTATTTATTTCCTATATTGTACACATGTACAATGCAGGAAATAGTTAGTGGAACGTTGTCATCTATTCCTTTATTTATTTCATATATTGTACACATGTACAATGCAGGAAATAGTTAGAGGTACGTTGTCATCTATTCCTTTATTTATTTCCTATATTGTACACATATACAATACAGGAAATAGAGGAACGTTGTTATCTATTCCTTTATATATTTCCTATATTGTACGCATGTACAAAACAGGAAATAGTTAGAGGAACGATGTCATCTATTCCTTTATTTATTTCCTATATTGTACAAATGTGCAATACAGGAAATAGTTAGAGGTACGTTGTCATCTATTCCTTTATTCATTTACTATATTGTACACATGTACAATGCAAGAAATAGTTAGAGGAACGTTGTTATATATTCCTCTATTTATTTCCTATATTGTACACATGTATAATGCAGGAAATAGTTAGAGGAACGTTGTTATCTATTCCTTTATTTATTTCCTATATTGTACACATGTACAATGCAGGAAATAGTTAGTGGAACGTTGTCATCTATTCCTTTATTTATTTCATATATTGTACACATATACAATACAGGAAATAGAGGAACGTTGTTATCTATTCCTTTATCTATTTCCTATATTGTACACCATGTACAATGCAGGAAATAGTTAGAGGAACGGTGTCATCTATTCCTTTATTTATTTCCTATATTGTACACATGTACAATGCAGGAAATAGTTAGAGGAACGTTGTTATATATTCCTTTATTTATTTCCTATATTGTACACCATGTACAATGCAGGAAATAGTTAGTGGAACGTTGTCATCTATTCCTTTATTTATTTCATATATTGTACACATGTACAATGCAGGAAATAGTTAGAGGTACGTTGTCATCTATTCCTTTATTTATTTCCTATATTGTACACATATACAATACAGGAAATAGAGGAACGTTGTTATCTATTCCTTTATCTATTTCCTATATTGTACACCATGTACAATGCAGGAAATAGTTAGAGGAACGGTGTCATCTATTCCTTTATTTATTTCCTATATTGTACACATGTACAATGCAGAAAATAGTTAGAGGAACGTTGTTATATATTCCTTTATTTATTTCCTATATTGTACACCATGTACAATGCAGGAAATAGTTAGTGGAACATTGTCATCTATTCCTTTATTTATTTCCTATATTGTACACATGTACAATACAGGAAATAGTTAGAGGAACGTTGTCATCTATTCCTTTATTTATTTCCTATATTGTACACATGTACAATACAGGAAATAGAGGAACGTTGTTATCTATTCCTTTATCTATTTCCTATATTGTACACCATGTACAATGCAGGAAATAGTTAGAGGAACGGTGTCATCTATTTCTTTATTTATTTTCTATATTGTACACATGTACAATGCAGGAAATAGTTAGAGAAACGTTGTTATATATTCCTTTATTTATTTCCTATATTGTACACCATGTACAATGCAGGAAATAGTTAGTGGAACGTTGTCATCTATTCCTTTATTTATTTCCTATATTGTACACATGTACAATGCAGGAAATAGTTAGAGGAACGTTGTCATCTATTCCTTTATTTATTTCCTATATTGTACACATGTACAATACAGGAAATAGAGGAACGTTGTTATCTATTCCTTTATCTATTTCCTATATTGTACACCATGTACAATGCAGGAAATAGTTAGAGGAACGGTGTCATCTATTTCTTTATTTATTTTCTATATTGTACACATGTACAATGCAGGAAATAGTTAGAGAAACGTTGTTATATATTCCTTTATTTATTTCCTATATTGTACACCATGTACAATGCAGGAAATAGTTAGTGGAACGTTGTCATCTATTCCTTTATTTATTTCCTATATTGTACACATGTACAATGCAGGAAATAGTTAGAGGAACGTTGTCATCTATTCCTTTATTTATTTCCTATATTGTACACATGTACAATGCAGGAAATAGTTAGAGGAACGTTGTTATCTATTCCTTTATATATTTCCTATATTGTACGCATGTACAAAACAGGAAATAGTTAGAGGAACGATGTCATCTATTCCTTTATTTATTTCCTATATTGTACAAATGTACAATACAGGAAATAGTTAGAGGTACGTTGTCAACTATTCCTTTATTCATTTCCTATATTGTACACATGTACAATGCAAGAAATAGTTAGAGGAACGTTGTTATATATTCCTCTATTTATTTCCTATATTGTACACATGTATAATGCAGGAAATAGTTAGAGGAACGTTGTTATCTATTCCCTTATTTATTTCCTATATTGTACACATGTACAATGCAGGAAATAGTTAGAGGAACGTTGTTATCTATTCCTTTATATATTTCCTATATTGTACGCATGTACAAAACAGGAAATAGTTAGAGGAACGATGTCATCTATTCCTTTATTTATTTCCTATATTGTACAAATGTACAATACAGGAAATAGTTAGAGGTACGTTGTCATCTATTCCTTTATTCATTTCCTATATTGTACACATGTACAATGCAAGAAATAGTTAGAGGAACGTTGTTATATATTCCTCTATTTATTTCCTATATTGTACACATGTACAATGCAGGAAATAGTTAGAGGAACGTTGTTATCTATTCCCTTATTTATTTCCTATATTGTACACATGTACAATGCAGGAAATAGTTAGAGGAACGTTGTTATCTATTCCTTTATATATTTCCTATATTGTACGCATGTACAAAACAGGAAATAGTTAGAGGAACGATGTCATCTATTCCTTTATTTATTTCCTATATTGTACAAATGTACAATACAGGAAATAGTTAGAGGTACGTTGTCATCTATTCCTTTATTCATTTCCTATATTGTACACATGTACAATGCAAGAAATAGTTAGAGGAACGTTGTTATATATTCCTCTATTTATTTCCTATATTGTACACATGTACAATGCAGGAAATAGTTAGAGGAACGTTGTTATCTATTCCCTTATTTATTTCCTATATTGTACACATGTACAATGCAGGAAATAGTTAGAGGAACGTTGTTATCTATTCCTTTATATATTTCCTATATTGTACGCATGTACAAAACAGGAAATAGTTAGAGGAACGATGTCATCTATTCCTTTATTTATTTCCTATATTGTACAAATGTACAATACAGGAAATAGTTAGAGGAACGATGTCATCTATTCCTTTATTTATTTCCTATATTGTACAAATGTACAATACAGGAAATAGTTAGAGGTACGTTGTCATCTATTCCTTTATTCATTTCCTATATTGTACACATGTACAATGCAAGAAATAGTTAGAGGAACGTTGTTATATATTCCTCTATTTATTTCCTATATTGTACACATGTACAATGCAAGAAATAGTTAGAGGAACGTTGTTATATATTCCTCTATTTATTTCCTATATTGTACACATGTATAATGCAGGAAATAGTTAGAGGAACGTTGTTATCTATTCCTTTATTTATTTCCTATATTGTACACATGTACAATGCAGGAAATAGTGGAACGTTGTTATCTATTCCTTTATATATTTCCTATATTGTACAAATGTACAATACAGGAAATAGTTAGAGGTACGTTGTCATCTATTCCTTTATTTATTTCCTATATTGTACAAATGTACAATACAGGAAATAGTTAGAGGTACGTTGTCATCTATTCCTTTATTCATTTCCTATATTGTACACATGTACAATGCAAGAAATAGTTAGAGGAACGTTGTCATCTATACCTTTATTTAGTTCCTATATTGTACACATGTACAATGCAGGGAATAGTTAGTGGAACGTTGTTATATATTCCTTTATTTATTTCCTATATTGTACACCATGTACAATGCAGGAAATAGTTAGAGGAACGGTGTCATCTATTCCTTTATTTATTTCCTATATTGTACACATGTACAATGCAGGAAATAGAGGAACGTTGTTATCTATTCCTTTATCTATTTCCTATATTGTACACCATGTACAATGCAGGAAATAGTTAGAGGAACGGTGTCATCTATTCCTTTATTTATTTCCTATATTGTACACATGTACAATGCAGGAAATAGTTAGAGGAACGTTGTTATATATTCCTTTATTTATTTCCTATATTGTACACCATGTACAATGCAGGAAATAGTTAGTGGAACGTTGTTATATATTCCTTTATTTATTTCCTATATTGTACACATGTACAATACAGGAAACAGTTAGAGGAACGTTGTCATCTATTCCTTTATATATTTCCTATATTGTACGCATGTACAAAACAGGAAATAGTTAGAGGAACGATGTCATCTATTCCTTTATTTATTTCCTATATTGTACAAATGTACAATACAGGAAATAGTTAGAGGTACGTTGTCATCTATTCCTTTATTTATTTCATATATTGTACACATGTACAATGCAGGAAATAGTTAGAGGTACGTTGTCATCTATTCCTTTATTTATTTCCTATATTGTACACATATACAATACAGGAAATAGTTAGAGGAACGATGTCATCTATTCCTTTATTTATTTCATATATTGTACACATGTACAATGCAGGAAATAGTTAGAGGTACGTTGTCATCTATTCCTTTATTTATTTCCTATATTGTACACATATACAATACAGGAAATAGAGGAACGTTGTTATCTATTCCTTTATCTATTTCCTATATTGTACACCATGTACAATGCAGGAAATAGTTAGAGGAACGGTGTCATCTATTCCTTTATTTATTTCCTATATTGTACACATGTACAATGCAGGAAATAGAGGAACGTTGTTATCTATTCCTTTATCTATTTCCTATATTGTACACCATGTACAATGCAGGAAATAGTTAGAGGAACGGTGTCATCTATTCCTTTATTTATTTCCTATATTGTACACATGTACAATGCAGGAAATAGTTAGAGGAACGTTGTTATATATTCCTTTATTTATTTCCTATATTGTACACCATGTACAATGCAGGAAATAGTTAGTGGAACGTTGTCATCTATTCCTTTATTTATTTCCTATATTGTACACATGTACAATACAGGAAATAGTTAGAGGAACGTTGTCATCTATTCCTTTATTTATTTCCTATATTGTACACATGTACAATACAGGAAATAGAGGAACGTTGTTATCTATTCCTTTATCTATTTCCTATATTGTACACCATGTACAATGCAGGAAATAGTTAGAGGAACGGTGTCATCTATTTCTTTATTTATTTTCTATATTGTACACATGTACAATGCAGGAAATAGTTAGAGAAACGTTGTTATATATTCCTTTATTTATTTCCTATATTGTACACCATGTACAATGCAGGAAATAGTTAGTGGAACGTTGTCATCTATTCCTTTATTTATTTCCTATATTGTACACATGTACAATGCAGGAAATAGTTAGAGGAACGTTGTCATCTATTCCTTTATTTATTTCCTATATTGTACACATGTACAATACAGGAAATAGAGGAACGTTGTTATCTATTCCCTTATCTATTTCCTATATTGTACACCATGTACAATGCAGGAAATAGTTAGAGGAACGGTGTCATCTATTCCTTTATTTATTTCCTATATTGTACACATGTACAATGCAGGAAATAGTTAGAGGAACGTTGTTATATATTCCTTTATTTATTTCCTATATTGTACACATGTACAATGCAGGAAATAGAGGAACGTTGTTATCTATTCCTTTATTTATTTCCTATATTGTACACATGTACAATACAGGAAATAGAGGAACGTTGTTATCTATTCCTTTATCTATTTCCTATATTGTACACCATGTACAATGCAGGAAATAGTTAGAGGAACGGTGTCATCTATTCCTTTATTTATTTCCTATATTGTACACATGTACAATGCAGGAAATAGTTAGAGGAACGTTGTTATATATTCCTTTATTTATTTCCTATATTGTACACCATGTACAATGCAGGAAATAGTTAGTGGAACGTTGTCATCTATTCCTTTATTTATTTCCTATATTGTACACATGTACAATGCAGGAAATAGTTAGAGGAACGTTGTCATCTATTCCTTTATTTATTTCCTATATTGTACACATGTACAATACAGGAAATAGAGGAACGTTGTTATCTATTCCCTTATCTATTTCCTATATTGTACACCATGTACAATGCAGGAAATAGTTAGAGGAACGGTGTCATCTATTCCTTTATTTATTTCCTATATTGTACACATGTACAATGCAGGAAATAGTTAGTGGAACGTTGTCATCTATTCCTTTATTTATTTCCTATATTGTACACATGTACAATACAGGAAATAGAGGAACGTTGTTATCTATTCCCTTATCTATTTCCTATATTGTACACCATGTACAATGCAGGAAATAGTTAGAGGAACGGTGTCATCTATTCCTTTATTTATTTCCTATATTGTACACATGTACAATGCAGGAAATAGTTAGTGGAACGTTGTCATCTATTCCTTTATTTATTTCCTATATTGTACACATGTACAATGCAGGAAATAGTTAGTGGAACGTTGTCATCTATTCCTTTATTTATTTCCTATATTGTACACATGTACAATACAGGAAATAGAGGAACGTTGTTATCTATTCCTTTATCTATTTCCTATATTGTACACCATGTACAATGCAGGAAATAGTTAGTGGAACGTTGTCATCTATTCCTTTATTTATTTCCTATATTGTACACATGTACAATGCAGGAAATAGTTAGTGGAACGTTGTCATCTATTCCTTTATTTATTTCCTATATTGTACACATGTACAATGCAGGAAATAGTTAGTGGAACGTTGTCATCTATTCCTTTATTTATTTCCTATATTGTACACATGTACAATGCAGGAAATAGTTAGAGGAACGTTGTCATCTATTCCATTTATTTCCTATATTGTACACATGTACAATACAGGAAATAGAGGAACGTTGTTATCTATTCCCTTATCTATTTTTTATATTGTACACCATGTACAATGCAGGAAATAGTTAGTGGAACGTTGTCATCTATTCCTTTATTTATTTCCTATATTGTACACATGTACAATGCAGGAAATAGTTAGTGGAACGTTGTCATCTATTCCTTTATTTATTTCCTATATTGTACACATGTACAATACAGGAAATAGAGGAACGTTGTTATCTATTCCTTTATCTATTTCCTATATTGTACACCATGTACAATGCAGGAAATAGTTAGAGGAACGGTGTCATCTATTCCTTTATCTATTTCCTATATTGTACACCATGTACAATGCAGGAAATAGTTAGAGGAACGGTGTCATCTATTCCTTTATTTATTTCCTATATTGTACACATGTACAATGCAGGAAATAGTTAGAGGAACGTTGTCATCTATTCCTTTATTTATTTCCTATATTGTACACATGTACAATACAGGAAATAGAGGAACGTTGTTATCTATTCCTTTATCTATTTCCTATATTGTACACCATGTACAATGCAGGAAATAGTTAGAGGAACGGTGTCATCTATTCCTTTATTTATTTCCTATATTGTACACATGTACAATGCAGGAAATAGTTAGAGGAACGTTGTTATATATTCCTTTATTTATTTCCTATATTGTACACCATGTACAATGCAGGAAATAGTTAGTGGAACGTTGTCATCTATTCCTTTATTTATTTCCTATATTGTACACATGTACAATACAGGAAATAGTTAGAGGAATGTTGTTATATATTCCTTTATTTATTTCCTATATTGTACACATGTACAATGCAGGAAATAGTTAGAGGGACGTTGTTATATATTCCTTTATTTATTTCCTATATTGTACACCATGTACAATGCAGGAAATAGTTAGTGGAACGTTGTCATCTATTCCTTTATTTATTTCCTATATTGTACACATGTACAATACAGGAAATAGAGGAACGTTGTTATCTATTCCTTTATCTATTTCCCATATTGTACACCATGTACAATGCAGGAAATAGTTAGAGGAACGGTGTCATCTATTCCTTTATTTATTTCCTATATTGTACACATGTACAATGCAGGAAATAGTTAGAGGAACGTTGTTATATATTCCTTTATTTATTTCCTATATTGTACACCATGTACAATGCAGGAAATAGTTAGTGGAACGTTGTCATCTATTCCTTTATTTATTTCCTATATTGTACACATGTACAATGCAGGAAATAGTTAGTGGAACGTTGTCACCTATTCCTTTATTTATTTCCTATATTGTACACATGTACAATACAGGAAATAGAGGAACGTTGTTATCTATTCCTTTATCTATTTCCTATATTGTACACCATGTACAATGCAGGAAATAGTTAGAGGAACGGTGTCATCTATTCCTTTATCTATTTCCTATATTGTACACCATGTACAATGCAGGAAATAGTTAGAGGAACGGTGTCATCTATTCCTTTATTTATTTCCTATATTGTACACATGTACAATGCAGGAAATAGTTAGAGGAACGTTGTCATCTATTCCTTTATTTATTTCCTATATTGTACACATGTACAATACAGGAAATAGAGGAACGTTGTTATCTATTCCTTTATCTATTTCCTATATTGTACACCATGTACAATGCAGGAAATAGTTAGAGGAATGTTGTTATATATTCCTTTATTTATTTCCTATATTGTACACATGTACAATGCAGGAAATAGTTAGAGGAACGTTGTTATATATTCCTTTATTTATTTCCTATATTGTACACCATGTACAATGCAGGAAATAGTTAGTGGAACGTTGTCATCTATTCCTTTATTTATTTCCTATATTGTACACATGTACAATACAGGAAATAGTTAGAGGAATGTTGTTATATATTCCTTTATTTATTTCCTATATTGTACACATGTACAATGCAGGAAATAGTTAGAGGAACGTTGTCATCTATTCCTTTATTTATTTCCTATATTGTACACATGTACAATACAGGAAATAGAGGAACGTTGTTATCTATTCCTTTATCTATTTCCTATATTGTACACCATGTACAATGCAGGAAATAGTTAGAGGAACGGTGTCATCTATTCCTTTATTTATTTCCTATATTGTACACATGTACAATGCAGGAAATAGTTAGAGGAACGTTGTCATCTATTCCTTTATTTATTTCCTATATTGTACACCATGTACAATGCAGGAAATAGTTAGTGGAACGTTGTCATCTATTCCTTTATTTATTTCCTATATTGTACACATGTACAATGCAGGAAATAGTTAGAGGAATGTTGTTATATATTCCTTTATCTATTTCCTATATTATACACATGTATAATGCAGGAAATAGTTAGAGGAACGTTGTTATATATTCCTTTATTTATTTCCTATATTGTACACCATGTACAATGCAGGAAATAGTTACTGGAACGTTGTCATCTATTCCTTTATTTATTTCCTATATTGTACACATGTACAATACAGGAAATAGTTAGAGGAATGTTGTCATCTATTCCTTTATTTATTTCCTATATTGTACACATGTACAATACAGGAAATAGAGGAACGTTGTTATCTATTCCTTTATCTATTTCCTATATTGTACACCATGTACAATGCAGGAAATAGTTAGAGGAACGTTGTTATATATTCCTTTATTTATTTCCTATATTGTACACATGTACAATACAGGAAATAGAGGAACGTTGTTATCTATTCCTTTATCTATTTCCTATATTGTACACCATGTACAATGCAGGAAATAGTTAGAGGAACGGTGTCATCTATTCCTTTATTTATTTCCTATATTGTACACATGTACAATGCAGGAAATAGTTAGAGGAACGTTGTTATATATTCCTTTATTTATTTCCTATATTGTACACCATGTACAATGCAGGAAATAGTTAGTGGAACGTTGTCATCTATTCCTTTATTTATTTCCTATATTGTACACATGTACAATGCAGGAAATAGTTAGAGGAATGTTGTTATATATTCCTTTATTTATTTCCTATATTGTACACATGTACAATACAGGAAATAGAGGAACGTTGTTATCTATTCCTTTATCTATTTCCTATATTGTACACCATGTACAATGCAGGAAATAGTTAGAGGAACGTTGTCATCTATTCCTTTATTTATTTCCTATATTGTACACATGTACAATACAGGAAATAGAGGAACGTTGTTATCTATTCCTTTATCTATTTCCTATATTGTACACCATGTACAATGCAGGAAATAGTTAGAGGAACGGTGTCATCTATTCCTTTATTTATTTCCTATATTGTACACATGTACAATGCAGGAAGTAGTTAGAGGAACGTTGTTATATATTCCTTTATTTATTTCCTATATTGTACACCATGTACAATGCAGGAAATAGTTAGTGGAACGTTGTCATCTATTCCTTTATTTATTTCCTATATTGTACACATGTACAATGCAGGAAATAGTTAGAGGAATGTTGTTATATATTCCTTTATCTATTTCCTATATTGTACACATGTATAATGCAGGAAATAGTTAGAGGAACGTTGTTATCTATTCCTTTATTTATTTCCTATATAGTACACATGTACAATACAGGAAATAGTTACAGGAACGTTGTTATATATTCCTTTAATTATTTCCTATATTGTACACATGTACAATGCAGGTAATAGTTGAGGAACGTTGTTATAATTATATTCCTTTATTTATTTCCTATATTGTACACATGTACAATACAGGAAATAGTTAGAGGAACGTTGTTATATATTTCTTTATTTATTTCCTATATTGTACACATGTACAATACAGGAAATAGTTAGAGGAACGTTGTTATATATTTCTTTATTTATTTCCTATATTGTACACATGTACAATACAGGAAATAGTTAGAGGAACGTTGTCATCTATTCCATTATTTATTTCCTATATTGTACACATGTACAATGCAGGAAATAGTTAGAGGTACATTGTTATCTATTCCTTTATTTATTTCCTATATTGTACACATGTAGAATGCAGGAAATAGTTAGAGGAACGTTGTCATCTATTCCTTTATTTATTTCCTATATTGTACACATGTACAATGCAGGAAATAGTTAGAGGAACGTTGTTATGCCAATCTATACAAAAGAGAAATTAGAAATTAAGTTTCCATTAAAAAAAAAATTCAACGTGGTCAAGATCACCAGAATCAAAATATGTATTAAAATCACTATGACATTATCTTTGTCGATAGTTTACTTGAATACAATCGTTCTAGAATAGCTAGAAAGGGAAGAAAAGATTCTTGGAAAACTTAGGAAAGTGGGATTTTTGGAGCTATAGGAAATGCTCAGGTAAAACCGTAAAACTATATAGATAAATCTTTGTTTTTATATTATATATTTCCCTGTATTTATACATTTGTTTTTGTATTAGCAACATTTCTTAAAATGTTTTTTTGTACTCACAACTTCGGAAGTGACATTTGACACACGCTATAGACAACCGGAAACCTAACTTTCCCGATGCACTGCACCAGGAAATTAAGCAAAAAACACTGAGAATTTCTGGGCATTCTTCAACAAAATAATCTTTAAAATATAATACAATTTATAAATTTTTCGAAAATTAACGATTTTCAAGCATTAAAAACCAATAATAATAAATAATTTATTAATAAATAATAAATTTGCCTACCATCAGTGCCATCTGTTGGAGAACAACAATCTGTCATCTGTCCAATATGAAAATAGAACATAACCTTAAATTTAAATTATCAGATATTACACTTACACTGACAATTAAACTACTAGTAAAATAGAGGCCATGTGCCGGACATTGTCTCCAGCCTTAAATTTCGGGAGGCGTACAAGAAATATCAGCATCAGACATTTTGACAACTTTTAATTCTGAAAAAATATGCAAACAATTATGTTTCCGAAATCAACAATTTACTTAACAACCGTTACTATGAAATTGGTGCTATTTACTTGTATATTTGCGAATTTTGTACAATTACCTTGACATTTATACTCTATTAATAATGATTTTGTTCGTTACAAAAAGTATTGCACAAACTTCTTGCGGGAAGACGTCATCCACGCATTCGCGCAAATGAAGCCCTCGCTCGCAATCTCGCTCGTGCCTCAAATAAGCGCTCATGCGGGATGAGTGTCTTCCCGCACTTAGTATGTAAATAACTATTTTAAAGCACTACTAAGTTTTGTATTAATTTGATTAAAATAGGGGCATAATAATAATGCCATGACTGCTATGAATGGAAATAATGAATACGTGTTAATTGTTTTACATTGAATTAGAATGCCATATTTTTGTGACTAATACATCCAGTTTTGGTTTGGAATAATTCCCAGCAGAGCCGGACTGGCCATCGTGAATTTAGGAGAATTCCTGGTGGGCTGATTTTAAGAGATGTTACATTATTTTAACGCGATTAGGCCGATCCTGATTGCCAGTATTTGGAGTATTAAGGATACTCGAAAAAGCGGAAAATGAATCATTTAGTGTAATTAAAAATGTATTTTATAAATGTTCCATTTTATGATGAGATGGTGGAATAAATTTCTTTCTTCAATATCATTTTTTAGTGTGAAAAGGTTTTTAATATTGCTTCTTTTTTTCGCCGGAAACGATATCAAAACTAGTACTCGTACAAATACGGTTTTAAATCTTGGCGTAAAATTCGATTTTAAATTTGTAGATTGATAGAACAAAACCGTTTGTATATTCCAGGGTCAACTTTTCGAGAAAAGTTTTCAAAGTCACCACAGGAATTTTCGATCTTGTTTTGTTTCTGAACTATAGGCAAAAACTCGTTTTTCGCTCATTTCGAAAATATCTCTTATTTTATTTATTATGATAGACAAAAAAATGTTTTAACACTTTTGATTTGAACCATTTTGTAGGTAGAACAAAATTATAGCACCAGAATTGTTAAGTTGTTCCCCGTTTCATGTACCGAATATTCAGTTAAGACCTAGGAATTTAATATTTCACGTAAAAAATAGTTGCTTCAGGTTAATGAATTGTTTAAGATTGTAAATAATGTAAATTTTAGTGTAAATAATTTCGATATTATAGTAAGTAGCAAACAAGATATTAAACATTACTATAATAAGTAAATTATAATAGTAATGTATGTATATATATATATATATATATATATATATATATATATATATATATATATATATATATATATATATATATCTATCTATTTCATACAAAATAAAATATTAGAAATATCTAAGTAGTCTGATTATTTTCCTAAGAATGTACAGTAAAATTTTTGAAAGATGTCCGATCAAGGTTATCTACGAATTGTACGAATTCAGATTTTTGCTCCGCCCATTCTGACAACTTCAGAAGTGTCGTTTGCTTAATTTTTATGAGGGTACATAAGATACTACTGTTATTTTATTATTATAAAAATATATGTTACAGCAAAAGCATTCAAAATTAAGCTACCTGGTTTAATGTAAAATCAAATATGTGAAAAATAAGATACTGTTTAGATTACTGACAGTGTCAATGTCAGTAACACTGACAGAAAATAACGTTATTCGTCCGGCAATGAATCAAGGTAATGTATTTGAATTAATAAATAAACTTACGTTATAGCGAAATTATCAACAACGAAGATCGTTTTAAAATGGAATGTCCCAACTTAGTGGAAACAATATGAATTTTTGAAAGATAGGGCGAGTTATATCCATCCTTATCGCACACGCTTATAGCCTTTGTAGGAAGGAGATAAATGTATGCCAATTTGTTAATTCGTTCATGATACAGAAGACCTTGATCGGACATCTTTTAAAATTTTTACTGTAATTGGGATTGTACCTGTTTATTGGTAGTCTAATTAAATTATTATTATTATGGTATAATTAGATTTTTTGAAAACTATGATTTTTACCTCCCGCTACCCTTGGTAAGGGAGGTATAGAGATCGTGCTAAAAATCGCATATCGAGATTTTGGTAAATGACCACGTTTTAAGGTCTCTAGAATCCATTTTTAACATTTTCACGATGATGTCTGTGTGTATGTATGTATGTATGTGTGTGTGTGTGTGGATCCTCTTTACGCTCTAACTCAAATACTATCGTTCAGAAAATTTTGAAACCTTTTATTTCTACCTTGCTCTTATATGGAAATATCCCATTAGATTTTGGAGTAAATCAGATAACCGAAAATGGCACTTTACTGGAAGCTCAAAATAGTTTTTCTTCGAAAAATACCTTTAAATGTTATTTTATCGAGATTTATGTTATATAAAAATTAAAGATCATTAAATTTTCTACAGGTTTGCATTAATACTTTTTCTATATATTTTAGGGATAAATTTATAAAACTATCTATAATTTTAATCCCGGAGCCTACGTTTTAAACACAACTCATTCACATGGTTACACAATTCATATCTCAAATGTTTGTAACTGACAACGAACTAATCATTTCAAATAATAATGTTAACGTTTTTAAAACATAAAAATTTATTTAGGCTTTTAGGTTCACATATTTAATTGAAAATGAAGTCAGTATAATTGGACGTTTCGGGTGTAAAACCCACCCATCATCAGAAAATATAAATTCGTAAAAAAATTACATTGCGAAATAAATATTTCGAAACATAATTACAAAAGTCGTCTTTTATGATACAACAAGGTTATAGAAAAACAGCACCATTTTGCGGCGACTAAATGGAACAATAATTATATGGAAAGGAACTTAATACAGTTTCCAGCATAAGTAAATATGTAAAAATATAGGTAAGGTAATAAAAACATATATCATCACGGCATATTACCCATTGATGGGTGAGTCAATCTGCTTTGTAGGCAGATGTCGGTAATAATGATGACATATTTGTTCCGTGCATGCGTTTACCAGGCATCACTTCACGCGAATCATTGGAACGAGTTCGGTTCCGACCGACGCCAAATATTTTAGAATTTGAAATGGCACAAAATTGATCCGTGTGGTGCACTCTCCACGCCAGTAATGAATATAGGTAAGTACATAAATAAAATAAATTTATTATCACGCATTGCTGGGTCTGCCAATCTGCTTTGTACACAGATTTCTTCGGTAAAGATGATGACATATTTGTACCGTGCGGGCGTTTACAAGGTGTCACCTCACGAGCACTTATTGCTGGCGTGGAGAGTGCACCACAAGGATCATTTTTGTGCCATTTAAAATTCGAAATATTTGGCGTCGGTCGGGATCGAACCCGGTATTTAAATTTAATTTTAAGTATTTACATGAATAACAATTAAATTAAACGGGAGGTATTGTGTTGGCCAAATCAGATTTTTTAAATGGGAATCCATGTTGAAAATAGTCTCATCTTTTTGCTTATAAGCTTTTCAATGATATATAACAAGTTTGCAATGTGCAAACGGTTTTACTCTATTATTAATATTACCCGAGTACCCGAGATACCTTAAAAAACATCGTAAATCCTGTACTCCATAAATAAATAAATAAATGACACTTTAATTTTTTATTAGTTTATTTAAAATTAAAATTAACCATGATCTGTTAACAATAAATCTTAAAATATTTACAAATATATCACGTAATTTTGATTATTTAACAATCTACTTGGCACTCCTAATTTATTTACAATCAAGTGATAAAATAATTCTAATAGTACGTTAAAAATATCTCGCAGTAACTAAATGGAATTCACAATCAAATCACTAGATTAGTGTAGCCTCACAGTGTTAGTGTAGGGTGTAGTGCTCGAAAGAGCGTGAGTTAGTGCTATGCCAGAGCAGACGCAGGTAAAGAGCTATGTTTAGGTTTCATTTTATTGATGAATACTTTAATACAACCGTTGAAATCTGCGCTAACTAAAACATGCCCACCGCAGCCCTTAGTACGTTGTTCTACCATTGGATCTTCCACCTAGGAAAAAGAAAAAATAGGTTAAGAACAGTTTTTCGTTAGAAATGAGGTCATGCTTGATTTTTCATTTTTAACTTCAATCGATAGAATATTGAACAATAATAGATCCGTATTTTTTATTTTTCCTCAAATCGACCTTTAATAATTAGAAAATTGCAATTAAAAGTGACATTGTTCAAAAAGCGGCTGATTTTCACTGGTTCGCCCCTCGCCCAGTGACGTCACATTTCAATATCAACAGCCACTTTGATTTTCACACAAGATTATAAATGTCAAAGTGACATTTAAAGATAACCTGAAATTTACGAAAGTAAAAATGTCGGTGAAACGTTATTTTGTGCCGTAGTGCCAAAATACTAGCGAAAATATATTCAATTCAATGCCTCGTATGCGTTTCTATAGCTAAACAAACTTCTAGCGTCTAATCTCAAATCTTTACAAGGAAGTAGAGCAGATGTGACGCGTGAATAACTAAAGGCCAAATGAAAATTATATTTATAAAAATGAAAAGAATAATGTTATATTAATATATTATAGCATATTTAGATATGTAATTTTCAATTTATAGTTTTTTTTTTACTTCCTTGTACGTAAGTAAAGGAAGTATTGTAATCGCGAAAAATTTCGATTTTCAGATTTCAGCGGAAATATCCATTTTGATCATCCCTGAATCCATTTTGACTAATTTCGTCGTGACGTCTGTACGTACGTCCGTATCTCGCATAACTCAAAAACGATAAGCCGTAGAAAGTTGAAATTTTGTATTTAGGACTCCTATAACATCTAGTTGTGCACCTCCCTTTCTGGTTATTACACAATTTCCAGAAGTGGCACTTTACATGAAGCCTATAATAGATTTTAATGAAAAACTGTTTTAAAATATAATCCAAAACTTTTCAAATTTGGTATACAAGACTTTTATGTCAATCGAAATAACATAATACATTTTGGTTACAATAGGCTAACCGGAAGTGGTACATTACTTGAAGTTGTTAACAGTTTTTCTTGAAAAAAATGATTTTATTTCTATTTTAGAAATAAATGTTTCAAATAAAAGTTTTAGAGAATTAATTTCTGCGTCTAGCACATCAAGTATTATTAAATTATCCCTTTGTATAAGCGAGATATGTAAATTTAAAAATTATATACTTTTTGTTTTTGTAATAAAGCTTGCTATGGATTAGGACAAAAAAATAAAAAAAAGTTCATGTCAAATTACGTTAAATACGTGCAATTTTATGATTCGTACAATAACAAATATTATATTTTAATTGTGAAATTAGTCATATTCATTATGGTAATCAAATATTTCTTTGTTGTAATCAAAATTCTCTTTAAAAAGAACCGGGTTAGATTAATGTTAATTTAAGAATGATAGTAGTAAATGAATTATTTTTTGTTCTTTATCAAAATATTTCTCGGGCTTGGCATAAGCCTGTCAATATTTTGTAATTTAATTATTAAAAAAATATGTATAGTTTAATAATGGTACAAGGAAGTCGTGTGGTGTCCACATCAGATTTTTTCTTTTACAAATTCTGTGTTCGTATAATAAATCTCTACGAAATGAGTTTGAACTTGCAGTTCTGAAACGTGACGTCACAACATGGCTGGTTTTTGCAACTTTTTAAAAATGTCATACTTTAAAACAATTTCATACCTACAACTATAAATGTAAATAAAAAATAATTTAATCTTACAGTACGATAAATTAGGCTATGCTTGTTCGATTTAAACAAAAAAAGAACAATTAACAAAAGTGATTGTTGTAATTTTCTCTGTAAACTCCTGGAAGTTTGTCGGTATATTTTTGAATCACCTGTATTTTCCGAGATCCCTATGGTGGAATAAATAATATTTAAATATTCTTACCTTATTGTTAGGATCTTGTTGACTAGTTTGCCCTCCATTAAAAACATTTATTAACTCATCCACCATTTTGATAATACTGTCGGGATATGGTGCAAAAACCGCACATGTAACCACGGCACTATGTGCCTTGATCGCTTCCCAGAAGTCGTTTCGATCTCTCCTCACACTTGTAAACTTTGAATAATCATGATGCGTTTTCCAAACGTATATATCTCTGTTTTCTGATCCACTGACTATATACTTTCCATCATGGCTGAAACTCGCTCTGATTTGACTGCTAACATTCACGTAGCCTTTATATTTGCAAGAAAGGTTCAAATCGCAAAGATCGTAGAGTCGTATTCTGCTGTCGTTGGAAGTTACGAGGATTTTGTCTTCTCCAGGCATAGGTTCAATGCCGGATATTTTTCGACCAGTGGAATTTTTACCTCGGGTAGACCGAACATGAATTTGGGTGTGATATTTTAACTGATCGGTGTTATAGAAGATACACCGGCCGTCGTATGTACCAACTACAGCGAATTTGCCGTTTTGGCAAAAGTTCGCGGCGGTTATGAGTTTGGTTTGACCGTCCACTTCGTTCCAAACTGCCACCTTCTTATCTGAAAATATAAAAAGATATTAGTTCAGCTGCATTTTATATTAATGATTAAAATTCATAGGTTGAACTTTATTTCTTTTTATTTATAAACAATCTAGAAATTGAATTATTTGACGGGTAAAATTATAAAATACAAATAAGTTTCGTGTTTTTCCAGGCTTATTATTGGGATCTTCGAAACTATAAGTGATACAAAGTTGATTAAATTAGAACAAAATTGCTTCATTAGTAGCCCATTTCAAAAAAAATGTATAGTATGATTCACGAAAGATGACTATTCAAGTTCATTTATAAGCCGTCTGATATAATATTAATTGCAAATAACTTCACGGAATTTCTTATGCATAGGCGTGCAATATGAAATATTTATGGATACATTTTAACCGAACAATAGTGTAATTTATTTGAATATTATGTTTCTTTTTCAAAGATTTATGCTCTTCACCTATGATTTTGCAAAACACAAAAATATAGACATAAACCATGGACTAATACTTTCATTTAAATGTCAACGTCTCTGGGCAAATATTAGCACAGAAGGCAGTGAGTAGATAATGGACCTTTTACATTTTTATTGCACCGTGATGTAATTTTTCAATACACTACGTAGTGAAATTTTTATGAACTAGAGATGAGTAGGCACCATGTTGTCAAGAAAATGATTAAAAGGACAAGCATTTATTTTTGATAAAAAAATATTTAAACAACACAAAAACTGAAATTATTTTCACTTTGATTGTAAAGAAATTATTAATAAAGACAAAACAATTTATTTATAAATAATAACAATAGTTTTCTTCTTGTTTGTAACTTTCTTAATAACAAACTGGCAACTACGCAATTATCTGTCACTTTTGGCCGATAGTATAAAGGTCGATTAAATATGTATTAAACAACAGTTAAGCAAACGGAGTTTATTTAGTGAACTTAGGTTAATTATATTTGGGTGGTATAACATTAAAATGAACTGGGATCAACTGAACCTAATTTATCCCTTACTCAGTCGGTAATATTTCATCCAGCTCACTTCTCGTCATTCTATCTGTCAATTTAATTTTTTTGAAGTTTCGTTTGCGCGCGGGTCTACGTATTTGAATATAATATAAAATGAACAAAAAGCAGTGATCTAAGAATTTCGATGAAGAAGAAAGACTGTCATGAATAGAAATGATGCAAGAATATATAAATATTATTGAAAATAAAAAAAAATTACCCGACAACAAATAATTTGAAAAAAAAATCTTGGACCGAAATTACTGTAATGTGTAATGTGTAAAAATTCTAAAACTGTACCTTTTCTCAAAACGAAACCGCAATTTAAATTCAACATCATTATATATTTCGAAAGGATTTCTCCTTTCCCGAAATATTCGGGGGCGTTTATTCATTAAATGTATATTCATTTTTACTGTAGAATATAAAAAGCATATAATTTAAATGATTTATAAAATATATGCTAATGCACTTAACTTACCAAAATATTAATTAAGTATAGCTATAAACTTTCTTAAAATATTATTAACAACGTTGACAGTTATAATTATGAATGTTATTCAGCGTTATTCAGAATATAAAAACGTCAGTTATTATTTAAACTCAATTTGAACGGATGAAATCGGCCGCTCAAGTTAAACGTAGTTTAAACTAAAGTCAAAAGCTAATTTTGTTTTATACTATAGAAATTTTACTTGAACCTAGTTCAATATCAGTTAAACTTAGTTCAATAATTGAACTATGTTTATACTATCGGGCATTTATGTGCTGTTTATTTTACGTCTTTAGAACATATAACCACGTTTCTGATTCCCATTTACCCGTCCTCTCGTCTTGAAATATTTATCATCACAAACGCTTTGTGTGAATTTATTTAGTTACATTCTTATTTCCGCCATTCCAAATTTTGTTTGAAATATATCTGGCCTCCTCTATGCGCAAACAAACTACTGTGCACTACATATATGTCATTTTTTCTCTATCTCTCTCTTTTCATGTAAAAGGTTCATTAGATATCTGTAACTCTACGACATACGTCATTATTATTTGTAATGTGTGAAAAATGAATAGGCCTCTAAATAAACGCAAAAACCCAAATTTTTATTTTTATAAATAACTTCTAATTATCAAATAATATGGAATAATATGGAATTTTGGTTTATACTGCGCGAGCAGACACGTGACTCGAGCGACCTTGAAGTACTTGGAATCAGGACACAAATTCTTGAGCATTCGACATTTCGTTCGTATTCGTGTTCGTTTTCATGTAAATGGTGATAGTAGTCTGTGTTTCAAAAATAATATTGTATTGGTCATTGTCAGTGTCAACTATATTTAAACATTATTTACATCATTTACAAGTTAAATAAATATACAGGTGATCACGCGAGAATGAACCAGCATTTATCTCCGTTATTAAGCGAGATAGCGATTATCTTCAAATAAACAAATTTACTATAGACAATATGGCCAATAAGATGTCATATCAAGAAGCGTTCTGTTACTTCCGGTTCCGGAGTATGTAATACAAACTTTGAAATTTCAAATGGAACATACTATATTTTTGAAAAGTACATAAAATTTTCTTTACAATGGTAGTAAATTAGTAGTACGTTGTATTATTAAAAAATAAAATGGCGGACGTTTGAAAGATGAATATTTTGAATGAAAAAAAATCAAGTGTGTGAGATTTTATTGTTTTTTGTTAATAGATGATGATATTTTTTGAGATAAATTCATTTATATGTCGTAACCTAGGCAACAAAACCAATAAAACAAAATTCCATACTTCCTTGACTTATTTTATAAGATATTTCAAACGTCCGCCATTTTACTTTTTAATAATACAACGTCCTACTTGTTTACTAAAATTTATAGTATGTTCCGTTTGAAATTTCAAAGTTGGTATCACATATTCCGGAACCGGAAGAAACAAAATGCTTCTTGATACGACATCTTATTGACCATATTATCTATAGTAAATTTTCTTATTTGTAGATAATCGCTATCTTGCTTAATAAGGGAGATAATTGCCCGTTCATTCTTGCGTGATCACCCTGTATATTAATGGTTAGTAAATATTAGATAAAAATAAACTTTTAACTTGTCACTTGGACGACAATAATGTCACTTTGACGAGAACAATGTTTTGATTTAGTTTATTTTTAGACTGTTAAAAAGTTTTAGCAGTTCAAAATTAATATAAGTCAAAATATTATTCTTGTCAAAGTGACACGCGCACACAAATCAGCTGATTCCAAGCCCTCATCGCTCGAGTCATGTGTCTGCTCGCGCCCTACTTTGTCCATATAAGAATGCGATCCCCCACTATTTTTTTATAAAACTTCATCTAAACTGAAAACGATTTGTAGTTTTAGAAAGTCTTTATTTGTTATTCGTTAAGCCGTAATATTTTTTTTAATACTCGTATATGACGTAGATATAGAGATGATTTTGTTCGTAAACAGTGGGCTTCAATAATAATTGGAGTTACATAAATTGATCTTTTTCAGCACTTATAAAAATATACAGGGTGGTGGCGGTTAGGGGAGAACATAGGGATTTTTGTTTTATGCAATTTCCTGCACTCCTGTTCATTTTACAGTAAAACTGTAGAATGCAAATTTGTACAGAATTAAAAGTTGTATACAAAATTATTCTCACATTTTTAATTATGGTTTCTTCTTAGTTTCAAAAAGAAATTTCAAAAGTTCCGTTAATAGGTATAGAGTAAATGTGTGACATAGATATAGAGATAAGGAAATGGTATTAAAAGCTAGATTATTTTAAAAACTAATATCTTTTTTAACTTTCGAATTTTTACCTGGAATGTTCCACAATCGAAGTTTCCCATCTAAAGATCCACTCAAAAAATATCTATCGTCTCTTGGATGGAAAACTATAGCAGTAACGAAATCTATGTGCTGAAAGCAACACAGACACTCTTTCCTGCTTATATGCCATAACCGGACGGTTTTGTCCATGGAACTCGACAATAAGAAGTAATTCTTTGACCAGGCGACGTCCAAAAGGTCAGAAGTATGGCCGGTGTATGTACAAAAAGGTTTGGGCATAAATATACTTTTCTTTCCTTCTTCTGATTTAACAGCTTCTAGCATAGAAAAGTTGGGATCTTCAGAAGAATGGTGGGAGACTAGACTTTCTTGACTTGGCGTGGGGGAGACTTTTTCGGCATTATATTTGGTACGCATATCCTGCAAGAAATATTAATATATTTAGTCTATAACGCGTTTCACACCCAAAAATTATTTTTCCAAAAAAAAAATCTGCTATCCAGGGTAAGGGAGGGAGGAGTACAGAGATCGTACTAAAAATCGTATATCGAAATTTTGGTAAATAAGTACGAATAAGGATCCCTAGAATGGACCTTTTACATTTTTATTGTACCGTGACGTCATTTTTCAATGCGCCACGTAGTGAAATTCTTATGAGTTAGAGATGGGGAGGCACCATGTTGTCAAGTAAAATGATTAAAAGGACAAGCATTCATTTTCGATAAAAATTATTTTAACAACACAAAAACTTATTTTGCCTGAAAGAAATTATTAATAATGAAAAATATGATTTAACAGAACTAAAAACGTAACGGGCGCCGGCCGTTAAGGATTATAACGGACGCACGAACGAAAAACAAAAGCAAAAAGGCGTCTAAAACGGACGGCGTTCGTTATTATAACGGCCGCTGGCCGTTAAGGTTTATAACAGTCGCCAACAATTAAGGATAATGTATTTCTAAAAAAAAATCACAGTATCGTGAAGAACTTTATGGTATTACGAAAAATTTGGAACGCCACACGGCCGATATGCAAATAACGGACTCGGCTAACGACAAACTTCAGCCGTGTCCGTTATTTGATTCATATCGGGCTAATGACATTAATAACAATTTGTGGGAAGCGCTACCACAAAACTGATTAAAACACCAAGTCATATTTTTGACGTCGTATTTTTTTAAAATACCCGGGGGGGGGGGTGCAATTTTTCCTTTTGCCTCAGATGATAAAATAACTAGATTCGGCTCTGATCATATTCACGCTCTTTCACAATCTCCATACTGTGAATATAATCTTCCTTGTAATACATAAAACTCCATTTTTGAAATTTTATTTGGAATGTACCTAGCTTCCCCAATGCGCAAACAACCTACGGCGCACTACATATATGTCATTTTTGTCTATTTCTCTCTTGATGTAAAAGATCCATTAGAGTTCTTGACCAAGAAATAACATATAATCCTCCAAATTAAAATATTTTCGAATAAATTGAAAAAATTACACAGTTTGGCTATAAAGAATAAGACAGATTTTTGTAGCGTCAAATAACAGCACCGTCTATGAATTGGCACCCGAACAATTTTTGACTAACCTTAATAATTTATTACATTGGTTCAGTACACTCGCATGGGCGTAATTTGTTTGATCTCTTAGATCTGCCTCGTCATGGATGCATCGTCAAACAGCGGTACGCAATCAAATTTTGTGTTTGTGCAAAGAATTAACCTAATCGTTTGCTTTGGTGCCAAAAAGCGGTTGGAGATGCTTAATTACCTCGTTCCAACATTTTTGGTTAGCAAGAGTGATTTCGAGTTAGATGAGAAGAAAACAAAGATACCCACGCACGGAGTAACCGCTCCGCATCAAGCAGAAATGCCGAAAACATCGAAGCAGTTCGACAACTGTTGTTTTTCGATCAACGTGTTACGATTCAGACAGATGTAGAGTAGTTGAACATAAAAAATAAACAGCTTTAAAAAAAACAACGATAATGCATCGGCCTATAAAGCAACAGTCGTACGCCAATTTCTGTCCTCAAAAATGTCACTGTGTTGCATCATCCTCCGTATGCTTCTGATTTGGCCTCGTCTGACTATTCTCCTTCAAAAACGCCGTAAATAGACTGGAGGACCGCGCCAAGCGCTGTGTGTATTTAGAAGGAATGTATATTGAAGAATAAATTGTGAATTTGATGATATAACGGCTTTCTTATTTATAAGGGAAATCATAAAACTGTATAGCCACACTGTGTATATAAAAAATGGAATGTCATTTTTTTTTGAATATTTTGAAGCAGTTTATTCAAAATATACAGATAAGTAATAAAACATCCAAATTTTCTTACCTGGAAAAACTGGTAGGCATCCCTTACTACCCAAACCCTAAGAACTTTATCTTGTCCAGCCGTTGCCAAAAGTCTTCCACAACACGAAAACTTCATACACCAAATAGCTCCTACATGTTCCCCACACAATTCTTGCACATGTTGAATATTTTCCATATCATACGGACCTTTATGAGAATTCGACGCTTTTAATTTAATATTTTGCTCTCCTGGATTCACTTCATCTACAATATCAAAGACATCTTCTTTATGTCTAGCGTGAGAAACTTCTTGAGCAATAGACTTAGCTTTGTTCATAGTTTTTTTAACAGTGGACCCTAAGAATCGTTTTAGTTTTTGTGTTCGCAATCGGACGCGAGAAATTTCCGGGTCTTGGTCTTCAAGCGGGAGAGAAGATTTTTTGCTGTCTATACTTTCTTCATCACTTTCTTTTTCTTTGTCTAATGTGGTATTACTGACATATTCGGAAGTAAGACGCATGATTTGTAAACTTAGAGGGTTGATACATTGCGGAATTTTTTCTTCGGCGATGCTCAAAGGTACCCGTTCGCCTGTATCTAAATTTAAAACTGTTACTTGTTCTAAAATCTCCAAATCTGAAAGTTTTTTGCCGCTATCTGTTCGCGTTCGAACAAACATGTTTAATTGTTTGATCATACTTTCATCGCCAGCAGATCTGCGCCGTTCTTTGCTTCCTCGTAGATTTGGTTTTATATTCCTATGAGGGCCTAAACTACTTCTTCCAATACTGTTTCCTCCTGTTGATCCTCTATGGTTTGTGTCAGTCGATTTGTGGTTCAACAATTCACATTTTAACTTTTCTATCCTCTCTATTTCTTCTACTGAAGGTCCCTCGGCTTTTGATTTGTCTTCGTCTTGAGGTTTAACAACATATTGACCCTTTGTAGCATCTCGAATGTCCAAAGAGTAATCCAGCTCTCTAGATACAGCAGATTTAATTGTGCTACTCCTTGAAGATGTCTCACTTTTAGGACGTTCTTCGATTGAATTGAGTTTGGATTTGCTCGGAAGTTCAAAGTCTAAAGAGTGTTCGAATTCTCGCGTGAGTGATTCGATTGTACTTGCGGGACTAGCTAGAGGAGAATTTATTGGTAACTCTTCGTCGGTACTGGGCGGCTAGAAAAAAGGACAAAAATAAGATAAAAATAAATATATCATCATATTTTTATTTATATTCAGCATGGCCAACAATTAGAAAGATTAAAATTTCTGACATTTTCGTAACTCCCGAAGATTTTTTTTTCTATAACATATAATTTCTAGGCCGGATTTTCAAAGTGAAAAATAACAACCAAATTCAACATCGAAAATGTTATTTTTAATTTGTAATTCGTTAAATTTACCAAATGTATAATAATGATATTTATAATTTGAAAAATTGGAGACCAAATTATTATTCAAAGAAAATTTCTTTTCCTGGCCGTTGAAATGTATGCCGGTTATACCAAGGTCGGATAAGAGAATATATACTGTATAGGGTCTCATTTTTGATTAATATTTAAGGTATCTCGAATAATATTAATGATAGAGCAAAATCGTTTGCAAATTCCTGGTCCAATATTTAGATAAATTTAATAGTCGCTACAGAAATTTTCTTCGTCTTCTGTTTTTTAGCTACATGCTAAAATTAGTTTTTCGATTACTATTTTGATATCTCATATCTCGCTTATTATTTTTTTAATATACTTGAGAAGCATATCAAATAGATATAAAATCAATACAAACAAATGATGTAATCTGAAATTGTTTTTTTTTTTTCATATCTTTCTTAATTTTCAATTTTTTAACCCAATAAATTAATAATTTATGTTTTATTCATGTTTAGATCATTAAAAGAAAGTAGACTTGTTATATATTTATAAAGCTTGCGAAATAAAAAAATATAAAGACTTTTTTCAATATACATATGTTTCTATTTCAAAAAATTTATATCGAGACTGAAGGCTCCAAAAAAATGTAATCACACCACGTTATTCTACGTAAAATAAAAACCATATAAAAATTTAAACTTTTTTATACTCCGATGTGTAAAGTTGGTACTTTAAACACTGCAAATCGTGTGTAAAGTAAACCATTTTCGTATTGTATTTACTTTACACGTTACAGAGATACCACCATCAACACACGTGTGCCATTTAAGTTGTCTTACCAAAATTTACTTTTGTTTTTGTACATTATGATGGCAATACTGATTTGAGTATTGCACTTAGATCATAAAGCTTAGGAACTGGATACGAGAAAGTCTATGCCTTACAATTCATTTCTAGGATCATTTAGGATCAAGTGAGATAGATTTATACAAGTATGTAACAGAGAAAAGTATACAAACAATTTAGGGAAAGCCATGCATAATGCGCAGGCGTCGCGGTTACGTCGGCATGAATTTTCAAGAAAGGGGCAAATATAACGCAAAATACAAGGAAGAAGTTGAATAAAAAACTATTACTTATTTTTTTTTTTTTTTCTTATGCCGTCAACTTATAAAGCAAAATGCTCTTCTGTTGATGTTAATTCGCCAACAACTTTAAACAGAGTCTGCAAACTTTGAAAAAGCACAAAAGCTTCGTCGCCGACACTGACACAAGTATTCCTGAGTTTGCGCAGTACCCATGCTATTCCATCATTTTCTGTCTCTCTCAATCATAAGCGTTCCTTACTTCTTCCATCCAGTTCGTAAGCTTTTGGAATATTTCACTACGTAGAGATGGCGTTGTGCATCAACGTCAAACCTTCGACAAAGGAGCACATTTGTTTACCTTCCATACGCGTATCATTGCTGTTATAGTTTGGTTCACGAAAGATGACAATTCAAGGTCATTTATTAACCGTATGGCGTAATTTTAGTTACTGATAACTTCACTGCATTTCGTATACATAGACGTGCAACATGAAATATTTATGGATACATTTTAACTGAAAAAAATAAATGTAATTTATTAGAAAATTATGTTTCTTTTTAAATAATACCTTTCTCAAAGATTTATGCTCTTCACCTATGTTTTTGCAAAACACAATAACCTAGACTTGACAAAAACCATGGAATAATAATTTGATATAAATGTCAACGTCACTGGGTAAATATTAGCATAGAGGGCAGTGTAGTAGATAATTAGATATCTGTTACTCTACGACATACGTCATTAATATTTGTAACGTGATAGAAAGTAATGTCAACATGAACGTATATCTGTCACACAACATAAACTACATAGACATACGTCAAGTAATCTCTCTCTTTTTAACATGAAATGTTGCTAAGGTATTACTGTATTAAATGTTGTGTATTCTTTCTTCGAACAAGTGACCTTGAATTGTCATCTTTCGTGAACCAAAGTATAGTAGTTTTTCTTTGATTTTTCTAGGATTTTGAGTTTTTTTTCAGTGTTTATTATTATTTTAGGTAGAGTATATTCTTTTATTTCCTGTACTATTAATTGTAGCAATAGATTAATTATTATTTTTCATTTTAAATACTTTAGTTAGTAGTTTTTAGGTTATGTATACAGTTTAGTTTTTTTCTTTGGGCCAGTTTTACAATAAATATTCGATAGTAGTAATTTAATCAATTGTAAACATTAGTTCTATTATCTATGTTCCACTATATTAACTGCACGCGCCTATGTAAAAGTATACGAATAGAATAAAATTGCTCCGTTGTTTTAATTCCAATTATCGCCACCATATTCGCATTCTTATTGAAATATCCCATAATATTCATTCAATTTCAGATCTGTTATCTGTCATATGTAAACTCGGTATAGTTTGGTTTACTAAAGATGACTATTCAAGGACACTTGTTCGAAGAAAGAATACACAGCACTTTATACAGCAGTAGCTTAGCAACATTTCATTTGAAAAAGAGGAAGATTTTTTAACATATGTCTACAGTAAAATTTTTGAAAGATGTCCGATCAAGGGCACCTGTATCACGAACGAATTAACAAATAGGCATACATTTATCTCTTTCTTTTGCAAAGGCTGTAAGACTGTGTGATAAGGATGGATATAACACGCTTGTCTTTCAAAAATTCATATTGTTTCGACTAAGTTAGGACATTCCATTTATAAACGATGCTCGTTGTTGATAATACTTTCGCTGTAACGTAAGTTTATTTATTAATTCAGATACATTACCTGGATTCATAGCCGTACGTATAACGTTATATTCTGTCAGAGTCACTGACACTGACATTGGTGTTAGTATCTTATTTTTAACATATTTGGTTTTACATTTGCTTATAAACTTACTAGTTGACTTATTTTTGAATTTTGAATGTTTTTCCTGTAATATATATTTTTATAATAATAAAATAACAGTGGTATCTTACGTACCCTCATAAAAACTAAGCATACGACACTACTGAATTTGTCATGATGGGCGGAGCAAAAATCTGAATTCATACAATTCGTAGACAACCTTGATCGGACATCTTTCAAAAATTTTACTGTATGTAATTTATGTTGTGTGACAGATATACGTAAATGGTGACATTACTTTCTAACACTCTATAAATAATAATGACGTATATCGTAAAGTTACAGATATCTAATTATCTACTACACTGTCCTCTGTGCTATTGTTTGCCCGATGACGTTGACGTTTAGATCGAATTATTATTTCATTTCTGTCAAGTTTCTGTATTGTGTCTTGTTTTACAGCACAGATAATGGATGACAATTTTACATTATTTCTACTAACAAAAGAAAATCCAGTGAATTTGAATATTGCGCGCGTAAATAAGGAACATCAGACCCTACTTTTTACGGTTAGCTGGTATATGACCGTACAGTTACAGTGAAGGGTCTCTAATGAACAGTTCAGTGCATTCAGCAGAATAGTGATTAACATGTTCAGTAACTACATGTCTGCTGAATATGTCCTGTCTTCTGTCTGTCAAATTTCTAATTTGCTCAAAAACAGAAGATAATAGATAATTCTTGGGGTGACTATTAAATTTGTCTTAAAAAAAATTGACCCTTGTATAAACTGTTTTGCACTATCATTAATATTATAAGACATCTTAAAAAACATCGGAAATGAGCCGTCGCCTATACATTATCAAATTTCTTTAATTTATAGCAAAAATTTATTTAAAATGTCTCTCTGTGTAAAAAAGCAACAAAACAAACAAATAGTTTCCCTGACATTAAATAAAATTTCACAAGAATTCCATGACTTTTCCAGGCGGAACGAAATTCCCTGACTTTTCCATGGTTCCCTGTCTTTCCTGACTGAATATTTTTGTAAACAGGTTGTCTCAAAAATGACGCCCATGGTTTTGGGATTTAACTCAGAGTGCTAAAACAAAGCGAAAATTAAAAGTGAAAAATATTCAGATTGTCCTTCGTTATCAAGTTATTGACAAAAAACAAATATTAAGATTTAAATTTTCTTAAAAACGAATAATATTAGAAGACAAGATATTTTTCACGTCTGTTGTCACAAAATGTGTTTAAATAGATTGTCTCCTACTGTTTAACAAACGCTGCAAGCATTTGGAAAAGTTCACGTTTTAAAAAATAAATTTATATTAAATAAAATGAAAAACACATTAAAATTTGAATAAACAATGGTAGTGCAAATTTTGTTTTCCATGGCCTACTTTATTTTCTTATTCTCAATCATTTTAGCGTAATCCTCTTACATATTTGTTCTATATTTATCTTACTTTGAGCATGGGCGGTTGTGCATTCATCTTATTCTTCTTCTTCCTTCTCGGAGGCGCAACAGGTCCTGAAAGTGATTCACTCGTCGCAGATTTCTGATCAACGGAAGTATTCTGAATAACACTTGAGCTCTTTGTGCTGGCTATCACATCTGGTTCTTGAAGTGGTAACAACAATGGCACGCGGGAAGATTTATCGCTTGAAGACGCATTTTCAAGACTTTCAACAGATTGGGTTTTGATGGACAGGGTATACGTGCTGAGATGCTGGCTGGCTTCTTTTGAACTTGGTGTGGATTCAGAGTCTTTTGAGCTGGTAGAAAGAGTCGATAGCGATGCTCCAGTACTTTGGATATCTCTTACAGCTCCTAGGAGAGATACATAAATACATAAAATATATCATAATCAATTTATATTCTAGTCTGCGTTCAGTAAATTTTGGAATCTTATTTCAACCACTGTGCGAGACGGACTTATTTAAATGGGCTCCATACTGATTGTATAATTTTGTTAAATATAAAAATTAGGATGATGTGCAGAGTTGTAAAATCGTAAGTGAGCTATTCTAGCTCAATCGAATTAAGAGAAAGTTGTAAAATAAACCGAAAGAATACTTAATAATCTATATTAATAAAGAAATAAAATGATATAATTAAAATACTTCGGAAGTAAAGAGGCTTTTAATATTACGAATATAAATTATTCTGATTGGCGACTGAGGACCGCCCACCAGATGTATAAACAATGGAAGTAAACAGTTTCATATAGGGGCCGAGCTATGGGCGATGGGAAATAAGCAATATGACATCTGGTGATATTTTGCGGAACTATAGTTAATGGGCTAAGTTATACACGTGACATTTTCTTGATTGTATAAACACAAGTGTTATCTATTATGTTTATAATACTTACGTTTACATACAGGGTGTATCACGGAAAGTGAAACATTGGCGATTAACATAGGAAATCAATTTTACCGTGCGCATTGCTCCCCTAATTATTTTAGACAAAAAGTTTCAAATGGATGTTGTAAAGCAAAAAAGCGTATCGTTTTAAACGTCAAATTATTAGTATTTATTTTGACAATCATTATTCTGACACTGACGTAATAAAATGTTACGCTTTTGTTCGTCTCTTGTTTCTAATTCCATGGCTAATACTATTAAATTGTAATTCCGTGAATTTTCAAATTTTATTTCTGTAGTTATGAAGTACCCAAAATGATTTTTATTATTGATTCGAATGTAGAAATATTTGCTTTACAACATTCATTTGAAACTTTTTGTCTAAAATAATTAGACAATGCGCACGGAAAAACTGATTTCCCATGTGAAAACAGTCGATTAAACTCCTTAATTATTAATATAGACGTTCCACTTAAAAAAGTTGCAAATGAAAGAACTTATTTCCCCGTATACTAATACTCAAGACTACAATAATAAGTCTGTTCGTTTCGTTACATTGCGTCTACGTTTTACTGCCGCTTCCACACAAAGTGAGCGAAGAGTTATTCTTTTATTCTTCGGAAGAATCTAAACTCGAATCATAATGAGGGTCATGCAAAAATAATTGTTTTTTTGTACTGTATGATTAAATTATTTTTTATTCACATTTTTTGTCGTATAAAATTGTTTTAAAGTATATTTTAAAAAGTTGGAAAAACCAGCCATGTTGTGACGTAACGTTCAGAACTACAAGTTCAGACTCTCATTTCATAGAGATTTATCTTACGAACACAGAATTTCTACAAGAAAAAATATATAGACTATAAATTGAGAATTACATATCTAAATATGCTATAATAAATTAATATAAATCATTTTTATTTTTATAAATATAATTTTCATTTGGCCTAAAATTATTCACGCGTCACATTGCTCTGCTTCTTTATAAAAATTTGAGTAGACGCTAAAACTTTGTTTAGCTACAGAAACGCATGCGAGGCATTGAATTGAATATATTTTCGTTAGTATTTTGATTTTGGCATGTTGGCATAAAACAACATTTCACCGACATGTTTAGTTTATATTCCAAAAATATAAAATAAAAATCAAAACCATGGTTTCGGTTACGGACTGGTTGTAGTCACGTGACTATTATTATTGAAACAGTTCGGGTTACGTTCGAGCGCGGTAAACCTACAGCCCTGTCAAAAAGTTTCGTTCGTCTTATCATCTTTCATAATTCCTAAACTATGGAACGGAAAATGATATTTATGAATATGTTAATTTTAATAAGTAATGATAAACAACGTAACGATAAACAATATGATCAAGCAATTATAAAATACATGACAGATGTTGATGTATATGTTCCATGTTTTGAAATGTTCCAAATATTGATTTGTTGTAACCACATTTAAGTCTAAAATATTATTTATTTAATTTTACGGCTAACTTTCAGTTTAGTGAACATTCAAGAATTTTATATCGATGGATATATGTAGTTAGTACACCATTAAAAACACTAAATATACTTTGGTTCACGAAAGATGACAATTGATGGTCACTTGTTCGAAGAAAAAATACACAGCACTTTATACAGTAGTAACTTAGCAACATTTCATGTTAGAAAGAGAACGATTATTTGACGTATGTCTATATAGTTTATGTTGTGTGACAGATATACGTAAATGGTAACATTACTTTCCAACACATTACAAACAATAATGATGTATGTCGTAGAGTTACAGATATCTAATTATGTACTGTACTGCCCTCTGTCCTAATAGTTACCCAGTGATGTTGACATTTAAATCAAATTATTATTACATGGTTTTTGTCAAGTCAATGTTTTTGGGTTTTGCAAATACATAGGTGAAGAGCATAAATCTTTGAGAAAGGCATTATTTTAAAAAGAAATATAATTTCAAATAAATTATACTTATCTTTTTCAGTTTAAATGTATCCATAAATATTTCATGTTGCACGTCTATGTATACGAAATGCAGTGAAGTTATGTGCAAGTAATATTATACCATACGGTTAATAAATGACCTTGAATTGTCATCTTTCGTGAACCAAACTATACCAAAAAATTTGGGACAGAAGATGTAACATGTAACCATGAAAACCGAGGAAAAAGCACGGTTGCGTCGGTACGCTTCAGTTGCAACCATTTTAAACGGTACCATGTTTCATAAATGTACAATTTTTTATTTGATATTATTGGAACACTTTTGGTTAACCACAATTAAAATTTGTTATTTTTGGAATATACCCTTTTAAGTAAATTTCAGGTTATCTTTAAATGTCACTCTGACTGTGAAAATCAAAATGGCCGTTAATATTCAAATGTGACGTCACCTGGCGAGGGGTGGGGCGGGGAAAATCAGCCGCTTTTTGAACAATATCATTTTTAATTGCAATTTTTTCATTATTAAAGATCGATTTGATGAAAAATAAAAAAATACGGGACTATTATTTTCATTATTCTAAAAATGAAAAACCGTGCATGACCTCATTAAGAATAAGGATACTTCAGATTGGTAAATTAACTTAAACCAGCTTTATTTTTGGCATACAGATTTTATAACACCTAGTACATGTTAGATATGTGAAAACGTTTTATTTTCCTGTTAAATGTTTGACATAACATTTGCATATCTTAATATTTATACATATAAATTATGATTTTAATTTTGTAATTATAAAAAAGTACTTATTTGTAAATTTCCGCACGTACGGTATTTTTTTGGCAATTTAAAATACAATACGGTAATTTACAAAAAAATAAATTACGGTAATATTAAATTACTGACGGGAAGTGAAATGAAAAGTTTAATAATTATGTCGAATGTCGAGAAAATAATAACATGGTCGCCATAAGAAATATTAGCTGAAGATTCTGGAAATAACAAAGAATAGAATTCACGTGCAGCTGGTAAACCGTGATTCCACATTAGAGTATTAAGATGATAAAATATTGAATATCATCATTCGAAAGAGCATAAAAAAACTTGGAAGTTATAGCACTTGTCAATGAAGGAAAACACGCAGAGATCAATATTAGTCCAGTTGTGTAGAATACGAAAAAAAGGTGTTATAAAGTGGTCAGATTTTGGTACGCGTTGCACATAAATTTTGTTTTTAAATATTAACGGCTGATACATGTGAAGAATAAACAAAACATAAATTCAGCTTTGATCAACTAATTCCGTAGGTACGTTTTACGTTTTCAGAAAATTATTCAAATACCTACATTTAGAAATAATTTTTGAACATAATATATGTAACAGAGAAATATTATTTCTGTTACAACAAATAATTTTTAACTAGTACAAAGACTAAATATAATAAAGTCAAACTATCAGAAAAGAAAAAATAAAGTGGTAAATGACACCAATTGAAATATTTTAGAATGAGTAAACATAGGTTTTTAGTAGTTTATGATTATTGATTAGTGTGCCTAGAGTAAGGCGTCTCTAGTCTGCACTGAATTGCCAAGTAGGTTGTTAGGGTTTTGTCCGTAATATTCTTACGGGGTGAGCCTGGTGTATCCAGAACTTAGTTTCACGTTGTAAACGACTCTGTTAAGAGGAATCTGAAATTACAGCTTATGATATTTCCTTAATTTCTCAAATACATCTCATACATATTCAGGTTTAACATCGACACATACCGCCTCAAGAGGTCATTCAATTCCACCCTTGACAGTGCAAGGGATGTATATTACCGTCAAACAATTAAGCAAAAAATAAATGAAGGAGTATTTTTTGCGTTTAGACGGGCCAATTTTACGAATATATACCGCAATGAAATGGTTAAAATTTATACAATTATTTGGATATATCTTACCTAATATTCTTCCTACCCGTCCCAAAGAGTTCATACTTTGCAGACTCAACGCATCGTGCTCTATAATCCGAAACGGATGCGATGCCCTATTAGTTGACGTAGCATACACTCCTTCAACGGACGATGTCTGGCTGTCAGGTGGTGAAGCGTTCCCCGGTGGTGCGTCTTCATCATCCGTTTGCATCTTTTGTCGTAGCTCGCGAAACCGTTTGCGACCCACTGTTGAGTCGACGGGCTTTGGTATTTCAGTCTGTGGAAAGATATTTGTGAATTTGTGGTTTTAAAATTTTAATAGTTGTATATCTTACCGTAGTGCCATGGTCTAGTTTAGATTCCACGTTTTCTAAAGATAATGTTGAGGATGAACGACAAGTTGTATTGATAAGTGGTTCGGAGCCAGTTCTTAAGATAGTTAAGTCGCCAGGTAATATTTTTCTTTTGCTTGCGACGCTGTTACTGTAAAATACAATAATTTACAATATATAGGTTTTGAGACAAGTAGCAAAATACTCTAATAAATAATAAATATAAATCTTGTTTGATTATCTGTGCGTCAGCCTTAATTATTTGAAGATCAAGTGATCATCTCGTAGCACTCCAATGTAATTTAATACTTGATTTGCGACTTAGTGCTGCGAAAAAACATCGATGTGATCGATCTGATAAGAAGATTGATTGACCGATCAGAAAAATCACAGACAACATTTATCGATCAATCGAAAAACTGACTGAACACAGAACTGATCAGATTAACTGATCCAACAATAAGTCAAGGTCATGTACACGCTTGAGCATATGAGCAGCAGCATTGAGCTGTTTAAATTCTGTCTGTGGTCTGTTTAGAAGGAGAAGATTGAGAAATTAGGATTGCAACTGGAGTACGTTCGCAAATTTACTTTAAAGTTAGAGATTAAGGGTGACCATTGGAGTTAAGTTCGAGTAAATTCCTTTTACGATTTAAAGTTTTGTGTAATTCATGTAGTCAAATATTGAAAACAACACTGATGTAAATAACCATAAACAAAACAAAAGAATGACAGATGACAGCCAGTCTCTGCGTCTGCGCATGTCGAGTAAAACGTATCCACATCCACCTCGCCAGTGTTGCCAGTTGGGGATTTTACCCCTAAATTTAGACGTTTTGTTACCTTTCAGGGACTATTTTGGTGGAGACATTTTTAGGGGTTTTTATTAATGGTTTATCAAATTAAAATTTGGAAATAAAAATGAATATTTTTCTTTTAAATTATTTAAATTTTTTATAATATGGCGTCCCTGAAGTTGAATATATCTTTCAAAAACGTTGGGAACATGTAAACGAATCAAATCACTTATTTACGTTACGCTATTATTACAATTTTTTAAAATATGGCACCTCTAAATTTGAACATACCTTTCAAAAACGTGAAATTTCAAATTTAAGGATTTTTTTCAAATTCTAGTGGTTTTCACAGAGCCATTTAGGAAGAAATACTGAAGAGCATCTGGCTTCACTGCACCTCGCTCGAGGTAGGTTGGAATAGTTTACTATATACGAGTAAACAACATGAATTTTCAAACGCGTTATACTAAAGATGTGCCTGATAAAATCGATTAAAATGATCACAGATAAAATTTAAACGGTCTGATCGTTATTGATTATAGTTGATCGATTTTTGGTCTCGTGGCCGCGTACGAGGGTGTCTAGTCGTGAATCTGGGGAATCGGGTTCGATCCCGACCGACACCAAAAATAATATTTCGTATTTTAAATGACACAACTGACCCTTGTGGTACAATCTCCACGCCAGCAATGAGTGTCCGTGAGGTGACGTCTGTTAAACGCCCGCACGGTACAAATACGTCATCATCATTACCGAAATCTGTGTACAAAGCAGATGTGCCAATCTGCGAAAAAACATCGATATGATCGATCAAAATGATCACAGACAATATTTAATCGTTCTGATCGTTCAATGAGAAGATCGATCCAACAGCTGGGTCAAGGATATGTGTACGCACGCGCGTATTGTGATTACTACATTAGTTTTTGATATTCTTATTATTATAATGTAAGAAATAACTGGTCATTACTAAAAAAATCAGATTGTTATAATTATTGTGAATACCTGCTCTTTATTCCTAATAAATTTGATCAAGATCGATAAAACTTAAGGATCAAAATCCGATCACAATGTTTTAAGATCGAACAGCCCTATCTATCGATATGATCGATCAAAATTGAGGATTGAAGAACAATCATAAATTTTAAAGATCGAACAGCCCTATTGCGGCTTATACACTAGCCAGCAAGTAGATTCAAACCAAGTAATCTCAAGTATTTTACGAGTATTTTTATATCTTGTGTGGAACGTGGGACAGAAATTTTACAATTCAAGGACAAATTAACTTGCAATTTAATGGTACAAGGTTCAATGGAATTACAGATTATATTACAGAATGGATTTATAAATTGCAAGTTTTAGGGGGTAATTTTAATTGTAATTCAATATTCAATGGTATAAATTTTGGCAAGGAAACTACATTTTATATTGCTTCCCGAAGAATTCACACATCGACGCTTCAAGTTCTCAGATTTTGAATGCAGGATTTGAACCCACAACAAACATAAATCATCTATTAATTTTGACCAATTAAAAATTAAAACCTAAGTCACGTGACATTTATTAAATGACGAAATTCTAGAAACTGTCAAATATTTTGATCAATGTTTTTATTCAGTTGTTTTATTTTCAGATAAGTAATATCAACAAAACTATCTCGGTCTTTAATGACTGGTGGTAATAGAATACAGTACATAATTGTTTAGTTGTAGTTCAATAATTAATTAATGTGTTCATAACTATTAAATACACTAACCTGGAGTTGCGACTTGGTGTTATATCCTCAGCATCGTAAAATTCTTCAGAATCGCTGCTGCTGGACATTTTGTTATTGTTGTATATTCATGTAAGTTCGTATAAAACCATGAATTTTAAATTAATTTACCATCTGTCACTTCATACTGGTTTCGGCCATGCTTGTCATTCAACTAGACTCGCTGCGAGTGCTGCGTCTGTACTTGAAATTTAGTTCGGTTTAGATTATTGAACTTTGGTTATCGGAAATAATTGAACATTGTTATTGTTATTTTATTAAACGTGTATATTTGCAATATTTGTGTGTTAAAATAGATACTTTTATTGTAATTAATTAGTTGTAAGCTAATTTTAAACAGTAAAGTAAGAAATTTGTAGGTTAACACAGGTAAAAATTGTTCTTTATGTAGTTTACTGACAATTTTGTACAATTTGTATTTGACATAAATGATTTTTGTGAATTTTGTAATCTTCTTTTGAATCCGCGTAGTACAGTGTGTAAACGTAGTGAGAGCATAAACATACATCTTCTTTTTGTTCAGTTGAAACTTGGAGTACGATTTGCTTATCAAGGCTGTTTCCTCACCAAACCAACATGGAGGACCTCGTAGTAGAAGTATGCGGCGAAAACGGAGCGTATTATAAGGTATGTAAAAACTTAAGTACGTTTTATTTCATGTATTAGAAGCATTAATAGTGTATCATCAACTGTGACATTTATTTTGTGTCTCATTTCAACGAGTAGTCCATTATACTTTTCAAGAATTTTGTGCCCTGTGAATCTAAGAAAACGCGGCTCTTGTCGACGCCATGTCCGTTTGACAGGGCGTGATTTTTCACATGTGCCTAAAATTGTAAAATTCGGGAATCATTTTCACAGATTTTGATATGCCCCTTGAAAATTAGATAGTATTGTAGCTAGGAAATTTTGTTGTATGCTGTATAGACGTTGTGAATTATTCCCCAAACCGTTGTAGGAAAGAGTTGCAAGATCTTTATTTAAAAAAGTTTTAAATATAAACGGTATTCAGTTACACTATTATTATCTTTCTGGAATTGTTGTATAGTTTTACATGTAAACAATTTTTTGATTCAGCCATTATTGTTTTACAAAATAAAATGTATTTTATTTGGCAAAATAAAACAACAAACTTTGTTCTAGAATTATTAGATGCTAAAATACTTTTAACTGTTTATAATGCTCGAAATGATATCAGAAAAGATGTATTATTCTCCATTCATTATCACCTTTTGTCATACGTTGTTTGCACAGTACACGCCTTATTTTACGTTCATTCATTGACACCACATACAAATTTTTATCACGTTCCATACGATTATTAACTATTGTTTAACTAATTTTTATGCATTATTATTTGTTCTTAACACTAAATTTTCTTTCTAGGCCACTATTTTAGACGTTTTTGAAGAAGAAGTACTAGTGCGATTCGAAGATGAGTAAGTATTAAGTAAGCATTTTTGTTATCACGTCATAGATGTAATTCCCCTATTTCAGCTGGCAGCCAGAATCAAAGTTCCCGTATTCACAAATTAGATTTCCACCGAAAACGAATCCTAAACATGATTTCGCTGAGGGAGAAGATATTGAAGTCTATTCAAGATCGAATGACCAAGAAGCGATGGGATGGTGGAAAGCGCAAATCAAGGTAAGAAAACTTTATTTGCATTTTTACTCAACAATCATTCAACGCTTAGACATTCCTAACCAAACGCAATCGAATTTTCATTATAATGAACAATTATTCTTCTCACTACAATTCTTATCAAATCTACTGTTCTCCTTTATCTGTATTCGTAAAGGCACTGACTCAGCTTTAGAATAATATGTAAAAATAAATATGTGATCACCTCTTATCTGTATTTTAAAATTGGGCCGCTCTATTCATAGGCAGATTTGCTTAGATTATTTTATTTTGTGCACTAGAATTAAACGCCTTTATACATCCTCAATTTTACTCATGTATTTAACTTATTATGTTTAAAGTAGTAATCTATGCTCAATGTCTAGCTAGTTCAGGGAACGAAAAGTCGTGGATTGTTATTAAAATATTTTGTTTTAATGTAAAATGAAATAATACATTGTTTTGCAAACAACAGAAGTAAAAATTGAAAGAAATTTGAAATGAATTTACGTCGTAAGATTGTCAATTTTAATAAATAAAATACCTAAAAGCATTAGCGGTAGTTATTTATAAAAGGCGATATTACTCAATGGTGATAAATAATATGAATTTATCATATTGAATTGTATTTTTATACTGCTAAATGTTAATTTATATTTTTTTATTAAAAAAATATTTTCAATTATAGATTTTATAATTTTTTGAAAAATAGGCATTTTTTTATAAAATAAGCTTTTTCTTAAAATCGGTTATTTATATAAAAAAATATAAAATATAAGTAGTTCTATGTTCAAAACAAAATATGTATATGTATTTTAATAATTTATTAAAACTTAATATTGCGTTTTCGCAACTACAGCGAAATCTGTTAGTATAAGTAAAGTAATAAGATTTTACGTATTGTGCGTTTATTTGCAAATAAATACAAAAATAACTACATATCTTAAATTAAAATTATAAAAATATTAAAATATAATAATTACATGTTGTTATTTTTTTAAAAAAATACAAAGGCCCATATTCCGAGCGCTCTTTTATAATAATAGCGCTTTTATGGAGCACAATTTTCATAAGAATATAATGTAAAAGCGCGCTCCATAAAAGCACTTTTATTATAAAAGTGCGCTCGGAATTTGGGCCATTATGTATGGGAACATCACATTTTTGATACTTATATTCTGTCTCGGTTTGACATTTTAAATTTTTCGGGGTGACGCATTATAATGTGGCCAACATACTCTGTTTTGATTTCGACTACAAGTTCCAAATTTGTTGCCGGGCCTTTTATTTTTAAATTGGTGGAATATATGTATAAAAAATTTGATGTTTCCATACATTTTGTCGGGTATAAATATTTTTATTAACATGTAATAATTATATTTTAATGTTTTTATAATTTAAATAAAGTTATTTAGCTATTATCTATTCGTAAATAAAGACATGATACATGAAATTTTATTATTTTACTAATACTAACAGATTCCGTTGTTGATGCGAAAATGCAAAAAAAAATCAAAAACTGATTTTTTTTTTAATTCAATTTTGTCTTAAATATTTTGTATTGAATTAATGTTGACTAAATTTAATATGAATCAACTATCAATTTATTGTTTGACGCTTAATGTAGAAAAATCTCATTTTAAGAAAAAAAAAAGATTTATTTAATTATTACTAATTCTATTATTTAAGATACGATAAATGAATTTTTGTTAGTGCATCAACTGGTGTGAGGCGGGGCTCGTATTCTTCAGCACATAATCGTAACCAAATACAAATTTTGTCATATCCATATGTATATAGTAACATCTTTTATTTATATTTTAAATTGTAGCAACTTTATTTATAGACTTCCCAATAGATCAAATACTATAATCTGGAAACAATTACTCATTTAACTAAAAATTATGGTTCAATATTTAGCTAATTAATGCCCAGTTTCACCAACAAGGCTAGTTTAAGCTACGTTTAAACAAAAAAATGCAAATTGAAATTTTGACAGCAATATATTGTAATTCATTTGACATTTCATTTCGATACAGTGCGATATTGTCAATTAAACCAAGTTTAATATTTAAGTTACGTTGGTACAACCGGCTATAAGTACGAAAATTCATAAAATAACGTTTTTTCCATAATGTGGGTTAGCACGAATCCAAAATGAATGCAGCAACCATCCTTCGCCATACATTTTTATCGAAGTGCACTTCTTTTGCCTCGTCCGCATTCATATAAGTTCTTTTTTCTCTTCCCACCCGAAAACTTTCTTAATCTTAGCACACCATTAATCACATCATCCACTTACACACCGGACGTCTAGGCGATCTTTTACTTTATCAACATATACAGTGTATCCCATTTAAAACTGCCATAATTGAAAACTTAGAAAATATACGAGTTACGACTTTGGTGAAATAGGACTTTTCGTGGAGGCATAATCAGATGTGCTTTCGTTTTCCCAAAAGTGGCGGGCAAAATAGTTTTTATGCCACTTAATTATCGAGATGTAACACAAACTTTTTTTTATGGGACTCATATGGAGTCCTCCACCGTAGTAACAAATTAGAACATGGGTCATTTCTATTAAAACTACACCTTAAAATTATATGATTAGGGACTACCAACGTTTTAAATACATTATTAGTTTTTAAAGTAATCGAGTTTTTAATACCATTTCCTTATCTCTATATCTACGTCAGATTTACTCTATTCCAAATTCTCACTACTTTCCAGCCTTCTGCTATCGCTTTTTTTTAAATACGAAATTCATTTTCAAGTTCGAATGCGGAATATAACAACAAAAAACAACGGAAGTAAACCAAATAACACTTGTTTAAATTTATGATGCTACGCCAGACTTCATGCGTTGGTATGAAAGAGAAAGATATGCTGAATGACATAGGCTACCAGTGGTAATCAAAACGAACTATAATATTTGTAGTTTTTTTCTTTATTACTTATTTTGTTAAATTGCTTATTATCCACGCATATTTTCAATTATTGTACACAAGAGTTATTTTAACATATTTATATATTTTTATAAGTACTGAAAAAATTCAATTTAACTCCAATTATTAGCGAATAACAATTAATGCCCAGTTGCAAAAACGTTCATCAACGCTTTGTTTAATTAACGGATCATCAAAATGAACAAATGCAACGCGATTTTTTGACAGCAATGACGTAAATGTCATAAGAACAAGGAAATTGATTCGAATTTGTTCATCTTGATGGTCCGTTAATTAAACAAAGCTTTGATGAACATTTCTGCCACTTGGCACAAGACTTTTAAAAACTACATATGGTTTAGATGAAGTTTCGTAAATAAATAAATAAAAGATAGTGCAGGATTGATTTTACCATTTTCTTTTTTCAATGAAGAAAGGGTTATTGGATATTACTAATAGTTCCCTCAAGAAAGTCTGAAAATTAAAATAAAAAAATCTGACGTGGACACCACACGACTTCCTTGTACGATTATTAAACTATACATATTTTTTTAATAACTAAATTACAAAATATTGACAGGCTTAAGCCAAGCCCGAGAAATATTTTGATATAGAACAAAAAATAATTCATTTACTACTATCATTCTTAAATTAACATTAATCTAACCCGGTTCTTTTTAAAGAGAGTTTTGATTACAACAAAGAAATATTTGATTACAACAATGAATATGACTAATTTCACAATAAAAATATAATATTTGTTATTGTACGAATCATAAAATTGCACGTATTTAACGTAATTTGACATGAACATTTTTTTTTAATTTTTTGTCCTAATCCATAGCCAGCTTTATTACAAAAACAAAAAAGTATATAATTTTTAAATTTACATATCTCGCTTATACAAAGGGCTAATTTAATAATACTTGATGTGCTGGACGCAGAAATTAATTTGAAGCATTTATTTCTAAAATCAAAATAAAATCATTTTATTCAAGAAAAACTGTTAACAACTTCAAGTAATGTACCATGTAAAATCTATTATAGGCTTCATGTAAAGTGCCACTTCTGGAAATTGTGTAATAACCAGAAAGGGAGGTGCACATATAGATATTAAGCAGTCCTAAATACAAAATTTCAACTTTCTACGGCTTACCGTTTTTGAGTTATGCGAGATACGTACGTACGTACGTACAGACGTCACGACGAAATTAGTCAAAATGGATTCAGGGATGATCAAAATGGATATTTCAGCTGAAATCTGAAAACCGAAATTTTTCGCGATTACAATACTTCCTTTACTTACGTACAAGGAAGTAATAAGTATCAAATACAAGTAGTAGAGCTTGAATTCTGCATCGGAAAAAATAGTAAAATTAATTTTGCATTCTCTACAAAGGCACAAATTACATTTGAAAATGTCGAAAATCGCCCCAAATATTTAATATTTAATTATTATTTGTATTCTCTAAAACTTTTATTTGAAGCAATTATTTCTAAAATCAAAATAAAATTATTTTATTCAAGAAAAACTGTTAACAACTTCAAGTAATGATTGACATAAAAGTCTTGTATACCAAATTTTAAAAGTTTTGGATTATATTTTAAAACAGTTTTTAATTAAAATCTGTTATAGGCTTCATGTAAAGTGCCACTTCTGGAAATTATGTAATAACCAGAAAGGGAGGTGCACAACTAGATATTATAGCAGTCCTTAAATACAAAATTTCAACTTTCTACGGCTTACCGTTTTTGAGTTTTGCGAGATACGTACATACGTATAGACGTCAAGACGAAAATAGTCAAAATGGATTCAGGGATGATCAAAATGGATATTTCCGCCGAAATCTGAAAACCGAAATTTTTCGCGATTACAATACTTCCTTTACTTACAAGGAAGTAAAAAAATGCGTAGAAATACGTGTTATTCTTGTCCCGTACACCATTTGAGAGTTACAGAACTCTATATACAAGGCGTTTATAGAAATATAAACCTACAGACATCCATATATTTTTTCGCCTGCATATAAGATATAAATAACTAGTAATATAAACTTTTTATTAGTTCGTATTCATTATATCATCTTTTTTTTCTTTTTCGTATAATTATTATTTATTCAATTTTTGACTTTGTTTTCTTTCATGTTTCTTATAGATGATGAAAGGAGATTTCTACGTGGTCGAATACCAATTCTGGGATAAAACATATAGAGAAATACTACAGAGTGACAAATTAAGATCGATAGTAACAAACAGCCATGTAGACAAATCAATGTTTTATAAATTCGAAATCGAAGTACCTGAGGAAGTTCGAGAGTAGTAAGTATATATTTTCCTTCCTTTGTTATGAATTTTTTCTCAAGGTCTTACCTGCATATACGAAGAACCTTGAGGGTATAACTTTCCTCGAGATGAATTTAAGTTGCCATATATCGCGAAGTTATAATTTGCGGTTTATTTTTTATTAATTGCGAACTTAACAATAACTTTTTACGTACAAAATACTTGTGAACAAATTTAGTTAACAACACACAGTTGTTAAACTTACTAATATGTATTCTAACGCGGAAATGATCGACATGCATATACGTTTGATACCAAAACCACTGTAGAGGATTCCATTTATCAATATTCATGTTTTTCTTCAGACACAGTACGATAAATAAGTAGGTCTTTAATAATACAAACTATTTCATATACAAAATGGTTCATTTGCGGATCCATATTCATTAAGCATCTGTCACTCATTTTCGTCTGTATTTTATGCTCCTATGTGGATGAGATACTCTCGTAACGAATTGTTACGTTATTTTATAACGTTATAAAAATAAATGATTTGTTACATAACGTTATAAATAACAATAAAAAACAAAATAACGTTATAATAACGTTATTTGTGTTTCGTTATTATAACGTTACAATAACCATATTTTTCTCAAGTTTGTACTTCCACTTATCTTATTCTAGAAATAAAATAAAGTGTTCAACATTTGCATATGACTACTAGTGACATCTATTTATTATAAAATACGAATGAATTATCAGCAAATTATACTTTCAAAGGGCAAAAAATTTGCAAACTTGGATAACGTTATTGTGAATTTAGGTTACATTACGTTATTTTATAATTGTAGCGTTATTAAAAAAAAAAAAACGTTATCGAGTATCGTTACGTTTCCCATCCCTACTTTAAAGATAGATCTTCATAGGTGATAAATTTTATTTCAGAGATATAAATATTTAGAAATATGACTAGTTATACAATCATGTATTTTATGTATATATTTGAATATGGCAGCTCTATTTAAAGACCTATCTTGAAAATGATATATTTTAATCTTAAAGTAATACTAACCGATATTTCAAGAGTATTAACATAGACTACGTTCAAAGAATCTAGCGCTGAATGTCTAGGTATCAACTGATAAATTTTGTTCGAGCGGAAGCTAGCATATAATTTCCTACGCACACTTTTCAAATGAACAAACAAGGAACCCTAATTATTTTAACAGACGCAAGATTTTTTTCTACTAAACCGTTTGGAACAAGCGTAATAATATTACTGTTTATTTCAAATAAATACTATTATAATAAAAAAATATAGTCTATTGTTGCATAGTGTGTGCGGAAAAATAATACTTTTCCTCACGCATCTGAATGGATTTCTTCTACAATCGTGCGGGAAATAATTAAAAACATTATTTTTGTTTCATTTCTTTGTTGTCATGAAAGCTATTACCATGACTGGTTAAAAATACCATTCAGAAAATATAAATAAAAATACATGCGGAAAACGTGATGCAAATTCCGCATTCGTTTTAGAATAATTTATTTTGGGTGTATACCCAACGCCCGAATATTCAAAACCAGAATCTGTATACACAGAATCATTCAAATCCCAAATATTAAAAAAAAATAATCGCGCATTGCATGAAGCCGTATCGACAATCGACAGAATCACCTAACCAAACCCATCCAAACCTAGTGACCTCCGCTTGACTACGCCCAATTATTCGGTTCTTGAATGATTCTGGTGAAGCGATTTCTGGTGATACGTGATTCTGTTTTTTAATATTTGGAATTCGAAATTCTATGCATGCATATTCTAGTTTTAAATATTCGGTCGTTGAAGACATTCCCATTACTTTCGGCACTTGTTACAACAAAATTATTCAAGTGGCATAGGAATAATACGGTACTACGTTGCAACAATCACCTCCATTTTATTGTGAATGTCAAATTTATACAGTAATATGCAATAAACATATACACTATGATAGTTGTAATTTAATTGTAACTCTTGCAAAAACTATAACAATAATTCTGTCGAACTAAAAATAAAATATTCAAACAGAATTAATATATTATTATCCAATTTCATAGCAACAACTATAAGTAACTGTTTATTTGCTGGTGAATTAAAAAAAATTAAGTCACTCTCACAGAATTTTAACTCATTCTGTAACAAATAATGCAGGCACGAAAATAAAACACATCACAGTCTGTATTAGACAGATCAGCCATTTTCATTATTTTTCACAACACAAATGACTGAAAATAAAACTTGTTTATAATTTATAAATAAACGATTTAACGTTTATCAACGACGATTGTCATGCACAATCTATTAATTGATTAGTTTTTATTTCGTCAAAATTAAATATTACAATGGTTTTTTTATTATTATTGTCATCAAAATTGAATGAAATATATAAACTACGTGAGTTTAGAATGTTTATTCACTCAAAGAATTTAACCCACTCGCCATACGGGCTTGTGGCTTAAACTTTCTTATCATGAATAAACTATCTTAATTCACTTTTTTTTGTTCAATTCTTTACTATTTAAATCTCCGTAGTGCCAAAATCGAGAACGCACACAAGGAGTTCCAAAAAGCGATCGGAGCGGCGATTTGTCGATACATCCCAGACCGAGGTATTCTCTACATCATCTCCAGGAGCGACAGCAGCCGTAAGCGCAGCTCGATGCTCCAGGAAATGCATTTCCGCAACCTCTCGCAGAAGGTATTGTTGCTGAAACGCACGGAGGAGGCTGCCCGACAACTGGAGAGCACCAAGTTGGCCAACGTCGGCGGGTAAGTCGAAAACATGTACACTAACAAGAATTTAGCTTAGCTTTCTCACTTATCGTATTATCAATTGTATAATACGCACTTTTGTGCTCAAAAATTTGTTTTCCGTACGTGACATGAAGATTTTGCACGATACAACTTTTGTTATTAAAGTTTCATCACTCGATATTAGGTGCGTACTGCTTTTGAGTAAAATCTTTTAACATAAATGTATTTTTATAATTTTTATAAAAATTACACGATATCAGGAATCAGTAAATTGTATGTACGAACCTTTACTTTTGCATATCTACAATACTCGTTCCATATACATATCTCTTTTCCACAGCAGTTTGCGCTCATTTTATACTTCCCATTATATCCTACATTCACTTCAATATATGAAAACAGACAAAAGCATTCCATTATTCACACTTCATTGAGTATCTTTAGATTCGTTTACGTTTCCAGAAAACGAACCCATATATCACCAATGGTTATTCTATTTTATACTTTATTTAACAATTTGATTATGGTCGTTCCACGATATCAACCAATTTACGTTAACATAAAATTACTAAACTTTTTTGCTAATTTATATGAAACTGGATCGTTTTATGTTGTAATTGTTGCCTAGTGCTATGAAAATTACTAATTATACAAGGGAGAGATTTTAATTATTGAAACAATACATTGTAAAAATTAGGTTTTTTTTCATAGTGTTAATCAGGGGGATCCAAACAATATTTCGCATAGGGACCAAAGATTTCTAGATATGCCACTTGCATATTATGTACAACAATTATGTTTTTCTGTTTTACACGTTTCGATTAATCTCTCCAACTAACATGTAGAAAGATTTGCGTATTTCAAGTTTGTAAAACATTTTTCAAATTTTTTTCTGCCAATTTTTTCAACATATTACGAAACAACCAAACAACTGTACTAAAAATTAATAGACAGAAGACGCATATCATCAAACTGAAAAAAAAAACCATATAAAATGAATTATAACTTGTAGAAATTGTTCGGTGTTATTTTTTTTTTTAAAACAGAAAAAAATATTAATATTAGTAATAGTTACAATTGTAGTTCATTTTCGTACCATACGTTGGCTCTACTGAGAATGACGATGTAAAATAAAATAAATAAATAAATATTTCATCACGGCATATTACCCATTGCTGGGTGTGCCAATCTGCTTCATACGCAGATATCGGTAATGATGGAATATTATATGACGATGTTATTTCAAATAATTTTATATTCCGTATAAGGATTGACTTAGAAATAATTGTATACATATATTATGAATATGTACGTTACTTAATAATATTTTTTTTCTTTTTTAAAAAATAACTAACACCCAACAATTTCTACAAGTTATATTTCATTTTATAAGGTTATTTCAGGTTGATGATGTGTGTCTTCTGCTTAATCATTTTTCTATATTTTGTATTTATGATGTCCAATGACAACTAGATTAGACCTTATTTAGTAATAAAATTTGGAGTGTAATTTTTTTCTCAAAACTTTAGTCGAGCTATTTTTTTTATAAAGAAAAAATATTGTATGAAAACGGAATTTATATGGAAACTTTGATAGTATATTATACACAAAAAAATAGATTTTTCAATTACGGAAATACTTGAAATAACAGTGCGTATTATATAAAGATATATAAATAGAGATGCCGTATCAACACTACAGAATTACATATTCTTATCCGAATATTATCATATTTTCTCCAAAACTTTATATTTCTGTTATTCCAAATTGTAAATCAAATAAATTATTATGTATTTACAATATGGAATGAATAATAACATATTCAGACACAGTAATAATAATGATTCATAAATTTTTCTTCTGCACAATAGACATAATAGCAAATAAAAACATCTAATATCTTCCTGATAAGATTCGAAGAAATGCATCAATATTTAATTTTCAAGAAGTTATTAATTTTGCTGATATATTTGTCTTGGCTTACAGCCTTTATGAATCATTTGAAATTTTTAGAAGATTTTGTGATATTTTTGTGATATCAAATTTTTAAACTACTCGAAGAGTTGTTAGTTGACAATGTTCCAAATTCATTTCCGTCGTAAATATCACATTTGTGAGAGACTTATTAACTGCATGGGTTGGGATACTTGTAGGAATATTTTTAAATAGATGACAGGAAATATAAAATTTTATGGAGTTTATTTGCTATTTTCATATAGTAATACGTTTTACTACGTCGTAAAATTTATTTATTTTTAAAAAGTTACTATTTTGTAGCATTGATTTTAAATAAATATATGTACCGTTTTATCAAAATTATGTACTACAGTATACACTCGGGTGGAAAAAATAAAAAGGCTATTAGGGCACAAGAAACTAGCAAAAGATACTTTATAGTTAAAATAAATATATCACGGCATATTACCCATTGCTGGGTGTTCCAATCTGCTTTGTACACAGATTTCGGTAATGATGATGACATATTTGTACCGTGCGGGCGTTTACTAGACGTTACCTCACGGGCACTCATTGCTGGCTTGGAAAGTGCACCACAGGGGTCAATTTTGGCCATTTAAAATTCGAAATATTTGGCGTCGGTCGGGATTGAACCCGGTTCCCCAGATTCGCGACCGGACACAGGCACGCGGCCACGACACCCCATAGTTTATTTACTTAATCCCTGTCTTTTTGCCTTTCGATGTAAGACAAACAGTGTAATTTATATTCTTTTTATTTATGTATTGAACAATAATAACAAAATGAAACAAAGATATATGTATATTTTTTCTACTGTTTTATTGCACTTGAGTGTCTATTGCATCGTTAAAAAGATTTGGATCTGCAATTTTATTTATATTTTTCAATTTCATCAAAAATAGAAATCGCTCAAAGAGCGAAAAACAAAAACAGCCACAAAGCGTTGTGGATTTATCTAAACTTCCAAAGTTAGTTTTCTAAATATAGTGTAAACCTAATGCATAAAACTTGCGCCCTGGTTAGTATGAATTTGTTTACTTTACATATTCTATCCTAATATACAAATATTTTGTGATTTTGGTCTTTGTTCGTTATAAATTACCCAAAATACTTTGTGGCCGTGTATTTCGTTTGCTGACTAATTTTTTTCTTCTTAATGGTGGGTCTAGAGTTGAACATTTTGGTCCGAACAAACAGAACTAGCAGTATGCGTAAACAGAATTCACCAAGTGTGGACTTTTCTTTGAGGCGAACTGAACGGCGCCAAATGTTTTCCGGAGCTTGTTGATAAATCGAAATTACTGAAAGGGAATTATTGCTCGCCGAATTATGTAGTTGTAGGTTTTTCAATTTGACGGGACAGGGAAAAATGTTTGCAGTTAAGGTAGTTAGAGCATGAAGTGAAATCTATAAAATCTTAATAATCATTGGCGTACAACTAGATTAAGTATTACTCGATGTAAATCCAAAATTTTAGTTAACTTTCCCAGTTCCAATCGGGGTTATTGAACTCCAAACTTAGAAGGCAAACGTGGCAAGTATAGGGAAGCTCAAGAAATCATCGACATAATTGCTTCTAGAATCGCGATAACCCAAAAACTTTTGACTAAAAACTAGGTGATTATAAATGAAGATCTGGGGAATAAAACTAGTTAAAAAAATGCATTACCCATCTGGTTTCAAAGATATAACAAATTTAATTGGAAATTCATCAGATATTTTCACGTGTTGGTGTTGGTAACACTGCCGTCCATGTTTTGTTAACCTCACGATTACAACCATTAGCTGTCGTAACACCTAGCAGAATAAACATAAACTCTTGAGTTTGTCTAAATTGTTCGGCACGGAATCAATAGATGGTATTGCTTTCATGATCCAACTAGGGTACCTTTATATACAGGATATGGCCATGGGGCAAGATCGCCGCCATTAGCAATGTCAAATATACTGATAATTCATTTTTCTATTTATTTGTAAGAAATGTGATATTATATTATACAGGAATATTAAACAATCACACTATGAATCTATAAAGGTAATAAAAATTCATTTATTTAAGAGATACACAATTATTATTATGACATAGATTTAGAGGTTATGTAGAGCTTTGGGTATAGGTTGTTATTATCACATCTAATTTAATAACTAGTTATTATTTACATAATAAGTATATATTCTAAACTTACCTTTTAAAAATTTAAATGTTTGTGCTTAATATTGGTAATTTTGATGTTTTCAATATATATTATAATAAATAAATAAAAATACATAATAATTTGCGCAACAACAACGAATATGACAGAGGCCCGCGGACGAAACGCGATCCATGTCATGGCCATACCCTGAGTATATAGGTACCCTAGACCCAACTAGGCTACCTCTATATACAAGGTATGGTCATGGGTCGAGATCACCGCCATTTGCGGGCCAATGTCAAACATACTGAATTTTCATTTCTCTCTTTATTTGTAAGAAATGTGATTTTATATTAAAAAGAATTTAAATAATCACAGTATAAAGGAAATAAAAATTAATTGATTTAAGAGATACACAATTATTATTATGACACAGATTTCGAGGTTATTTAGAGTATATGATAGGATATAGGTTATCACATCTAATTTAATATCTGTAGTTATTATTTACATAGTAAGTATATATATTCTAAGATTACCTTTTAAAACTTAAATGTTTGCGCTTAATATTGGTAATTTTTATTTGTTTTCAATATTGTTACTAACCGTAGTCAGTATCTCAAGAAAATATACAAATAAATAAGATAAAAATATTACTTACACTTTAAATAAATATTAAAAATTTAAATGTGTTTCATTTAAAAAAAAACAAGTAGCCACGAAAATACATAATAATTTGCGCAACAACAAATTTGACATTGGCCCACAAATGGCGGACGAACCGCGAGCCACGTCATGGCCATACCTGTATATAGATAGAGGTACCCAACTACTTTAATAGACATTTACGAGCAATACCCCTAATACGGTAACATTTGTTTTATAGAATCCATTATTCATTACGAATGTTTCAACCATTTTGGAAAACCAAGAATTCGGCGAATATGCTAAACGCAACGTGATTATGTTCAGGCTATTCTGCTCTACGTGTTCATTCGGACTAAAATGCAAAATGTTCAAATGTGGACCCACCCTAAGAACTTAACGTACAGTTATGGCCATAAAGATTGCAACTTTTAGAAAGATCAATAATACCTTTACTTCACAAAGGACTTACACGCTATACTGTAGACTTTTATAAGTTAAATGTTTTTGAAATATCAATTTATGTAGTAGTACCATTGTCATACGATCGAATTAGTTTTATTAGGACCCATAATTTATAAATATATGCTAATTCAATTTTTTTTAAAATAAATACAAAAATGGGCTGAGTGCTCGGTGCCGTTCGGTAATTACTTCTGAATGATTTTTTTGCCTAGCTCTACGTTCGGTTATTAGCTCACGGAGCGCACAGGGCCCGATTTGTTCACTCGTTCTCAAACCATGGAGCATTGAGCAGTTTTTTTTTTGGCGCTTGCGTATTTATGCGTACATTTAAATTGTTTGTTGCCGGCAATGCAAACAGTGTCTGCTTTATGAATTAATGTTGTCATTTTCGTATAATGTTTGAATTGTATAAATTAAAATCATATAGGAAATATTTTTCTAATAGAATAGAATCGAACTATTGTACCAATTTAGTATGTATTATCCGTATTTTCTTCTGTAGAATCTTAACAGAATTTTATTTTGTGATAGTGACGTTATTTTTTTCATTTACAACCTATGAAAATTAATTTATTAATTAGATATTTTATAAATTCATATTTTAATATTTTCTTCTTAAAATACTACCAATACTAAATTGAAATGATTAATTTATTTACTTTGACATTTATCTGTCAGTTACATAAATTTGAGATCTGAGCACAGATCACACTACATTGAAAGATGATTATACATATTTCACAGCATTCAAAATTTGAAATAATAACCACTTATATAACTGTAAATAAATATTTATTTTATTATGTTTGTAGATATAATTGTATTGAAAATAATTTAAATAATTAATAATTTCAAACTATATATTATGTATTACCTATTATCATTATTTTATTTTAAAGTTTGTTCGAGGTTCTTTTAGCCACTTGTAAAATTATTCTTTGGTTTCATTATGTGGTAGATTAAAGTTTACTCCCAGTTTATCAATGAATATGACGTTTATATAGAATTCAACAGAATATTATTTTCTAATCTTGGTTGATGAGATAACTGTGACTGATGCTTTTTGGTTCGCAGCAGATATTTAAATATTTTCCTGCACATCCATATACCAAATTCCTCTTTATTACTTGACAGTTGTTCATTTAAACCTTTAAAGTGTTACAAATTTCCATTAGTATTCGAAATAATACTTCAAGAGACGAAATATAACTTACCGCTCTTTAAAATATAAGCAAAACAGTAAATTAATCCTTGCAATTTTTATTTTTTCATACATGAACATATTTATTTTTGTTTGATTATGGTTCCAACATGGTTTCCTTTAATTTTTATAATAACACAAATCGCGAAAAAATGAAATTTACATGTATTTTTCGAAGAAAAACTTTTGAACTTCAAGTAAAGTGCCATTTCTGGTTATCTGATTTACACCAAAATCTAATGACTTCTTTCCATATTAAAGTAGAGTAAGAATACACGGTTTCAAAATTTTCAGAATGGATAGTATTTAAGTTAGAGCGTAAAGAGGATCAATACACATACATACCCACTACATCATCGTGAAAATGTTAAAATTAAAATCTGATTCTAGGGACCATAAAACATGCTCATTTACCAAAATCTCGATGCCTCCCTTTACCAAGGGTAGCAGGAGGTAAAAAAAATTCATCAGTTCTTTATTAATTTCCATTTTTATTTTGCTGCAAATTAATGTGTCAAAAAGTACATGCTGTGTCCATCTGCTCTTTCCATTCGGTTATTCAAGCTACAAATCGCAGATGAATCTGTCACATGATCAGAATGCCCAAAGTGCTCGAACACTGAAATATATTATTGACTGGAATGCGTATACTTACTATGATAGTGAAGGCCTATAGTATACTGGCTGCTGGAGGATTCGTTTAGTGGTCATGACGCAGGTTTTAAATGTGAGTAGTAGGGAAGAGCGTACGACTATTCGGCCATGTTTGGTTTGACACGAACATGCACGAACAGGGCCAGCAATTGTCGTTCAATGGGACTTCAGTTCAGCGTACGTTGATAGAGTATGCGAGTTGCAGTCATTTATATTTCAGTGTGCTCGACAGATTTAAATACGAACGCACCTATGATAATACACCAACACGTCGACATCCAGGAAATAATCATACGTAATATAACAAGTGATATGATTATCATCGATGATATTCTCGAGTGAAACCGAGCTGCAGATTTCACTAGTCCAAAGGACGAGTTGAAATGTGCTGTTTCGGTTTCACGAGCAATATCTTCGATTATTAATCATATCACGAGCTTATATTTAATGAGAAAATATAATGATTTTTTGCAATCTAACCTAACCTAACTTTTGATATACATATTCATATTGTATTAAAACATGGTATTTACGAGTTTTATTTAATATTTCGGAGTTTGAATTATTGTTATTATTTATTTTTATACTCAAAATTAACTGTCAATGTCATAAATAAAGAAAACAAATCCCTTAGTAACGACTATAAATACTGTGTTTATTTCCTTGTTTTTTATCATCGCTGGGATAAACGCGTAGCTAGGGAGATTCTGAATGTTGATTGGCGGAAAACATGTCACGTGACTAAGGAATTATATTCTCTAGTAAATATAAGTGGTTGTTATTTTTATGTCCGGACAAAAATAAAAAAAAAATATACAAGTTTATAATTTTAATGTTATTTTAACGAAGAATAATCCTGTAATTTGATTATAAAATTCTCCTTCTTACTTGAGAGTAATTGAAAATTTGTAACAGTTGCTATCTTTATGACCAAATATAATACAGTACCATCAAAAAATAAGGGTAATAGAATACACCATATAATTGTTCTGCCAATAACACCAACGTTTCTTCTTATTTGTCTCAAGCTTCTCTTGAAACTTTAATTTTTACGCGATTTTTGTGAAGAATTTTTCTTCATAGTTTTACACCACACTTAACAATGTGATATGTGTGACGATCCTAGAAGAAAGATCAAATTATACTGACTAAACATGAAATCTAATGTTATTTTTTTTTTAATTTCAAAGGAAACAAAGGGGACAAACATAAGATGAAATAAAAAATAAAACTGTATAAAGTACAATTATTGCGATACTTGGTGAAACTGTTCTGATATAATATTTAAATATAATATATATCAGAGATTGAAATCTTGTGAAACGTGCCAAGTGTAATTTAAATATATTTAAATATTAAAAGATGAAATATTCAGTTTTATTGTGTTTTGTAACCCATATTTATTGTGGTATTGTATGATTATATTCTGTACTCACAATTTCTTAAATATTTTTTAGCTTTAAAGAAATACTAGCCGATATACAGGGTTGTGACCGGTACAGCATAGGACTTTATGTAAAATCAGACTTTCCTGATTTCCTGTTTCTCTAATTATTTTAGGCAAAAATGCTTCAAATAAAAGTTGTAGAATTCTGCATCTGAATCAATAAGCAAAATAAATTTTGTATGCCTTGTACCGGCAGAAATTAAGTATGAAAATATCTAAAAATAGCAATAGCCATGGAATTGAGACCAAATAAATAACAAATGTCTAATGTTTGATCTGTCATGTTAGGGTAATTTATTTTTATTAGGTATTATTTTTAATTTCTGTTCCAGTTAACGATTATCTGTTAATTTAAATTTATATTTGTTTACTTGAACAGAAATTACAAATAATAATAAAAATAAATTAACCTAGCTTGACAGATAAATCGTTGTTTCAATTCCATGGCTATATCTATTTTTGGTGTGCTTTTCGTCATTTTCATACCTAATTTCTGCCGTTACAAGGCACACAATAGTATATTGTGTTATTAGGAGTGAAGTGAGACTTTGTGTGGCGAGCGTGGAAGTTTGAACGATGAGCGAAGCGAGTCGGATAAATGCACGCGAGGCACACAAAGACACTTTTACTCCGAATGACGTAGATATTTAAAGAAAAATAGCTACTACTGACGTTACATTTTACATAAATTACGTTTGCGATTTCAATTGCCCTGTAGCTATGGATACTTATTTGTTCACTTTTTGAAATAAACATTGAAATGAAAATTTTCACGTTTTGACGTTTAAATAAAAATTGCAATTTTATATCCTCCGTGTGTGCAATTATGTCGGAATTTGAAGTATTATATTGTACTCCCCCTGAAGTTGTTCAATTGGATGGAAATCTAACAGTGTGGCTGAAAGATATGTCCAGGAATCACTGCAAAACAATATAAACTTTTCTTATCACTTTAATTCTAAGTATTCTTATGCTCATTACCGTCCCTGTAATTGTAATCTGTAAGTCTGCTATTCTTTAATAATGTTATTTCCTCAAAAGTAAACTCTGTTTATATTTCAATTCACAGGTTATATATTTAAATTTGACAGCTATTGATCGTATTTAGTTACTTTATTCTTAGGTTACCTAGCGTGTTATAGTGACATTTAGGGCGATATTACAGGTTTATTTTTATTAATGTTACTTCTTATTCGTTGATATGTATAGTTTCTATGGATATTTATTTTATTTCTACCTTGTGAATCAAGTCACAAAAGATGCTACTTTTATGACGTTTGAAGAAAAAATTTATTTTGCTTATTGATTCAGATGCAGAATTTTATATCCTACAACTTTTATTTGAAGCTTTATGTTAAAGTCCTATATGTTCGGCCGTGTCGGTCACCACCCTGTGTAGTGTATACATATGATATGCTATAATTTTATGCTTTTCATTGCAAATGGCAAATCTGTTTGAAATAAATTTTTGTATTAATGTAATATGGACACTTTTCTGAAACTTTGGTTATAATATTAATCAAAAAATATTAATTCTCAGAATTTATTGAAAAAAAAGTTTATTGAAAATAGAATTGCCATAGTCATTTTATACAAATTAGATGTGTAATTTTAATTCAAACGTAAATATATTATTTGCTTACATTTGTTGAATATTTAAATTTTAATAGAAGTTTGTTCGAAATAAAGTTACCACCATCAATACGGATATAATCTTAAGGGTATTTAGGGTGTGATTGTTGACCTACACAACTATTCTGGCTTATTGTTTTTGTCTTTCAGCAAATATAAACCTATATATCAGCGTGTCTCAAACTATGAGGCCGGGCGGGGCGGTACCAGGTGAGGAAACTGTTCTTGTAGATAACTGTGGTCTGCGTATGGCTGTGGCGTGGCCTGTGCCTGTACTGCATCGCATGCACTGTAGTACCACCTGCACCTGCCGAGTTTGAGAACCACTGATATTCTCTCTCAGTTCAGTTATTATTCTCCTGTTTAGTTTCTTTACAGAAGGTTGTGTGGGTCACCAATTCAATTCTCTGTAGAGGTAGATGTTCAATTCTAAAGCATGTGCATGACATAACGTTTCTTTTTATTTATTAACGCTCCATTTTCCATTCCTAGCTTTAAAAATATCGTTTTGTAGAATACTTTTTTAACAATATTTGTTGGTTTGTAGGTACACAGATGAGTTCAGTGTTCGTGAAGACTTAATGGGGCTTGCCATTGGTGCACACGGAGCTAACATTCAACAGGCGCGGAAAGTTGATGGGATTACGAACATTGAACTTGAGGAGAATTCATGTACCTTCAAGATCTACGGGGAGGTAAGAACAAATTTATTTTAATCACTGAGCTGTCCTCAGTTCAGAGAATAAAACCTTTCGCATTCTATTCATTTTCACATCCATTATATAGGAAAAATAGTTAAAAGTGACACACGGACCATAATGATCTTCAAAATTTTTCTGAACATACTTTAATTTAACGCACAACACTCATACCCGCAAAATTCAGGCCGTGGACAGTTTTATGCAGTTCCTAGTTTTGTTCGGTTAGTTAAGGTTCTCCCAAATCAACGCGAAATATTCGCAGTGTTGTTGACAACGACAATATCGTGTTCATTGCGGCAACGAAATACACGTTTGTATTCACACCAAAGAGTCAATTTTGTGTACCATTGGCGACCATGTACCCCACATCAGGCGTTAAACAGGCACTTTTATTGATTGCTTTAGAGTTTAGACAATGAACATTCGAGGGGGTACCATAAAATAACAAGAATTATTTTCTGGTGGGTTGTAGGCTTCTAGTTCTGATTTCTCCCGCTAGATATCTTTACTAGACCCTCTTTTGTAAAGTCTGTAGATTTTCAAAGTAGCGCGATTCATTAGGCTTGTGTATTACCAATATGGATTCAAAATGGTGGGTCTTATCACTTGTACAATTTATTTAAAAATGCTTTCTTGCTGTATAACATGTTACAAGAATAGATCTGGAAAGGATTTTTAACTATTTAGAATACTATGTGAAAGAAAGAAAAAGAAATTCGGTGTAACTTTCTAAGAATAACGAATCTGTCAGTTATTTGTGATGTTATTTTGTTTTTGTATTTATTGTTCGGTGAAGTCTAATTTTTAATAATTTTGTAATTATAATACATAATTAACAAATGTTTTACGTTGAAATTTTTCAATTTTATAAGGATAAATCTATTATTCATCGTATTGGCGCTCAAATTTGGAGCCAAAATGGCGGAAAATCGCGGTACTTTGGTAGTTTAGGGACTTTATTCTTTTTGATCTATTGCCCAAGCGTCACCCTTGCGAAACCATATAAGCGGTCAGTGTACGGACGTTAAAAACCAACGTATTAAAATCAAGTTCTTTCAATTGTTAGCACACACTCAAATGGATTTGTGATCGTCGGAAAGCACACATGAAACGAATTTTGCTGCGCCACGATTCATCTTCAAATTTTCAGTCAAAATTCGTTGGTATAAACTCAAAAATATTTCAGGGAATTCTTCCAATTCATCGATTGTTCTACGACGATCAGACATGATCACATCACGGATTTTTCAGTGCTTCAGATGTTCTGGAAGTCAAGGGACATTTCAGTTGAAGGTCATTATCAGTTGCTGTTCGGCCACTTTTAAAAAGAGAAAACCACTCGTAAAGCCACGCTTGGCTTTAAATCCCCCCCCCCCCCGCGCGTATGCCCTCCGAAGCATTGCGACAGATTCCGCAGCTGATATCTTTGATAGGAAGCAAAACTTTAATGTCTGCTATTGCAAAATCGTCGAAATAATCTGGGGACTGTCACTTGTCGCTGTGTACTTTTAGTCGACAACTATATGGAAAAGCGAAAGTTTCGATATCGTTGCGAATATTTCGCGTTGGTTTGGGAGAGCCATTAAAGAATGTTTAGGAAAATTAAATGGCGGGATAGTACTGGCTTCGATCGGTATCCACTTCCCTTACTTTTCCAATTTAGGATAGAATTATCTTGGTAAACCCTGTGGCAAAAGTAAAAGAAAAAAATCTGATGTGGACACCACACGACTTCCTTGTACGATTATTAAACTATACATATTTTTTTAATAACCAAATTACAAAATATGATTAATTTCACAATAAAAATATAATATTTGTTATTGTACGAATCATAAAATTGCACGTATTTAACGTAATTTGACATGAACTTTTTTTTTATTTTTTTGTCCTAATCCATAGCAAGCTTTATTACAAAAACAAAAAAGTATATAATTTTTAAATTTACATATCTCGCTTATACAAAGGGCTAATTTAATAATACTTGATGTGTTAGACGCAGAAATTAATTCTTTAAAACTTTTATTTGAAGCATTTATTTCTAAAATCAAAATAAAATCATTTTATTCAAGAAAAACTGTTAACAACTTCAAGTAATGTACCATTTCCGGTTAGCCTATTTTAACCAAAATCTATTATGTTATTTCGATTGACATAAAAGTCTTGTATACCAAATTTGAAAAGTTTTGGATTATATTTTAAAATAGTTTTTCATTAAAATCTATTATAGGCTTCATGTAAAGTGCCACTTCTGGAAATTTTGTAATAACCAGAAAGGGAGGTGCACAACTAGATGTTATAGGAGTCCTAAATACAAAATTTCAACTTTCTACGGCTTACCGTTTTTGAGTTATGCGAGATACGTACGTACGTACAGACGTCACGACAAAATTAGTCAAAATGGATTCAGGGATGATCAAAATGGATATTTCCGCTGAAATCTGAAAACCGATTTTTTTCGCGATTACAATACTTCCTTTACTTACGTACAAGGAAGTAAAAAACAAAGGGTGTGTGTGTGTGTGCCCGCTAGAAAGTCATCCTTGGCACATCGATAGTTCAATTCACGAAAATCATATACATACATACATATTTGGGAAAATAAGAGCGCCACTTTCAACTATTTTTCTTGTTAATTTGAGGGATGGGGAATCGTAGCAAAATAACGGACATCTAACTCCCGATTATATTTTGCCTAATTGCTTGACAATAATACATTTTAATTGTATTATTCGTTTTCTTGTTAGGCATATAAAAATATTGGAATATTTTACAAGTATGCCATATTATTGTTATATTTGTAATCCGATATTCCTTACATTTTAATAACGTGCAAGTTAAAAAAATTGTCCTATACTCTACGTCTACGTAGAAAAAGAGGAAAACTAAACTTATGCATAAATAAATACGTAATCAAAGGTAATTCTTTTACATACAATTTTTTAAAATTAATATTTATTTAAAACTTGCAATAATACCGAAAGAAATTTTAAACTACACTGATCGACAAAAAAAAACGGACTACTTATGAAACGTAATGGGCTGAATTTGTTCTTTAGAGCAAAACCGATTGCTTATTCGTTTTTTGAGACACTATTGATGATCGCTATAGAAATTTCCAATTGTCTTTTGTTTTTGAGTTACAGGCTAAAACTTGTTTTTTGTTAATTTTGAAAATTCCTCGTATCTCACTTATTATGAGAGATTCGGGAAAACGTTTAAACAATTTTTATTTAGTATATTATGTAGAAGAAGAATGTGGTGGTATCATTTGGGTTGCGTTATTATGTATTTGAAACATTCATATTTTTTTAGTTAGTTCTAAGAATTTCTGTAGTTAAATAAAAATTGTAATTTCATATGAAATCCCACGTTAGGTTGTTAACAAACCAAGCAGGTTTATAGTTTTAATATAGTTTTCACATATTTAATGTCAAATCTGAAAATATATGAATATTTTTAAAGTGGTCCGTTTTAGTCGAAAGAATGCATTATCTTCAAATGAATCTATTATTACAAAATTAAAATAGCAGGTCTTAATTTTCATCGCGAATTAATTACTAGCCAATATTTCAACGGTATTTGCATGAAAAGAATGATTAAAATAGCATGAAATAAATTAATTATACTGTACTCTTCAGTTTTAAAAACATTGGCCCGTACTACGATCACGGTTTTAACTAAAACGCTGTTTTAAGAAGTGTCAGATATCATTATTTAATAACAATAATAAATAATATCGAATTTATCAAAATAAGATTTAAAAGCAGAATATAGTTTGTATTCAAACAAATATTTTTTAAAAAATCGATCTTCAAACATATGTGCAAAATTAAATGTTGAAATTTGAATTTGACATTTTTTAAAACAGCGTTTTAGTTAAAACCGTGATCGTGGTACGGCCCAATGAATTATTATGCGAAAAGGTGACTGTCATATTGAGAAATGCTTTAAAATCTTCATGATTTATATATCTATATGAACTATAATGGGGTATTCAATCATTGCAAAGAAATAGTACACTTTAATAATTATAAGGTGGCACACTTTAAACTAAGAATTTTAGTAAAATGATAATGATGAAATATTACTTTTGTTGTATTAAAAATGCTGAATAATTATTGTAAACGAAACGTCACTAACCCGAATCGATTATTACCCTAAAAATTCGAATAAATTCGGCTGATCTAGACCTCCTATTCGTTGTTTTTGTTTAAATTCAAATTAAGAAATATAGCAACACTATCATCCTAATGCCATTCTCAAAATGCACCATTGAACATTTTTCTTTATTTCATTATTTATTGCTAATTAATTTCACAAAGGAAAGAGGTTTTAATGAAAATGAATGAAAATATACTATATAGCTACTTCAGATAATACAGATATTTTATTTAGCAGTGAAGAAATGGTTAATACATTGATTAGTTGAAATCCAAGTATTTATTCAAATAAACTTTGACAGCGTGCCCGAAGAACAATATATCTCTAGAATTAACAGTGAGAATCAAAACCAACACGGGCCTGTGAGACATTTGAGACATTCAAAAATTCATATCTGGCGTACTAATTCGAATTTTAATGTCGCATTTTCACTAATACGCCTAAATTTTTAAATATCAGAAAAATATATTTAAAAAAATGGTAGAATACCCCATTGCTATATTATTGTATATTACATTTTTCTTTCTTTCTAGACTGACGAAGCAGTTAAAAAAGCCCGCTCTATGTTGGAATACAGCGAAGAATCTCTCCAGGTACCTCGCGCTTTAGTCGGGAAGGTAATTGGAAAGAACGGACGCATCATCCAAGAAATAGTGGACAAAAGCGGTGTTGTGAGAGTGAAAATTGAAGGAGATAATGAACCCCAACCCACTATCCCGCGGGAAGAGGGGCAGGTTCCTTTCGTTTTCGTAGGGACAGTGGAAAGCATAGCCAACGCTAAAGTGCTACTAGAATACCATCTCGCACATCTAAGAGTAAGAATATTTATTTATCATATTTTTGTAACAATTTTCAGTGAATTGTAGTTATAATTTTTATTTGTAACAATTTTCAGTGAATTGTAGTTATAATTTTTATTTGTAACTTGAACGCACTTTGCCAAAACGGTTATCACACATAATCTAATCTGACGTATTTCATTTCAAATTTATTAGACATTTTATTACACTTTGTTGCATCGGTTTGACAAGTTGTATTTATAAACAGATATTATTGCTAATTTTAATCTTTGAATAATATCACTTTGTTTTTTTACTGCATATTTTATTGCCTAATTGCTTGACGTTAATATATGATAAATTATATTAAACGTTTTCTTTTTAGGCATACAGTAAAGTAAGAATTTTTTCACAGATTTAACATACATTGTTGTATCTGTAGCCCGGCTTTTCTTACAAATTCTTATGAATAATTATAGTCTAATAAAAACATATCTTTATGCAACCCGGTTAATTATTGCCCGACTAGTATTCTTTTCTGTCAATTATCACCACTTACCACTAATATATTGTTTGTATTTCGTTAGGAGGTAGAACAGCTCCGACAAGAAAAACTAGAAATCGACCAGCAACTCCGCAGCATTCACGGCTCAACAATGGGTTCAATGCAATCCCTGCCTCTGGCCCGACGGAACGAACGAGGCTACAACTCGGACCTGGAGACGGGTGGCGGTCGGGGCCGCGGTGGAGGGCTACGGGGACGTGGGGGCCGAGGCCGGGGCGGGCCCGGGCGCCACCAGGACGCCCGCTACAACTCCGGTACTGCTGCTAACCCTCCCCATGACCTTGCTAGGCGCGGCATGCTCAACGGACGCGGACGCGGTGGTGAGTCGCATCCGCGCGCCACCAACAAAATCAGAAAATAATAAGATTATTTAGTGATGAATATAAGGCTGATTAAAGACTATACGATAATTTCTATTTTTATCTTATATATCGGTTATAAGTTATACGTCTTTTGAGTCGTGATAGATTAGAAAACTAGATTTCGCTTGCCATATCATAGGTAAATTCATTCAACAATTTAACTAGTAACGTATAATATACAGTATAATATGTATAGAGACTATACTGCCTATAATATAATAGTAAGTGCGTCGGATGCAAAATGCTTATTATAATCCATAATCGTTGATTCAAAGTTTTTACATATAAATATGTATAAATTAGCGCCATATTCTAACTAAGTACGAACCGTAAAAAAATCACGAATAATAAGAAAACTTCTCCTTCTTACTTTTACATAAACATTTCATTGAGATTTATAACTTTTTGGTTTGATGTAGATTAATTTTTGAAGTAGCATTTAAAAATTATTTAATTTTGCATATATTTGAGATATATTTTGATTTTAGGGAAGGATTTTTAATTCAGTAATTCTACAATTACATCATCTAATTATATTTCAGAAATGGTCAAATTTATTTCAGAAAGCGTACTTGTGTTCAGAATAGTCAATTTTATTTCCGAATAATGGGGTCATTTAAAAAAAAAATCGTTGTTTTTTTTTATAAAATCATGAAATCCGTCTCATTTAATAAATATAATAATATAAAATAACATGAAATATGCGACTTTTCATTCATAAATTTGCCAATAAACTATCGCGGCTGCAAAATTCGTGACGTCACGGCTTGTTACTCACACAAAGACATTCCCCTCAGACACACACACAACGGTCCACGTGATATCCGTTTGCTGCTGTAAAAAAGCTAACCTAAAATTGTAACAGGTGACAGCGAGTTAAGAGTAAAGGTATGTAAATAAAACATTTATTAAAATAAATACCAAAAGTTGTATGAAATATGTTTTTCGTTAACAATATGTTGCTGTCACAAATTCAAACTGAGAATTTATAACCCAAACAATCATAGTTCCGAACACAACCGGTAGAGGGCTGCTGCCGCATCCGACAAGCCGTGACGTCAGCGTCCAAATATTTGATATTTAAGACAACTTTTAAAAATCATATCTCTGATTGAAAAGACTTGTAAGGTGTAAAACACACCTACATATTTAATTTGACCTACTCTTTCAAGAAAAAAATAAATTAGAAAATGTGAAATGACCCCATTGTAATGGAATTGATTCACATTTTCTGATTTATTTTTTTCTTGAAAGAATAGGTCAAATTAAATATGTTTTACACCTTACAAGTCTTTAGAATCAGATATATGATTTTTTAATAGGGCGCGAGCAGACACGTGTCTCGATCGACCTTGAAGTGCTTGGAATCTGCTGATTTGTGTGCGCATGGCACTTTGATAATAATTTCTTAACAGTTTAAAATTAAAATAAGTCATAACATTGTTCGTGTCAAAGTGGCATGCGCACACAAATCAACTGATTCTAAGCCTTTCAAGGTCGCCCGAGTCACGTGTCTGCTCGCGCCTTTAATTTCAAATATTTCAACGTGACGTCACAGCTTCACGGATACAGCAGTCGAGCTCTACCAATTTAGTTTGGTACTTATTTTAATAAATGTTTTATTTACATACCTTCTATTGCCCTAGTACTTTTAACTTTGCAGTGGTGGCGTGGAGTCTGTGAGACTCCATGAATTTTAACTGTTCGTATGAAGCTGTGACGTCACAAATCTAGTTCATGTTTATAACCGCGAAAGTTTATTTGCAAATTTATGAATGAAAAGTCGCATATTTCAAATTATTTCATATTACCATATTTATTAAATGAGACGGATTTTACTATTTTATTAAAATGACCCCATTTCAGAAAAGTAAATTCAATATCAAAATATTGATAAATTTGTTTTTTTTTTAAATTGAATTTAATTTTTCTGAAATTTAAATTGAAAAGGTATAGAAACTGTACTTTTGCGACTAAGGCAGTGGTCACATTGAGTAGAATGCAATCGATCAACCAAGATCAACTGTCGTAGATCAATAGCGACCGACCGAAGTTTTAGAAGATATGTCACACTGCATGAATCGACGTAAATATTTCCACATAAATGATACCAACTTAAATTGAAAGAAAATTATTTTTTTCTTGCACTGAAACGCCGCAAATATGTTTTCAGGAATATTTAAATAAATGACAAACCTTATGAGTTTTTGTTTTTAAAATTAGAGAAATTTGCATCCATAATTTTTCCATTGTCTTACAATTATTATTGTATCCTGGTGTGCTTTGATCATAAAATTGTACATTATTTCTTACACAGTTTTTCAACTATGGTCTATTTCATTAACTCTCCACATTTCCGTCATGCTACTAGTAATATGACTAATATTCTAACAATATTCTTTTTAACCTGTACACAAATGTCAAAACAGTTAAGTTGGTATGAAAAATATGACAACACTGAGCATGCGTAAACACATCAATCGCTGTCGACCGACTAGAAAATCAAACATGTTTGATATATCAAACCGCTCGTCGACGTTCGATATCGTTCGACCATAGTGGATGCATGCAGTGTGACCATTCCCATAAGCTAGTATTAGTTTAATTTTTAATCGATCGCAATCAATCGGCGTTAGTCGATCCCACTTGTCCAGTGTGACCACTGCCTAAGATGAGGCCCGTTAAATACGAGTATTCACAAAGGAGTTTCTGGACGTGTGTTGCACAAGATTTTTTATGCCGACTTCTTTTTCTTTACGTTGGTAACATCAGAAAATTTTAATGTCAAATGACATGAATTTTGCAAAACATTCAAATATAACTACATATTTAAATTAATGTAAAATGTTTATTTACATTGAACGATTTAATCCTAAAATTTGAAAAAAATGGCTAATTCGTGTGTTGAAAATATTCAAATATTGATATTTCAGCAGAACAGTAAAGCCAACCTATAATCATAAAAGTCCCCGGTAGAGTACGTACCGGATAAGAACTAGCCAACTGCGTTATCAGTCGTCATGTGGAAAGTGACGTTCACTTTTATGATTGGCTACTGTCCGAATCGCTAGGCTCATCAATTCTGTTTAAAAATTAAAAATTGAAAAGTATTTGTAGGATTTTTTATTGTAATTAATGGTGATTCAATCGAAAACCCATATTTAAATTAATATTGTTTCCGCCGCTGAACTTTTCCATGGAGGCGTGGTCAGCAGAACAATTTGCATCGTTAGGCATTTTAGCTACAATAGAAGCTTTTGTAACTTCTTTTGAAATGTTTTTTAAAATCAAAGACTTTTCTCACATTTTACGTCACAACCATGGCTCCCGCCATTTGTTGGCTTACTATGCGCAGATCTCATTGCGCTTATTTCCTATTTTTAAATTAAAAAGATCTATTACAAGTAACACTTTCTGAAATACATTTGGAAAAGTTATAGAATATGTAGATATAATATTAAAAATGGGGCTCATACATGCAATATTTTAGCCGTATTCTTTCGCTGGGTTGGATCAGATCCAACTGATCGTGTATGGATTAGATCAGATTAGATCACGTGGACGCAAATGAATTTATTCGATAGTACACAAAGTATCTGTCAAAATCTGTCGGGAAAATGAATTTCAATTTTCTATATTTACCATTGTTTATTTTTGTTTAAATTTCTTTTAGAATCTTAAATATAATCTCTTGTCCTGATTGACTTATAAAATATGACAGATTCTTCCGCCGCTTCCGCCATTTTTCAATGATGTTTCTAATCCAAGTTTTTGTTGGAGCAGATGGCACTGATCTGGATTACTTGGTCTTGGGGTGGGGATACTGAGCGGAATTCATAAGAACATGCAATTTACTGATCCATGTAACATGGATCTGATCCAACGCAGCCAAAGAATGCGGCTTTTCTTTACTGTTGCAGTAATATTTCTATTTAATATTGACTATAATACGGTATAATAGAGGGTGTTGTAAACCAAGAGACTGAATATATACTAAAGCCATAATAGATAATAATAATAGCATTGTTTCGGTTGTTATAATGTTCATTCTTTAGGCTTATATTGAATGAATTTACCTATTTCTAAGACTTCGCTCCCCAGTGATTAAATTTGTAATGTGTGTAGTGTGTTTTAATTTGACTGCATGCTCTCTGACGTTGACTGGAAGGGTATTGAAGTGATGTGTTCGTTGCTGCTATTATAATAAGCATTTTGATATTGTTTGAAAGGAACATTTTTCTATAAGAAATATAAAATGGTTCTGAAGTTGCGTTGGTTATTTCTATACCACGACCACGGGCCTTGGCTTCAATACCCTTTCTCTTCGGCTGTGGTTTTGGTGGTTTGCATGTGCATGGTGGTCGTGCCTGAAAGGGTATTGACGAGGCTCGCGAACACCCTTACCCGACAAACTTAAACAGAGTGATGTCAAAAACAAATGCAACAACTTTTTTATGTAATGGTGGCTGTGATCTACTTTAGCGAAATGATCAGGGCCTTGTTTTTAATATGATTATAACTCACTTTTTCAAAGAAACGTAATAAAGAAATGTCAAGCATAAACGATAGGAACGAATTCTATTGCTCCGGACCAATAGAATTTGAAATCTACTCTGAGAACGAGTAAAGAAATATCTCAATTCTGATCGAATTTAAAATCCAGTAGAATTTAAAGTTACAAAATTAAAACCCAGGATACAATACTGATTGCTTCCATGTTTTAATGGGTCTATTTTTATCTATATCCTCGATACGATAACGATACGTTAATTCTTAAGCTGAATACACATGTACCGTTATTACCGTCAAATTGCTCACCGTTTACACCGTTCTGTGCTGTGATTGGTTAAAATCATAGACCAGAAAAAAGTAATGAAATTTGAATATTTAAGTTACCGCCATGAAGCAGAAGACTCACGTCATTGACTTGAAAAACCTTTTAAAATGAAATATAACTTGTGGAAATTATTGCGTGTTATTTATTTTTAAAAGAAGAAGAAAAACATACTAGTATTAAGTAATGTATATATTAATGATATTTACAATTATTTCTAAGTCAATCGTTAATCCTTTTACGGAATATAAAATTATTTGAAATAATTGTAGTTTATTTTTGTACCATACGTTGGCACTACTGAGAATGATCATGTGTCAAATAATTTTATTCTCCGTAAAAGGAATAAGGGTTGACTTAGAAATAATTGTAAATTAATTAATATATGCGTTTCTTTAATACTAGTATATTTTTTCTTCTTTTTTTTAAAAAATAAATAACTAATAATTACTACAAGTTATATTTCTTTTTATAAGGTTTTTTTCAGGTTGATGACGTGAGTCTCCTGCCGAAATCCGTAATAAAAGTAACAGAAACCATGGAAATTTCAAATAATTAACAAGATAGAGAGAAAAATGAACTAATGTCAACTTCAAATTAAAACTTCCACGCACGCCATCTACAGATTACATTCTTAAATAGGCCTCACTTTCTCCAGTTCAAAATAATGTCACAGAAAATGTTCTTCGTTAATTTGGTAAAAAACATATAATTATTTTTAAATAAAATTTATATTTTTACATACCTTTGCAACATGACATTAGCTATATAGTGATAGAAATCTGATTTTCAGTACCCCGCAAGTAGCCCCCATTACTGCCGTAATTCTTTTACATATTTTATTTACTAAAATCTGAGTCTATGACGTAAATTCGTTTCAAATACAAGTTTTATAACTAAAGCATGGAATTCCAGGTACGCTCTGCGCAGGAGAAAAGAGGATTCATAGATTTGATCTAGTAACTAAATTATGCAATTAAAATACTAACACAAACTTTTATTTTTTTAAATGGGTACCTATGTTGAAAATAGTCTTTGCTTATTTTATAAGTTTTTCAATGATATATAACAAGTCTGCATTCTTTTGTTTTAAACATGAATAAAACAAATTATTAATTTTTTGGGGTATTATTAAGAAACAAATGAAAAGAAATCTATTACAAATCATTTGCTTATTTTATTTCTATATTAATTATGTTCTTAAAACTGGTTTAATATACTTTCGGAGGTATACAGGGTGTTAATAAAAAAACTTGACACACTTTAGCAGGTGATAGTAGAGATGAAAACAAGAAAAAAATTCTAATACACTTAGGTCCAATACTCATTGATTTTTAGAAAATTTATGTATGGAATTTGTACATAATACACAGGATTGACGGAAGGTATTGTGCTGGCCACATCAGATTTAACAACTAAGGACTCTAGGTGTTTACGAGCAATTGTAAACAAAGTTGCAGCCGTCGTCGAAGAGACTCACGCACTTGATCGTAAACACCTAGAGTCCTTAGTTGTTAAATCTGATGTGGCCAGCACAATACCTTCCGTCAATCCTGTGTATTATGTACAAATTCCATACATAAATTTTCTAAAAACCAATGAGTATTGGACCTAAGTGTATTAGAATTTTTTTCTTGTTTTCATCTCTACTATCACCTGCTAAAGTGTGTAAAGTTTTTTTATTAACACCCTGTATAAATTGAAGAAATGATAAAAACTGAAGTAAATAATATTAAAAATAAACAAAAGGTGAACTGTAATAGAGTTTTTTATTTGTTTTTTAATTATTTTCGATTTTTTCACTCCAAATAATTAATAATTCATGTTTTATTCATGTTTAAAACAAAAGAATGTAGACTTGTATATCATTGAAAAGCTTATAAAATAAGCAAGTAGATGAAACTATTTTCAGCATAGGTTTCCATTTAAAAAAAAAGTTTATGTTAACTATCATAATAAATAGGAAAAACGAGTTTTTACCTGCAGCTTTAAAACAAAAGATCGAAAATTACTGAGGCGACTATTAAACTTCTCGAAAAGTTGAGTCTGGAACGTAATTAATTAATATTACCCGAGATATCTTTAAAAAAACATCGAAAATTAGACAGTCTATACATTACTTTTTTAAACGTTCGCCAATGAAATAGTATTAAAAAAATCACAGAATTTCTCCATTATTATTAAACATTAAATTCATTTTAGACATGGTATGTTTCTCATATATTTGAAGCTCTTAATTCTATTTATTCATTTATTATTGACGTCACTCTCTTTAAATTTCTTATATTACCTTTGCCTGCATTCCTTTCTTGTACCGTTGTTTATTATTGTGGCACTGGAGTTCACTGTGTTTTATGGAATGGCTTCATGGTATAATGGTTTGGATATGGAGTTGCACCATATGGTAAATATACCATTTCTAATTTAATTTGTAATGCATATATGTATTAATATTGTATTTTTATATTAACAAGTAATTCTTTTGGCTCGATTCGAATTTTTTTCAAATTCGACCAATAATACAATTTGTTACTATTCGTGAGTTAGTTCAAAATTCTCTTGCTATCGTGAATGGACATTAGTGTTGCACTACTTGCAGCTTCATAAATTTCAGGCGGAATATTGGAAAAGTCGTCGCTATCGCTTATTTTCTTTGTCAATAAATTAATGTAGTTATTTCATTTTTACTTTTAGATTATAACATATTTTGACATTGTTTTGTTAGTTGTTCAGCTGACAGGAAAACACTTTTTAAGTGACATGAATCAATCAGTTATGAAATTTATTTTTAAATAAATATTTGTAAAAAAAAGTGCCTGGTCTGAGTTTCTGGCCACGGCAGTAAACTTCAAATGCGACCAAAAATGATCACTTTTCAGCCTTGATACACAAATAATAACTATTGCATAATGTAAAATTATTAATTAATTCATATTAAGTTAAGAAATTAAACTTTTTTTCGTATGATATTTAAATAATATTAAAAAAAACGAAATTCATTTAAAGTGATTGTTGGGGCATTTTTCTTGGCTGCTAGTTTTAAAGTACAGTAGTGTTCACTTATAACAAACCACTTTAAAAGACATGAAAGAAACGACCATAATTTCAATGTTTTCTTTTTTTTTTCACATAACGAACTCGGTTGCGTAAAGCCATTCCGTTGTACAGTACAGAGAAACCCCAGCGCAAGTCCTCTGTGTTATTGTGGTAGCTCTTGAGATACACTGACATTTATCTGAGATAAAGGTTGTATATTTTTCCAAAAATAACAATAACCTAACGCACAAAAGTCACGCTTGGAAAACTCGGGCCACGTTTTGTGCGTTAGGTTATTGTTGTTTTCTTTAGAGAAATTTATAAGCTCTCAAATAAATACCAATGTATCTCAGAGCTACCACAATAGTACACTCTGTATTGCGCTGAGGTTTGACAAATAAGAGTGAGGAACCACCTTCGTCAAAATAATAAGTGCTCTAGAACATTACCCGCTTTGTACTGTACAGCGGAATGGCTTTACGCAACACAGATATAACTATATTTTTAAAAATTTAAAGAAGCTTCACTATATTTTTATGATTTTTCGCTTATAACAAACTTTCGAGTTGTGTGCAAAGTTTTCTGTTTTGTATGTATGTATTTCGTTTACCAATTAATATTGTTCATTCCTATATAGGCCATTTCTTCATTTATACATAACATACATATTTATGGTTACTCAAATATTTAATAAATGACAAATTTATAACTTGGTCTGTCAGTCTGAATTTAATGTGCGCCAGCTATAACCTCATGGCTGTGTGCGACTCCTTAGGTCTCTGTATTTTATTAGTTTAAATATGTTGTGAAACTGCAAAAAATGATGAACAAATATAAACAATTCTTTGGCTATTAATTTTAACAGATATATTTGATGATTGGCTTCAGCAAAAATTACGTGTACTTGCGTGTTATACTTCTTCTGTATGTTATGCGAAAGATGATTGTTGCATGAACGCATGAATTTCGGATTTGTATCAATCCTCATTGTGGGAAATGGAATACATGTATGTACTTATATAATTTCAGTTACATAGTTCTCACATTACAAATCTATTGACGTGTAAAATATTAAACCTAATAAATAAGTTAAATTATCTTCGCACGTCACGGTATTACATACCATCATAATAAACTTTTAGACATTTAACAGATATTAAAAATCATTAATTAGCTGAATTTTTGTCACATAATATTCTAAATTGAATATAATATATTTCATTTATTAATAGAAAATAAAAATATATTATATTCAATTATTTTTTTGTTCTTAAATTATTTTACACTATTATTATACGTTTCCATTTGATCTATTTCTTATAATAACTATCATATACATATAAATTTTATTGTGCATATAGAAATTGATAAGTACGATTGCATGGCTGATATTTTGAGCTCCCAATGAGTCACACATGTGGCTTGCTATTCACTTGACTTTTCAGAATGTAGTGAAATATTCTCTATTTCCATTTGCACCACTAACACTTAATTTAACGAATTACCGTTATTCGGCAGCCCTGTCACGAAACTCAAGATACACATTTACGTGCAGTTGCTTTTGATCTGTAATCAAGAATCAGTGGCAAATTTCACAACAACGTGACGCATGTTAAAAGCACCTGGTAAACTTGTTATGTTGTCTGGACGAGTTATTGAAGTTTTTTTGCCGGTGCTTAGACGAACTGAACGCTTGTTATCTAAACTCTCGACCGAACTCGAATAGCGAATGCCATTCAAAAATTGTTGTCTTGCATAAAGAATATTCGCCAAAAATCTTCCAAGACATTGCAAGAGTGTTGGTAGTTGCTTTATCGAGATTTATTTATTTGACCACACTGTCCAAAAAAAGGGAGCAGCAACAATACACAAAAATACAGAATATAAAATAAACAAAAACGCTTTAAATCATGCCTATTAATTAATCAGGAGTAAGAAAAGAAGGTGGATACATTCATAAAATTAAAATAATGATTTCGGAGAATTTCATACACTGCTGCCACCATTTCGTCAAGATAAAACAATGGTTTTATATTTACTTTACAAAAATGGGCACAAATTGAGTATTTTATTATTATACCATTTATTTTTCTGTAAATGTCATAATAAAATCACTGGCGAACAACCAGAGACGGCGACAAAACCCGTACGAAAGTAAATAAATCGTTGCAGTTTCGCGGACGCTTCGCGAAAATTTCGCGCCAGTCTGGGGACTGTTACTTGTCGCTGTGTACTTTCAGCTTTCAGTCGACGACAATTTGGAAAATTTCACTATCGCTGCGAAAATTTCGCATTGCTTTGGAAAAGCCTATATGTCAAAACGCTCGTGTATAGCCAAATTTGGCAAAGGTAGCCTTTTCATCACTCACCACCGATCTATAATTATTTTCCTTAAACAAGTCAGTCAAAATAATTATTATAGTTTGATTGAGAGCTCAGAATTACAGTCTTTGTCTATGTATTAATATGAATACTTCGCTTGTTCCCAATAAGAATAGTAGTTGTTTTGGTGTCAAACAATATTTTATGTCGCCTTTATGGTAATACTAGTCAGAGTTTGTCGCATGATTGAAAACTGTGGCAGTATTAATCCGTAATATATTTTGACGAGACCAGATTGATACTACATAATATACTTTGAAATAGCTAATATGCTTGTTATAGTATAATAGATCATTGGTTCAAAAGTGGTTAATATGGGAAAACAAATATTTATGTATCATCAAGGCACTGCAGTTGTACTTTTTATCACGACTGTGGAAAATAAACCATATGAGTGATAAAAATTAACTTTAGTGCTGAGATGCGTATTGAATTTTATTTGAAATTTAAAAATTGTGAAAATGAAAAGAATATTTATTTTTGTAGGTTATGTTTACATATCTGTCAATGTTGCTAATTGAAGTTATTACAAAGAACACTCAAAATTATGTGTTTTATCTCAAACTTATTCATCGGAATTATTTAGTTCGTTCTTTTCTTCTTGAACATATTTTTTGTCATTTCCCTTACAAATTTACCATTGTAGCTCGTACACTTGCCCAAATGATCTACATGTACAATAATTATCATAATGTTGGCAACACATTTTATGCATGAAATCGTCATACATATAATGGATTACTTTAGAGTCAATATTTGAACTTTTAATGACGATTTTTGTGCACTTTAGTGACGTTTAAGTTTATTCGGGGTCCACAGGCATAAACTTAAAAATTTAGCATTCAAATTTTTTTAAATTATGTACGAAAACTTGAGCGACAGATATTGTAAAAAAAATGTTTTCTCGTATTAAACAAAAATGTACCTAACGGATTCTCGTATTCATCTTTTTTTATAAACAATTATGATTTAAGTGCTTTAAATCCACTTTCATCCCCCAATTTAACAACTTATATAATCAAAACAGTATACCGCTCTTTAGGTTCCCGGCACCAAACGCCGGACACAGTCGATGAACGCATTCGAGACTCCCTTCCTCCTCGGCAGTACGGTGGTGGAAGAAGCGGACGAGGTCACCCACGCAGAGAAAACCGCAGGGACGAGCGCCGGCGCATGACTGACGACGAGGAGATCGTGTTGGACTCCCAAGACGTCTCCAGCATCGACAGAGGTGAGTGAGACTAGAAGTGTAGTAATGCAGGCCACAGGACAGACCAAGGTGTGTATACTAACATAAGCAGAATGAAAGGTTGTAGATGTAGATGGTGAATAATAGCATGAATCTTACATTATACTGAGTTTATGCGAGTTATTTTATATTGCTATACAGTTTTGCTTGAATAGAATATAATATAAGAATGTTATACATGTATATCATCACCCAACAATGGATAAAAGACTGAAGGTACATTCGCAATCAAATTTGAATCCAGCACAATTTCATGCTAACTTAAAATTGTAAACTATGCAGAGACATTCCCATGTAGCAACTATTTACAACAAAAAATTTGACCCCAAGCACTTCGGGTTCGGATTGCATTTTGGCTTAAACCTCGGATGTGAATTCGCATGCGTATTGTGATCGCCGCATTTTCGTGAGGTTGTATTTGAGGTTGTGTAATGCCAATTTAGTTTCATAAGTGCAATGTGAGAGAATGAAACCGATATAATAATCAAATACATATTCTAAAGACTTTAGTTGCTCATAGATGTCTCACCTAAATTTCAGGAACATAAATTTATAAGTACTTCAAGTGCAAGTTAAACAGAGTCTAAATTTATAGTAAATGAACTTTAACAAAACTATTTAGTATTTCTAGTTTCGTATTTATATTCAGAGCATGTGCTTAAGAAGCAGTGATTTAATTAAATTAATTAAAATAAAAGTCAAAATTCTCCATTCCGTTTATATTTGAGTTACCCTCATGGTACCATTAATAGTCTGCATGTGATGATATATGTATTTACATAATGCTTGTAAACATACAATCCTTGTTCCTTTATTTTTAAACAAAATATTAATAGGGGTTTCTAAGTTTTCTCATTTTTTAATATGTTAATTTGAATATAAAAATATTAGATACGTATCTTGTATTTTCGCCGAAAAGTTTCTAATGCACCAAAAAAATAAAAAAATTCTAAAGTGTTAATTAATGAGGCCCGAAAAATCAACGGCGCGTCTGATAAATACACTGGGTACGTTGTTTAGTGTCACTTCAAAACCAGCGCGAACGTGGCAGAGACGATTCACGCTCTTGGCTTGCGCGTTCGAACAGTCATTAGCCAATAGCATTTGCTAGTGACAAGCACGTCATAAACATGGCTGACAGGTAGACTATAATCATAATAAAAATTTAAGTAAAAAGTAAATTGAACATAGGCCTACAGACTATTTTTTTGATGTAGCTGTAGTCAGTGGTAATATGTAATATTATATTGAAATGCTCGTATTTCAAATAATTATTTGTTTACTTTTCAAATTCTAGTCTAACTACATATTCATTTATATACTCCGTAAATATAATTCAAAATGACATTAACTGTTCTGAATCTGAGTACATAGATCAAAATAATCAAACGCACCTATAAGTGAATATACGAAGCTAGAGGTATATTCGAATATACAAAGGTTCGTATATTCGTTCACCATATTTACTTAATAATAACCGCTGTGATACGTTGTAACTAAGGAAAAGCACGCATTCTTATTGGTTTACAACTTAATGAATGATAGTCTCCTTAATATTACTTATACATGATAAACAGTGATATTCAATAAGTATTTTTTTAAAAGCCGTAGACTAGGAACCCCTATTATAAAAATATTAAGGCAAGAGTTCCTTTCTAATATGTGTTGTTACATATTGTGTGTTGTTATGGGAGAGGGCTTGTGCTTGCTTGCATGGTTGTGGCCCGTGTAGAGTAGCTGGTGACCCGTGGCTTGTGTAGACTCAGTGTCGAGCGTGGAGGGCATCGGGACAGCGGGCGCGGGGGCGGCTCAGCGCAGACGACGGCGACGCCGGGCACGGCCTAGGAGCAGCACGCCAAGCTCTAGGGCTCCAATCGACGGTAAGTTACTGTGAAATAAATACTCTACGAATGAATCGAATGAATGATCGGGATATTTATTATATAAGTTTGTATGTTCATTATGTTACTCTGTCTATTGTATATCTATTGGCTATATATTTATAATGGTACGTCTGATGTTACATACGCTGTAAGTATATTACTCAATAATTAATTACATTTTTTATTTTACTATACTTTAAAGTAGATACAGTATTGAATTTTATTATACATATATAAATATTATTTTGGTATGCATGAAGTTACATATTTTATCAGAATTTATACAAATTTGAATTTTTGCATTAGTTACAGAAGTTACTTTATACTGTTTAGGTATAGCAGTCCTACATCTTTACAATAAAACTAAATAGAAAACGTTGAATAATTTAAAATAACTATCTGTAATAAAACTGATTTTTTATTAGTAGTAGAAAATCATACAGGCCGTGGAAAACCAAATTTGCACTATTTATCTATTATTTGAAATTAAGTTAGTTACAACTTAGATAATAAATTTTTGGAATTACTCAGAAAAATTCTGTCTGTCAAGTCCACCAATAAAAGTATAAATTTCGTAATTATGACAAAGCGGCTTATCTCTCACTGCTTCCATTATAACATTGCATGCCAACGAGCCATTATTTGCACCGCTGTAGTGGAATGAAGACATGCATTGTATTTTTCTTTTAATATACAGAGCATATTTTCATTTCAATATACTGGCGCAAGTGATGGTCCGTTGGCATCCATTGAACAAATGCCGCTTTGGCGTAATTGCAATATTCATAGTTTTATTGCTGGAGCCGACAGTCAATTTTTCTGACTATATTCATCTCTCATTTTGCAATATTTTTTTGATTATAAATTCGTAGTAGTGTAAACAAGTTTTATTTATAAATCTGTTTTTATATATTAATAAAATTCGATTCCATTTACGAAGAGTGATAAAGAAAAGGCCGTTTTTACACAAAAAATAAAAAAGTTGAATTACGCCGTAAATGATTGATCATAAATAAAATGTTTTTATTGTTTCATATGTAAAATTTGTTGTTGAATCCAATGGTAAAATAAAAAATATAGCAATCCATTTAAAATACGAAAGTTAGGGATAACTACCGGTTAAACCGGAAAGTCACTGCTTTCAAAGTATTTTAGTTGAAACGCGCATGTAGGCAAATATCTGGATAACAAATTTTGTAAAATAATATTAAATAGTTTTTAAAATGAAGGTTGGGGAGCTTTCTGTATGTTCTTAAACAAAAAAGAATTTTTTTACATCTTATTTGTAACAATTATGCCGCAGCCTATACTTATCGAAAACCGTTTACTTTCAGTTTCCAAACCTATAGACCATTCACGATAGCAAGAGAATTTGCAACTAATTCGCGAACAGAGACAAGTCAGTCTATTGGTCTATTGACAAAACAAGTAAAATCAACTGACTGTTCGTTAATGGCGTTCATGCAAGTTCCGATTTACACTATAACCCGTGTTCCATTGGGCTTTGATTGTGATTTTGTGAATTCTGATTAATTTAATCGTGATCCTTTTGAATCATGATTTAAAAATTATATCAAGAAAACAACTTGAATAATATAAACACCACCTAGCGTCAAATTACATATGCAGACCACAAACTAACTTATGTTATTTTATAAATAATCTACTGTCAAGTGATAATCAGTATTAAAAATGGGTTATGTAGAAGTAAAAATAATAATTTATAATGTAAATTGTCTTGTTACCCCTAGCGGCAAAATCGTGAAACTGTTATAAATATCTTATTTTTATTCTCAAATTTTTAAAATATACATCAAGTATTAGTGCAAGACATAATTTTCGTCTTCATAAGTTTTCCAGAAAGTCAAATAATCAGCCTTAAAACTTTTGCTAAAATAAGCAATTACTATTTTATTAATTATAATTAAACTATATAATCAAGAGCCATGAAACTTCTTCTTGCACTAGAAGACATACTAATGTACACTTTTGAAGTAATTTGCTTCTGTTATATTTGAGAAAACTGGTTCCGAAAATACCTAATATTTAAGCTATTTTTCAAGCGATTCGAACGCTTTCACACGCGCCCTTAATATAAGGAATTTCATGTCTGGTTTTCAATAATCGTTATGTATTTGTATAAAGTTTAAAGTTTCATATTTTTTTTATACGTTTTAAATATGGAAATTCTACAGCTACATTGGGTATTAGTATTGTTACTATAAATACAAAAAAATTATGACATAAGCTTTTGGAAATATTTCGCAATAATCATTTTCATTTAAAAGATGTATTATTTTATCAATTTTTGAGTTCTCAAGTTGTGTGCAAGAAGAGCCGACTGCGCTTGCGAAACTGCAGACTGGAATACTGTAGGCGATAATAATTTCACCTATATGTACAGCTCTAGCAACGATAAGCTATCAGCCCTATACGTAGACGCATAATTTAAAAATCTGATGTGGACACCACACGACTTCCTTGTACGATTATTAAACTATACATATTTTTTTAATAAATAAATTACAAAATATTAATTTTAACTTAGTAAGATATATAGCGACCATAAAGGGAGTTTTTAAAGAGAGTTTTGATTACAACAATGAATATGACTAATTTCACAATAAAAATATAATATTTGTTATTGTACGAATCATAAAATTGCACGTATTTAATGTAATTTGACATGAACATTTATTTCTAAAAACAAAATAAAATCATATTATTCAAGAAAAACTGTTAACAACTTCAAGTAATGTACCACTTCCGGTTAGCCTATTTTAACAAAAATCTATTATGTTATTTCGATTGACATAAAAGTCTTGTATACCAAATTTGAAAAGTTTTGGATTATATTTTAAAAAAGTTTTTCATTAAAATCTATTATAGGCTTCATGTAAAGTGCCACTTCTGGAAATTGTGTAATAACCAGAAAGGGAAGTGCACAACTCGACGTTATAGGTGTCCTAAATACAAAATTTCAACTTTCTACGGCTTACCGTTTTTGAGTTATGCGAGATACGTACGTACGTACAGACGTCACGACGAAATTAGTCAAAATGGATTCAGGGATGATCAAAATGGATATTTCCGCTGAAATCTGAAAACCGAAATTTTTCGCGATTACAATACTTCCTTTACTTATGTACAAGGAAGTAAAAACTATAGTCAGGGTCGAGCGGACTGGTGGCCAATTTTTTCATCTTTGCTAATACTTTGTATGAAGGAATGATTCCAATTTCGCGCTTTTAGGGTTTTAAATATTTTAAAAGTATAGTTTCTCTTGTAACTAAATAAATAAAATAAATGTTTTATATTCTACGTTTCTGAAATTAATATTTATTATAAAGTAAAAAAGGTATTTAAAGTTTTTCTTCTTTTTACTGTAAAGAGCTTTAACAGACGTCACCTTACTGTATTCTGTATCTATATAAGTCTGTTGAAAATATGTAGAGTGTATTTAGAATGTGTTTTTGTGTCAGGAACGAACAGCAGCATCGTAGCGACAGGCAACGGCGAAGCAATCCCCCCTAGTAAAGACACCTCCGACGCTCCGAAGGTCCAGCGCGAGTCGAAGCCCCGCCAAAAGCCCCCAGCAGCCCGGCGCCAGGAACCCAAGCCCAAAGAGACTCTGGTGAACGGCACGACCGCCTAGAACGGCCACCCCACACCCACAGTGCCCAGTGCTAGTGAGTGCTAGACTCTGTCAAAGGTTCAGGTATGCGTGCGTGCGTTGCCGTTGGCGTTGGCGTTGATGTTGTGTTGCATATCTTCACCCCTGAAAAGGAGAATGAGATACAAACAAGTCTCGAGTCACAACACTGGACTAGACGGACTGACCTGGTTCTGTGAACGCAGGGACGTTCAGCACATACATTACTTCAACATCGGGGAGAATCAAACACTATTTTTATCGAAAACACCACTACTCTATTCCTAGTTCGCCAAATTTAATACTTGTAACTTACCATTCAATATAAAAATAGTACACTTTTTAAAATTAAATGGATGCTTTTCATTTTCAATCAGCCACCATTGCTATGTCGAGAACTTGTAAACGTTTCTTATCCGGCTAAATGTTTTCCCTCGAATACTTTACTTTGGGCGATTCTTTCAGAGCTGTAGGCGATAAACTTATGTCTTTCAACTTCAGTCCTGTGCTGGGACTTTGCCGTATCGCCTAGCGATCGCATGTCGTACAAATGACGTCAGGCGATACGGCAAAGTCCAACACTGTTAAGCCTTACACTGGACACATCATCTTGCGAGTCTATTTCTATTGACTGCGTGCTGGTGGTTCTAGTAGAATGCCTTGGGGTGCTTCGTGTACTGGAACTGTGGGAGCCCTGACGTCGTCCCCTTCGGCTAGGACTGGAGTTTTGTCTTTTCGTGAGACGATGTGTAGAAGGATATTCTTCTATTTTCACGGAGATTTTTTGACAAAGCCTTCTTCACTACTTCGGAATTATCATCAGATTGTTCGGGGATTATTTCGGCTTGTATATTTCGTTTTCTATCACGCCGACTCGGCGAAGAAACTAATGAAGATGCTCTGGTTTCTTTTATTATAGAACTATAAAGAAGGTTAAATTGGCAAACGTTTACAGTCCTCATATTTAGAGAAGGAAAAAATAAGCGCGGTTGTAAAATATGTACTACCTACCCTATAAATATATTGACTTCAAAATTATGTATACTAGCCGCATCTGTCTTTCAGAATAAATGTACTTTAACATTACTTAAATAAATTGGACTCGACCGGACGAATTTTGATCTCTGGGCTTTTCCTTTTTCTAAGTGTTCGGCTTCTACCAAACTAATGCAACGAACAGAAAAAAAATGCGTACCTTACCGTAGTCATAAAATAAAAATTGTTTGCCAATCAATCCTTCTTTGTAGCGCTTATAGTTGTCGATATAGCAATGGTATCCCATTAAAAATGAACAACTGTATATGGCGCAAACAGTTTACTTTACAAAATTTGAATAAAATACTAGATTCTTTTTCAATGATATAAAAAAATATTTATCCCAAGTTTCATTACATTAAAATACCCAAGAGTGAGTAATATGTTTATTTATTTACATAAAAAATAATAACAGTAATAAAACTAGTTAAAATTGGGAAAATTATGCAGCATCTATACAAAGAGATTATTGCTTATTGTGCTTGAAATGACACAATATAGTGATTTAGATATAATACAAGTTACAAAATAATTTAAACTGTATAATATAAAATAGAAAATTGTATCAAAATTACCAAATATTTTGGATTGAATATCATAGAACATGTTTTTATACAATTGCTCTATTTAAGTTTAAGATTATGCATGTATTTAATTATTTTTATTTTATATTATATGCATCATATTTTTGCATACATGGAAATAATATTATTTACATTTTAGTTGTATCAACACTTTTTTATATTTTATATGTTTGTACATTTTTGGTATACTTCTGTAATAGTGAATAATATTTCTTACTTTAATTTTGTAAAAATGTAATACAATGTAAAATAAGGATTATTATTAAATACATCCATAAAATTAATTATGGATATAAAAAAATTATCCATGTCCTATTAAAATATTGCGTAATTTTGATACAATTTTCTGTTTGCACAATACGTTTTTAAATAATTTGTTCTTTAAATTGTATTAAATCTTATTCAATATATCAGTGTATCATTCAAAAGAATCAAATATCTCGAATGTGGTGTAGATTTATTTTTACAAAATCGACGTTTCGCACACTTGTATCTTCATCAGGGTAAGTTAGATTCTACAAATTTTTACGTATATTACATACATTCGTTTAAAAATTTTTTTTTTAAAACGTACAAAATTGCTTTTTTTGGTACAGATTGTAAAACCCGTCTTCGTTGACTTAGCTAGTCGTCTAGGCTTTTATATAAAGCGACAAACTTAAGTATAACAATAAGCTAATATAATGTACAAAACTCGACTTTTGTGAACAATTTTTAAGCTGAACCAATGGGCATTACATTTTAAAGACTCTGTGACATCATTTCAGATGTGCCATCTAGCGGAATTTTTCTGTATCATTGGGTGGGTGACACCTCGTTGCCAAATAACGAGCATAAAATAAAACATACCTGTTAAAAATTATGAGGAAAACGACAAAAAAATTAATATCTTTTCTGTATTACAAACAGAAATTTATCGAATTAAAGAATAAATTTATATGTTATGTAAAATTTATGTTTAATCAGATAATATCGGGTTTTAAGCAAATCATTTGACAACTCTGATATTAACTGTTACTTTTCGAAAGTTTGCAAGTAAGTGCAAATATGTTTGACCTCTTTTCTGTTTTTCCTCTTTTTTTAAAAGTATTCATAGGATATACAATAAATTTATTCTTATTTATTATCAAGTATTATACATGTTCTTGTGGCCATATTTTAAATTTAAATGGTCTCGACCATTTCACGCACTAGAGATCTCACTTTTATTAATATAGTCAGAAATATTGAGTCTGTCGGGTCCAGTAATATAAGTATAAGTATCGTAATGTGACAAAGCGGCATATTGTCCACTCCCTGCATTATAACATTGGATGCCAACTGGCCATTATTTGCGCCGCATTATTGGAATGAAGACATGCATTACATGGTACATTTACCTGCTCTGAATGCTTTATATAATAAAATAATCTTACTTGTACCTATAACATAAATGCTATTTTTGTTTAAAATCATATTTGGAATTAACAAATAATATTAGCATTTATGTTAAAGGAACAGTAAGATTATTTTAATATATAGAGCATGGCTGTATTACAACGAAGCGGCTCAAATAATAGCCCGTTTGCATCAAATATTATAATGCAAGTAGTGAATGATATGCCGCTTTGGCATAATTATGATATTCATAGTTTTATTGCTGGATCCGACGGAGTCAATTTTTCTGACTACATATCTCTTTTTTAATGTAATAGGTCCATAAAACGCGGGTTGTTTCCAAATTCTCTCGTTATCGTGAATGAACTTTAAGGCGGGTTTTTATGACATACATGAATGTATGTAAAATTTGTAAGATGTTACTTATCCTGGTGCATGGAAATGTCGATTTTATAAAAATAAATGCTGCATGACTTCGAGTATTTTGTTATACTTAAAATAGTATTTTTTCAAAGTTTGTAGAGTGAATTGATTCGTAAGTATTTAATTTTGGAAGTGAGCTATTTGGCGCTTGTATAATTTAAAGTAGGATAGCTACTAAATTTACTTTATATACGTAAAATATACAAAAAAAAATATTTTTTTACTGCTAATATATTATGAAAATATATTAAGAGTGTCCCATCCGAAACTAGCATTTTATGTATGTTTATTATGTATCGCTTCAAGTTTTATATAGGGCATAAGAGTACTTTAAGATAAAGTATGTATTTAATCCGGTACCGTTAGTGGTGTTTCTGTTAAAAATACAATCTTCCCTCAACGTGTGGCCCATATGTTGTGTACCCTTCCCTTCCCAAAAACTCACGATTTAAATTTGACATTTTATAAATTTGTACTCGTATGAATCTCCGATGGATTTAGTCGTGAATTTGCGATAGCGAAGCCTGTCCCTTCGTACGATTGCTCAAGAAAATTTTCTTTGCAAGGGGCAGAATTTGCTATTGCTTCCTGTCCATTCCTGTTCCCGGACTTCGCATACTTTTACTAACACTTTTATTTCTTTTCTTTACTCTTAGTGTTGTGTGAATGATACATAAACGCTTCTTTGGGAAACTGAAGAGTATTTTTTGTTACTAAATTCGAATAGAACGGTTAGGTATTATTTTGGTTACGTTATTTATGTATTTATTATTATATTGTTAAAAGTACTGCATGAAATTGCTGGAACTTTTAAAGTATTATTTCAACTGTACTAAGATGAGATATCAAACTGAAATAAACATTTTGTCTTTTTTACTAACGCGAGTATTTCATTGACCTTTGTGTGTTTTATTCTTTCATGAATGAAATACTCGCCGATTCATAAATTATTGATATCAGACAAGAAAAAACATTTATTTTTATTTTAATAATAGAGGGACAACAAAATTTAACAAAAATATTTATAAAACAATACAAAATGCATCATAATTATTTCTCATTTTTTTCATATTTTAAAATAATTGTAAAATAGTTTTTTATGCACCTCAATTTGTATTCCAAAAGGCAATAATGTATTAGAATTTTTCAAAAAATAACTTCTGTGGTGCACTCACAACAACAGCTGTGAGCGCTTATGAGGTGACCTCTGTAAAACGCCTTCTACCCTATACAGGATGTAACAGCGAAACGAGCTACCTAAAACAATTTCTATATTATTAAAAATACAATAAAATATATGACAGTCTTATAGAAGACCAAGGGGGGCATTCGATTAGAGAAAAAAATATTTTTTTAAATCAATGTTTCTTAAGTTAACACAAAGTTACATATTTTTTAAATGGGATGGTACATATTTTTAGGACCATTCGATATAGTACTTTTTTTCTGAATTCAACCATGTAATCATTTTATATCCTTACGTAACAAAACGATTGAAAATAAATAAATTTAAAATTAAATCAATTTGATTTTTATAGTTTTTTTCTCATTGGGCTGTGTATGAAAAACAATTGAGCTTAAATTAAAACAAAAGAAATATTTGTTAATAACTTTATAAATAGTGTTCTATTTGATTTCCATCCTAAATAATTTAAATTAGCCAATAGCAGTTTTGTTTTTCATACATAGCCTACTGAAAAATAACTATAAAAATTAAATTTAGGTATTTAAGTTTCAAATGTTTTTTTCCGAATATTTTTGTTATCTAAGGATATAAAATGATTACATGGTTGAATTCAGTAAAAAATACTCTATTGAATGAGCTTAAAAAATATATAGCACCCCACTTGAAAAAAGAGAACTTTGTGTTGTAACTTTAGAACTACCGATTAAAAAAATATTTTATTCTCTAATCGTGTGTTCCCCTTGGTCTTCCATAAGATTGTCTTATATTTATTGTATTTTTAATAATATATAAATTATTTCAGGTAGTCGTTTTATAAAACGCCTAGTCGTTTTATAAAATGCGGCCAGATTGTCAAACTTTTGTTAACTTAGCGATGTTTTGCGATCTGGCTAACATTTTATATAACTATGAACAGCTTATGGCCACATTGTAATATGAATATTTGGACATTTTCGCTTGCACTTTCTCTAAATATACCTCATTGTTGTTATTATATTTTGTAAAATATACAAGCTAAGTAAGCTGTACGTACAGATTGTAAAACATCGCAATCAACAAAGGTTAGACAATCTGACCGCATTTTATAAAACGTCTGGGCTTAGGCAGAAAAAAAAAATCATAAAAAATACTTGAGCAATAGTCTTTAAATATAAAGAACTGAAAAATAATACTTATTCGTTTGATATTGTTGACATAAAGTCAAATTTCTGTTAAATTTTATTGTCCCTCACTTCATTTTTTGTGTGTATGGGAGTAGAATAGAACTTTATTTTAAATGGGATCAGACAAAAAATTCAGATTCTTTTACAAAGTTACCTTTTGATTTACTGGTCCTGTGTCTAAATTATTTTCGAAATGGCGTTGACAACAATTAATTATTGTATAGATAACTTATACCATACGTGGTCATATGTTTCACTTACTTAAGGATTCAATATTAGACTATATTTAAATCGGCACATCGCTCCTAAAAATATTCATTCCAAATTATAGGCATGCATCGCTTAACGTACACGCTGCAATACGTATTAATGCGATTTGGACGAGTGCTAACATTCTACAATTTTCCAAAATTAGTATTTGATACAATAAATCTTTCATTTTTAAAAACACTTGAGATCTATACGTATATGTGATGGGATGGGACGTTATACGGCGCATGTCTGTATTTCCTATGTTGATTTGTGTTTGATTCGGAAATATTTTTGGGAGTAGGTGCCTTTATGCTAGTTTTAAACACTTTACATAAGGATGAAGATTTAATATACTATATATATTCAGTCTACAGCTGAATAAGGACATGAATTGTGGACAACATTATGCTTTAGCTGCAGAGTTTATAGTTGTAGTGTACTGCACAGTGCCTGTAAGTGTTACATTTAGTTTCAATCAAAAATTACAAAAGCATAATGATAACAGACTATGATATGTAAATTTTTAGGGCGAGCAAAACACCAAAAGTATAATAATTTTTGTTTATACATGCAGCTAGTTGATTTACACAAATATATTTCAAGATTTGTAATTAGTAATACTCAAAATTTTAAATATTTGTTCTACAAACATGTATCTACCTACATATACTTCCTTAGTCTTATTATCTTACAAAATTAATTAAAATACACTATAGTCGCCGCCAAATGAGTATGAACTGATGCTCAACTTTTTTCCTTCTCCGCACCCTGCCCCTTGCCATACGGTGTTGCAGCTTCATAACTTCGCATTTCCAACATGTCCAGTAAATTGGCAACAGTGTAGAAATCTTCAGTCCATACCTATATGACAGCAAGTATAATTATTTCAAAAAAGAAACAAATTTTAATTACAAAATTATGGCCAGTATTACAAGCGCACTTTTATAATAAAAGCGGGCCTTTGTCTTTGAAATAAACTGAAAAATTCAGTCCTCATTCGGAACTAGAAACATAACGAAGACCATGAAAAAATTACTCCAAACAATTACGTGAAAATAAAAACTACAGGTGTAACACCGAAACCGACCACCGTCATTATCTTTATTATAATTACAAAAAAATACTATAGAACCAAGTTATAGGAAGACCAATTAAAAAAAATATTTTTTTAAACCAGTGGTTCTCAAGTTGCAACACAAAGTTATATTTTTCCAAATGGGATTATACATATTTTTTATGCGTATTTTTTTCTGACTTCAACCATGTATTAGTTTTACATCCTTACATAACAAAAATATTGAAAAAATAATTAAATAAATTTGATTTTTATAGTCATTTTTCAGTAGGCTGTGTATAAAAAACAAAAACTGCTATTTGTCAATTTGAATTATTTAGGGATAGAAAGCAAATAGAACACTGTTTATAAGGTTGTTAACAAATATTTATTTCATTTTAATTTAAGCCCATTTGTTTTTCATTCATAGCCTACTGAAACATAACTATAAAACTCAAATTTATTTAAATTTCAATCGTATTTTTGGTTGGTCTCCTACAACTATGTTCTATAGTATATTTTTGCATCTATAATGATAAAGAAAATAATGGCGGTGGTTGGTTTTGGTGTTACACCCTGTATGCGTATTTCGAAAATTATGTTCTCATCTTCAGTAGTAAAACTTTACGCGAAACCATATTGAGAGTAAAGAGAAATTAGAACTATTCAACATGTCAACTATGTCAGCCCTTTTCTCAGAGAGTGGTTTACTTGTTGAGTAATCTCAACCACTCGTTAAGAAAAGGGCTGTTGGATTTCTAATATGGTTGACATATTGAGTAATCCTAATTTTTCTTTACTCTCTCAATACAATGTTAAATTTTGCTACTGAAGATGAGAAAATTGTTCCCGAAATACCCAATTAACTGTCAAAATTTGAACCCGGAACCCTAAAATTACTAATTCATTATTCCACTACCTATACTCTGTTTGAAATTAGAAAGAATTTTGACAGATAGATCCTTATGAATCTATTGGTTGCTGTACATAGTCAAGCAATGTTTACAGTAACACAATAATATGTCAATTATGACTTCATTCTTTGTAAATGCTGTGCGTTATTTGTAGTTGCATTGTCGTTTATTAAGTTATTTGGTTATTTCCCTGTATTTGTTCTTTTACGGTTTTGAGAAATTGGCCTTCTTTTTAAAAATCAAAAATGTTTTGATGTAAAACAAATCCCTAAATCACGCCTCAATTAACAGTCAAAATTCTTTCGTTATTTCAAGCAGAGTATACCACGTGAAATAACAAAGGGCATTCGCAAGTGGTGCAGCAAGGAATTATCAATTCAGAGATCTTTGATTCAAATTTCGGATAAATTGAATTAGTCAGTTGTTTTTATATAAAATATTGATGTAACTTACTCTTTTTAACTAAAAAATAATTTCTGCACTCAACAATAACTCTGAGTAACGTCTGGTGAACAACTTCTATGGTACAAAAAAAAAAATATCTAATGTCAGACTTAACCTGGAACCATTTAATTGTTAGTCCATTGTTCTACTTACATAAGATATTAAAGGCTATTTGAAGGTGTTACAGCAATGGATTAACAATTCAGAGATCCTGGGTTCAAATTTTGATTAGTTGAAAAACTAAATTTTGCATTCACCTGGTGAATAACTTTTACGGTACAAATATAAATTGTCAGCCGTAATGGGAAAAATCCATTATGATGTTGTTTATAACTTTCTTGAAGTATATTTGTGTAAATTAATTTATTTACCTTCGGAACGTGTTTTATAATACACAATATATATTACGAAATTTGCGTAAATTTTTATATAATTTACTGTGCAAAATATGATTTAATATTTTCATAATTGTATAATTGTATTCGTTGATTTTGCTGTAATTGTAAATACCTAATGTTATTTATTATTCCCACTTTTCTAAGAATAAAATAGGGAAACTGTGTTCTAGTTGATAATAAAATATACAATTTTGCTATAGTATGTTTTATATTATACAGTTTAAACTTCTGTAACTTGTATTAAATTTTGTTGTCTGCAGAATATCATTAAATAGTTCACCAATATGTTATAGATCGCTTTTACGCATCAAAAAGACAAAAAAATTATAAACATATTATGTACCCAGAAATATTATATTAGTTACAACATATTTTGTTGGTACATACTTTATGTAGTTTGATTCGAAAAATCATTTAGTAAGCAAATTAAATCTATTCTATTTCAAGGATAAAATTTAATATTGGTACTAAAAAAATATATATTTTGATGTATAGTATTGGCCCTTAAAATAACGGTCAACTATTTAATAATATTCTGTATGTTGTGTGTTGTAAAACGCGTTTAAAAGTACGTCCTCGCCCTTGTATTCTTTGTTACTGTCATTGTGCAGCGTCTATATTTAATAATCCAAGGCTTTTTGATGCATATTTGTGAATTATATTCCTGGAAGAATTTTGTTGCTCGGAATGAAGATAACATTATGTATACTCATTTATAGAATTTGCGTTACTAGCCAATCGCACATTTGTATAAACTGACTGAGAATCAAGATATCCCCAGAAGCGACGCATTGTGTATATCGTATATCGGATAAGATACAAGATCCGGATACGTCCGGATCCATGTGAGACATGATAAAAGCTTTACTTACGGCAGTAAAGTTGCGATGTCTGTGAGTGCCCAATCCCCGAACTGTTAGTGACCCGAACGGTGGTTAGGTTTGAATGAATTTGACATAGCAATACTACTGTCTCTTCCTTTCATCTTTGCTGTTTGGGATACAATTTGTATTACTTAAATGTGTGCATTATTTAAGAATAAACTTTTCTGTATATAATCATAACATAGAGCGATATTTTTAACCCAAATTTTATTCCTTTTCCTTTCTTAATTTATCCTCATCTAAAATGTACTATATTGTAATTTGTATAAAAACAAAGGCCGCGTTCAGCACGTCACAACTAATGCGATTGGTCCAGCAACTGTATTCGGCAAACGGACCTATTACATTTTAATGGCTGTATGACGTCATTTGAGATATACCATCTAGTTGATTTTTTCTAAATCATTGGATGGGTGTCACCATGTTGCCAAATAACGAGAATGAAATAAGATAAATTTATATTTGTTAAAAATTATGAAGAAAACGACAAAAAATTACATTTTTCTTCAAACGTCATAAAAGTAGCATCTTTTATGACTTGATTCACAAGGTAGAAGTAGCGTAGAAATTAGCTACTTCTACTCCGGCGGCGTAGAAATAAAATAAATAAATATCCATAGAAACTATACAGAATCAACGAATAAGAAGTAACTTTAATAAAAGAAACCTGTAATATCGCCCTAAATGTCACTATAACACGCTAGGTAACCTAAGAATAAAGTAACTAAATACGATCAATAGCTGTCAAATTTAAATATATAACCTATGAACTGAAATATAAACAGAGTTTACTTTTGAGGAAATAACACTATTAAAGAATAGCAGACTTACAGGTTACAATTACAGGGACGGTAATGAGCATAAGAATACTTAGAATTAAAGTGATAAGAAAAGATTATATTGTTTTGCAGTGATTCCTGGGCATATCTTTCAGCCACACTGTTAGATTTCCATCCAATTGAACAACTTCAGGGGGCGTACATTAATTATAATGTCAAATTCCGACATAATTGCACACAAGGAGGATATAAATTTGCACAGTTTTTATTTAAACGTTAAAACGTTAAAAATTTCACTTCAATGTTTATAACAAAAAGTGAACAAATAAGTATCCATAGCTACAGGGCAATTGAAATCGCAAACGTAATTTACGTAAAATGTAACGTGAGTAGTAGATATTTTTCTTTAAATATCTACGTTTGAAGAAAAAATATAATGTGTCATTCGGAGTAAAAGTGTCTTTGTGTGCCTCGCATGCATTTATCCGAATCGCTTCGCTCGTCGTTTAAACCTCCGCCTCGCCACACAAAGTCCGACTTTTACTCCTAATAACACAATGTACTATTTTTTATGTGTTACAAAAAGAAATATATATAATAAAAAAAATACATATGTTACGTAAAATTTATGTTTCACTAGAGATTGTAATATCGGTTCTTAAGCAAATCATTTGACAACTATGCTATTTACTGTCACTTTTCGATTGTTTTTGTACACGGAACAAAACAATTTTGGTATCATAATAAACACAATGGCCCGTACTACGATCACGGTTTTAACTAAAACGCCTTTTAAAAAATGTCAAATTCAAATTTCAACATTTAATTTTGCACGTATGTTTGAAGATCGATTTTTTAAAAAATACTTGTTTGAATACAAACTATGTTCTGCTTTTAAATCATATTTTGATAAATTCGATATTATTTATTATTGTTATTAAATAATGATATCTGACACTTCTTAAAACAGCGTTTTAGTTAAAACCGTGATCGTAGTACGGGCCTATAAGTACGCAAGTTTGAAGTACAAATATGCAGGAACAATACAAAATAAGAAAACAATTGAATGTACATGATTGTATCGCTTTCTTCTAAAATTTTTATATTGTGGACATAACCTTTGTATAAAACTTATATCCTCTTTCTGAATTCCATCTGTTCTTCCTCTGTATTTAAAGTATTCATCGCATTTACTATACTTAAATTTACTCAGTTTTTTTTTTTTTAAATATGTATATGTATTTGCTACCATATTTGAAATTTAAATGTTCTGCACCACTGGTTACGTTCAATGAGGCCAGCAAAAGACAGCAAACCGGAAACAGTTCATGTTGAACGCTTTGCTGGTTTTGCTTTGCTGAATTTGCGGAGCAGCAAAACCAGCAAGAAAAATTACGCTGCTTTTGCTGTTATTGTGAAAAGAGCGGTAGAATACAAAAAAACTGTAAATATGAATAAAGTACTACTTTTAGAATTTTTTGATAATCATGAACATTACACTTTGTTGAAATGTATAAACAAGTTAATTAATTCTAATCTGTCACTAACAACAAATTTAATAGCGAAATAGCCTAGTTTGTTGAAGGATTCCGCAATTTCTTGCCAAAATTTATTCTTATGCATTCTCTCTCTTAGTTTCTCCTTTTTATTTCCTATTAAGTCCAACATTAAGAGAACGGTAGCATGATCGAATTTAAATTTATCTTGTTGTTGCTCCTCAGTCGAGTCTGTCAATTGCGATGATTGAACATAAAGTATATTTTCATCAAAAAATGATTTGGAATTAAATAATGAACTTTGTTGCAAAAATAATTATCATACCTTCATTTAACAAACTCTCATCTGCTGATAGTAAAATAAATGAATCTGAACCTTTATTGCACATAGTTTACGATAGTGAAGTAAACAAGAAAATATAGGTTAGATTTTTGATCGGTGGTTTCCCACCATAAAATGTGTCGTTCAATAGCTACCTCTCCTGCTGGTTTTCTTTTGCTACTTTTGCTGGTGTCATTGAACGTACCCACTGCATCATATCACCCACCTGCGCTAAAAGTCAACTGCGCACTATGCACATCTCACTTTTATTAATATCTCTCTCTTTTAATGTAATAGGTCGATTTCGGTGCTCAGCGCTATGACGTACTATACGGGGCCATTGATTTAATACTATTATAATGAATTCCCAATCACATAACTTCATTGTGGAATAAAGGGCAGTAATTTCTCCTTTTACTTGACAAACTTTATTTTTAAAACAAGATGTCAGACTATAAGATAGCATTCTAATATTTAAATTTTTTTTTATTAATTGGTTACTTTTACATATTTGTATTATAAATCTAAAATTTTGAGTTATTTTTATTTAATTTGAGCGAGATATGATTTTTTAAATATTACCTTTGAATATATAATACATATAAGAATGGCAACGCATATGGCCTAGCAACATACAATATCTGTCTCTTTTTATTCACAAAATTATTATAGATAGCTAGTGACTCCTACCATAAAACTATGAACTACGGTAAATCGTGCTGACAGCATTGCCAGATACTATTCGTTAGAGGTATTCAATAATCAATAATTCAAAAATATTGTTTCATAATAACCAGATAATATATTTTGAATCTTCAATGTACATGTATACTTGTTTTACAGTAGCAAACTTAAAAACCTTTATAAAATTTTAACTTGCTGTTCTAGCTACGTGGCAATACTGTGCAACATCCACCTATTATGTATTTTTTGAACTAACTCAGAAATAATTCGTATATGGAGGGATAGATGGCACCTTCTCTCGAAATATTTAATGTAAATACATTACGTTGCCATTCTTATATGTATTATATATTCAAAGATATTACATGAAAACTGTTAATTTTACCGGATGTTGTTCCAATTTATATACGAGTTTTAAATATCAAATTTGATAAATTTTGGATAATATTTTAATATATATTTTCATACGTAATATAACAAGTGCTATGATTATCATCGATGATATTCTCGAGTGAAACCGAGCTGCAGATTTCACGAGTCCGAAGGACGAGTTGAAATGTGCTACTTCGGTTTCACGAGCAATATCTTCGATTATTAATCATATCACGAGCTTATATTTAATGAGAGAATATAATGAATTTTTGCAATCTAACCTAACTTTTGATATACATATTCATATTGTATTAAAACATGGTACTTACGAGTTTTATTTAATATTTCGGAGTTTGAATTATTGTTATTATTTATTTTTATAATCAAAATTAACTGTCAATGTCATAAATAAAGAAAACAAATCCCTTAGTAACGACTATAAATACGGTGATAATTTCCTTATTTTTTATCATCGCTGTGATAAACGCGTAGCTAGGGAGATTCTGAATGTTGATTGGCGGAAAACATGTCACGTGACCAAGGAATTATATTCTCAAGAAAATATGTTCTATCGTCCAGTAAATACCACTTCTGGTATTAATTTTAGAAAAAATCTAACATATCGTTTTCATTGATACAAAAATATTAAATACCAAATTTGAAAAGTTTTGGAAACGAAAATCTGTTTAGTAAAGTATCACTTCTGGGTTATCAATTTTGGCCAAAATCTAATATGTTGTTCCCCTTGATATAAAAGTCTTAAATACTAAAATTGATTTTTTTTTTAATATAGTTCTTCATTAAAACTGTTATGGACTTCAAGTGAAGTATCTTTTCTGGTCGTCCAATATTACCCAAAATCTAATCAATGCAGAAAGCTTAAATACAGGAAATAGAAATTTTTGGAAGTTTGATATGAGTTATCGTGGAAGAAAAAATCGTTACACACAGACACACAGACATCATTGTAAAAATAGTAAAAATGTGTTGAGCGGACCCTAATTCGTGTTTATTCACTGAAAACTCGCTATCGAATTTTTGGACCGAAAACATTTTACCTCCCTTACCTACGGTATGGCAGGATGTAAAAATATACAGGGCGAGTCTGGGAAGACGCCCCCCCCTTCTTATCTTTTTACCTTCCGTCACCTTTAGGTAAGGAAGGTATTGTCTTTGGTCAAAAAATTCAATGATGAGTGTTTACTGAATAAGCACGTTTTAGGGTCCATATAATACGATTTTACCATTTTTACGATGATGTCTGTATGTATGTGTGTCTGTGTGTGTGTGACAAAAGTTCCGGATTCCATAACTTCAATACCACGATTCCAAAAATTATAATTTTTTCGTATTCCTCAAGTTTACATCAAGAAGAACAACTGATTAGATTTTGGTTATAATTGGTCAACCGGAAGATTTAACAGTTAAATTTGATTTATTGATATTTAACGTTATTATAACTTAAATAATATATTATTCTCTATACGATTTGATTACAATTTATACTTCATATTCAATAGATACAGAGTTAAAGAATTTTAAAGAAATTAAATTTTATATTTCAGCTAGCTATGCCAAACTTGGGAACTGGTAATATATTCATATAATTCAAATTGACAGATGTCAGTATCAATAAAAAGAAAATTAATGTGACAGATATGAGGATGTTGAAGTAGATATTGGGGAATACACGGAAAGATACGGTAAGAAAGTAACTCTAGTGTTACAAGTTTTTAGAAAGATACAAGAAAGACGATTACATTGGTTTGAACATGTCATGAGGAGAAATGAAGAATTATATTGGAACAAGAATGAATAGTTTAGTAATAGGACGTTAAAGAAACAGAGGAAGACCAAAGATAAGATGGAAGGACTGTATTGCGGAAGATTTGAGAGAAAAGGAACTGAATGAGAACGACATTCAAAAATAGCGACCCCTAACGAATGGGAAAAGCTAAAGAAGAAGAAGATGCCAGTGTCAAGTGCAATTTGAATAGTTTGTTTATGAAATAATTTTACTGGAAATTTAGAATCTTTTGTAAGAAAAATTATGGAATTTATACATTATACACGAGAATGACGGAAGGTATTGTGCTGGCCACAACAGATTTTTTATTATTTTAAATATACTATTTGATAGCAGATATAGATATTTTTTATAAAGTCATGTTTACAAGATATAACTACATATTAACTTTTTTTTTTATATAGCAACCTATAATTATTATTTTACTGTAATATAAACTGCCATTTTTTTTGTCTTTTCAACGATGTATTAGTTTTTATTAATGCATTTGAAAAATTTCAAGAAAAATAAGATAATTGAGATATATGGGAAATAATTTTTATTCAAATATTCTAGGTGGCTATGTGAAAATAAATAATAAATAAATAGATAAATAAGTAAATAATACGTAAGTAATAATAAATAAGTAACAAACAATTGTATACTTTGTTGATATTAACATTGTTACATTTTGTTTATTTTCAAATAGCCACCTATAATATTTAAATAAAAATTATTTCCCATATTTCTCAATTATCTTATTTTTCCCAATTTTTTTTTCAATACATTAATAAAAAGTAATACATCGTTGAAAAGAGAAAAAAATGGCGGTTTATAATTTAGTAAAATAATAATAGGTCGCTATTTAAAAAATTAAAGTTGATAGTCATATCTTGTAAATCTGACTATAGAAAATATCTATATGTGCTATAAAATAGTGTATTTAAATAAAATGATAAAACTTTTATGTGAGCCATTTTTTTTCTATTATAATAAAAAAAATTAAAGGGGGGGGCGACTCATCCTGTATACGAACAATTCATTCCATATATTCCATCTTATAAGTGCATGAATAATTCTAGAAAAGAAATATGTAGATGCAACATTCGGTAAGTAAAATATTAAATTATTATTGACAATACAAATAATACCGAGTCACAGGTAAAAATAATGTAGTTGAAAAACAATTTTGCACTCGTTTCAATTTTTAAATTCTGTTAAAAGTCATTCAACATTGAGCAGTGCTTGCTCCAAATTGATGTATGAAAAACTAAAGGCATCGTTATCAATTTTGTCATTTATGTAAACTATATGAATTATGAGGGATACATTAAAATAATGTCCAGTGCCGCACTCAACAGGAAGCCATGACATCTCCAAGGTAACATTTTTTATGAATCATTCTCTGTTATTGTTAATATATTGTTTCAATTTTTTTTGGTCAAAAAATTCAATGATTAGTTTTTAACATATTTTAGGGTCTCTATAATACGATTTTACCATTTTTACGATGATGTCTGTACGTATATGTATGTCTGTATGTGTGTTTGTGTGTGTGTGTGTGTGACGAAAGTTTTGGAACGCATAACTTCAATACCACGATTCCAAAAATTATAATTTTTTCGTATTCCTCAAGTTTACATCCAGAAGAACAATTCATTAGATTTTGGTTATAATTGGTGAACCGGCAGTAGCCTCATTTGAAGATTTAACAGTTAAATATGATTTATTGATATTTAACGTTATTATAACTTGAATAATATATTATTCTCTTACGATTTGATTGCATTTTATACTTCATATTCAATAGGTATAGAGTTAAAGAATTATAAAGAAATTAAATTTTATAAATCAGCCAGCAATGCTAACCATGAAAATTGTTAATATATTCAGATAATTCAAATTGACAGATGCCAGTATCAATAAAAAGTAAATGAAAGTGGCAGAGATGAGGACGTTGAAGTAGAATTTTGGGAAGACACGGAAAGATACGGTAAGGAAGTAACTCTAGTGTTACAAGTATCTAGAAAGATACAAGAGAGATGATTACATTGGTTTGAAAATGTCATGAGGAGAAATGAAGAATATATTGGAAGAAGAATGAATAGATTAGTAATAGAAGGTTGAAGAAACTGAGGATGACGAAAGATAAGATGGAAGGACTGTATTGCGGAAGACTTGAGAGAAAAGGAACTGAATGAGAACGACACACAAAACAGAAATAAGTGGAAGAATAAAATAAAAAATAGCGATCTCTAACGATTGGGAAAAGCTAAAGTAGAAGTAGAAGATGTCAGTGTCAAATGCAATTTGCATAGTTTGTTTATGAAATCATTTTACTGGAAATTTAGAATTGTTTGCAAGAAAATTTATGTATGGAATTTATACATAATACACAGGATTGACGGAAGGTATTATGCTGGCCACAACAGATTTTTTTATATATGTAAATAGAAGAATAAAAGTTTTATTTTTTAAACATACATCACCACACGGGCACTCATAGCTTATAGCCAGGCGGGTTCATTAATGCACGTAATAATTTAAAAATAGTTTAATCGGGCTAAAATCGAATTCGGTTTAATCGCTAAATTAACCATCGCCTTTTATGACTCGCTCTGTTGTCGCGTACTCGTACTGGCCGTAATTGGTTTTCCGTAAAAATACAGAAGTTATAAGATATTAGCATTGGACTGACGCCGACGATAATATATTTGTGTAAATAGTGTAATAATTATTCAAACTGTTGTAACATACATATTTCATAATTCGTATATTTTGTGTTGTCTTCATAACTTTGCACATATTTTAAGTAAATAATTCGCCTATAGCTTATGTTATTGTAAAATTCAGCGAATAAAGTTGTGGTTAGCATCTTCAAATTTTTAATTATTCGTTTCTTGACTTGGTCGTTTGGCGGCTTCGAACAGCTACAGTCGGTTTGAGAGTCTGTCTTGAAATCTCTTGGTGTGAACATTGAAATATAGAGTGATCAGGTAATTCACCACCCTATTGTTGAAATAGTAAAATTTGGTTAGGGTGTGTGAAACGAATTATTCGGAGAATCTGTCACTATATAGCATAATTCAGAATAATTATTGGAAAATTATTTTGACGGAACTTTCCGGAGAGTGCATTCACACTTTGTTGTATAAGGGATATCTTCACATATCGTAAGTTATATCTTTTTGTAATCTCATTTATTTCAATTTCTATTTCGATTTTCAGCCTTTTTTTTTACCTTTCGTTTTTCTCTGTGTGGCAAAACTATTTAAGTTGAGATTTTGTCTACACGTGGTTAGCATAGGTGTACCACATTTATTTGGGTTATATTCATCGTCGCCAGTATTCAACAATACTTTTGGGATAGTAAACCATATTTGAGAGTGAAATAAGTCGCTTTGGGCCCGCCAGTATTGCAGTACTTTGGGAGATTTCGTTGTGATATTTTCACGAGAACAATCCTACGGATTTTGCCGGATCTGGCGTCATCATCCTACGTCATCGTAACCGGTGAGGACTTTCCAGAATATTCCTACATTTTGAACAGCGTCCACTGGTTTATGATAGTCTTATCTTGTCAATTTAGATTATTTTGTTACTGATTTAACTATTCAACTAAACTTTACTTTAAAAGAATATTTAAATAATTTAATATTTATTTCATCATTTAGATTAACTTCAACTTGAGAATTATTTATAAACTGTTATTCGAACAATATTTTGTTGTTATCTGTATGCAATATTTTACATTTATTAATTTTAATCAAAATCTGAAAGTATATTTTGTAACAATGGCTCAATCCAATTTTATATTAAGTAGTTTATTTCTTTTTATGAGCCAAATACCAGTGCACTGCTATTTGTTTTTAAACATTTTATTTTGTTATATTTGGGGGTTGCTAAGCTGATTAGCTCAGTTATTATTTTACTTTGGATAATATTAATTCGTCTACGCTACCAATTTAATATTTGTTAACACATCTATCTATTTTCATTATTATTATTATATGTACACCAATACCTTTTTTTATCATAACTTTAAATGTAACTATTTTTTTATTATAATTAAACTTAATTTAAATAATTTTGAATTTAAATCTTCATACCATTTTGACACTTCCACTATAGGAAACTTGGTCTCTGTTTTACAATACAAAATACAGTGGCGCTTTATAAATTGTGATTTGCCGCGAACTTTGATTACCCCCCCTCCATCTCAGAGCATTCTCACTGAGCTAGCGGCTATTGAGAACTGACATGTCCGATGGCGGCAGCACCATCGGGCCGATCAGCTGCTTCTGAATTGGTACTCGCAGTGTTGTGACATATGAAAACAAACAACGAAAGCAATTTTTTTCACTTAAAATGGGGTTTGGTACCACAGAACATTTTAGATTTCTGGAAGCAACAGCTACTTCTAAATGTATTATAGAAGACATGTTAAAATGTATTTATAATTTTATATATATTTAATCAATCGAAATTGATGATCGCAGGTGAGCGAATTATAAACGCTAACCACATAATATTATGTGGAGTATTAAAAAATGACGGTATAATGTGGGTAATATTTGCACTTTGTCTGCGAACCAGTGGAATTTCTGCAAAACCACATGAAATCAAAATACATTTAGAGAAAATTTAAAAATTATTAGTGCAGAATTCACGTGTAAAGCTAGATAAAGACCACGAAATATGTAATTATCCGATTTAAAATGACGAGAACAAACTTTCATATGTTTTGTTATTTGTTTTGCACTACGAATTGCATATTCCCATGCTTTTCGTCGATCCATATCCATTTCAACACTTGCTCTTGTCGTAATTTTAACTTTATTTTGGCCATGTTTCGGAAAATTAGAAAACCCAATGCCTGTGTCTCGACCAGATCTTGAGAGTGACGTCAGAATATACAACAATTTGTACGACTTTTTCCCATTTTTATTCACATCAAATGATCAAACCACATGTAACTCAAGCATACAGTCACAATATAGTACCAAATCGGAAAGTTCATATTTTTCCCACCAGATGTCATGTCGCAGCTTGTCAGTTGTCAATTGTAAAACAGTAACATCGATTCTGGATAGCTTTCTGTATTATCTGTATTTCCTATCGAGAATAGTTTACCGATGCTAAGGTAGGTTAGATAATTTTGATATTTTAGTATCTACAACCTTACCGCGGGAAAACATCTTTACACTGTACACTGTATATAAAAAAGTAAACATCTATAGAGAAAGAATTAAATTGATGGTATTAGACTCTATTATAGTACCATTAGTGTATCTATAATAATTGTACAATAAAATAGATTCTAATGATTTTATCTTTCTATTTCGTAACAATATAAACAGGTTCACAATATGCAATTCTAATTTGTAGATCGTGGATCATGGTTCGTGATCAAGATGATCTACTTTTTAAGATCTATGGGTCAGTCACGAATAGAACGGTCATTTAAATATGACCATTTCGGTGTAAGTGTAGGATATAATGAAAAAATAACACATAGTAATAAATAATAGAAACATGTAATTTTAAAATAAATATAGCATTATTTATTTTATTTATTATAAGTTACATACAAGATTTTAAATTTATATGTAGAACAAACAGATATTTGACTTGTTTCAGATAATTTTTATTTGCATTACAGTGTCAGATTAGCCTCGACAGCTTATAGTACCCCTCGAATGGGTATTCTAATGTAGTAAAATTTATGGTAAAAAATCTGATGTGGCCAGCACAATACCTTCCGTCAATCCTGTGTATTTTGTATAGATTCCGGGAAGCACGGCCTTTTTTGGACTAATTTGCCTGGGCTAATAGAGAATAACATTCTTTAAGTTATAATAACGTTAAATGTCAAAAAATGATATTTACAGCGTTTTTTCAAGAAAAATTGTTAAAATCTTCAAATGAGGATACTTACGGTTGACCATTTATAACCAAAATCTAATAACCTCTTCTTCTGGGTGTAAACTAGAATATGAAAAAATTATAATTGTTGGAATCGTGGTATTGAAGTTATGCGATCCGAAACTTTCGTCACACAGACACACACACATACATAAATATATACAGACATCATCGTAAAAATGGTAAAATTTATTATATGGACCCTAAAACGTGCTTATTCACTAAAAACTCATCATTGATTTTTTTGACCAAAGACAATACCTTCCTTACCTAAAGGTAACGGAAGGTAAAAATGTTATAACTTTGTAGATTATGCTAAACAATAACGAAATCACGTAAAAAAATCAAAATTTAATTTTTATAACATGAGTTTTATTGCAATTTACTTAGGCGCTAAAAATACATCACGTGCTTTGTGATGTACGAGAGACTGATGACATTTCAAACAAATTCCGCCCTTGTCAAAATAACATAATGTCCACAACTAACAAATATTATAATTTTTCCTTCAAAATTTCATGATTTTGTTATTTCATGTGGTTTATTTGTTATAAGGAGTGTGGAATTCAGTTGTCGAAAAAAAAAATCATAGAATAGTAAAAAATGAAATTTTGAATTGAATTATGACATTTGTAATTTATGGACATAATTAATAGCTGTTATTCTAATACGGCCCCCCATATCTGATTGCCAAGCTCAGCAAAGTCACGTGACTGCTCGTGCCGTATGGAATTTGTACATAATACACAGGATTGACGGAAGGTAATGTGCTGGCCACATCAGATTCTTTTTTATTTGCTTATTCAGTTCAGTATTTTTTTTCTGAGTTCAACGATATTGTGATTGGACTCGTACGTTAACAGATTGCTTTATGATATTTGTGTTTTAATGTACTATTGCTTATTTGTTTTATTTATTTAAAGTTATGTTGATTTAATTTAAATCTCATTGTAACAAGAGTGCCATGAAGGTTTCAAAATCCGTCTTTATAAAATGCTTATTCTAGTTATTTTATTAAACCCGGCTAGATTGTCAAATCTTCGTTGATGTTTTACAATTTGGCTAGTCGCTTTATAAAATTTCTTGCTTATATTGTATATTTCTTGTAGCTGTCGTAAACAGTAGCAGTAGAGAATAAAGTATTAAGTTAATACATAGTTGTAAATTGCAAAATGTTCCGGAACATGTTCAGAATGAAATGCTCGTGTAATGAAGAAAGTAGGATTAAAAGAGGCACTAAAAGAATTCAAAGAATTTCCTGTTCCCAAATTAAAGGAAAGGAAAACTGCTATGAAAGCATTATTCTATACTTTTAAAGACCATATGTTACTTCATACCGCTTAATTGATTTAATCTAATAGAATTGTTCAACTATAAATCTGTTGACAGCTTGAGAATTGAGAATTGACATGGTTTTGTTTCATTCATTATTCATTGTTGGTTTTCATTCGAGTGACATGAATAATTTTATTTTTAGTAATGTGCGCATTCAAGTTGATATAAAAATATAGGTTGTTGATGATTAAATCTTTACGATTATGTTTAGGGGGTTCATACCTCAAAAATTAAGGATGGCAAAATTTTCAGGAAGGGATATTTGAATATGAATAAATTTACATACAGGATGTTTAAAAAAACTTATACCGACAAACTTCAGGAATTGTAGAGGACAACAAAACAATCACTTTTTTCCCTAATTTTAAGTTCAATGTAATGGTTTTGGCATTAACCAATGTTACACATTTAGAGTAGGACAAAATTTCTTCATAGAATGAATTTAAATTAAAAAATCTTAATATAAGGAATAGATATAAGTAGAATTTTTGGTGTAGAGTGTAGGTATACAAGAAATGTTAAATACAATAGGGCGCGAGCAGTCATGTGACATTGTTGACCTTGACAAGCAGATATGGGGGCCCATGTCAGAATGATAGCTAGTAATTATGTACATAGATGTCAAATATCATAATGTCTCATTCTAAATTTAGTGATTTTCCAATTCCATGTGGTTTATTTTTCTCGACAAGTAATTTAAACAATCCTGGTTACAAATTAACTACATGAATTTAGGAAATCTTGAAATTTTTAATGAAAAATTCTGACATTTGACATCTATGTACATAATTACTAATTATCATTCTGAACGGCCCCCCACATCTGCTTGTCAAGACCAACAATGTAACATGACTGTTCGCGCCTTATACTTACGGAACCAAAAAAGGAAGTGGCGAGAGGTATTATGCTGGCCACAACAGATTTTTTTAAAGAATAACTGTTAAAAGTTTCAAATTAAGGTACTTTCGGTTGTTCAATTGCAACCGAAATCTTATCAAGTCTTCATTTAGATGTAAGAATGAGGAATACAAAAGAATTTTTGGAATGGGGTCATTTAAAAAAAATCGTTTTTTTTTATAAAATCGTGAAATCCGTCTCATTTAATAAATATAGTAATATAAAATTTTTACCCAGATGATTCAAAATAGAATAGAACAATGGTGTGAATTAAACAACATTTTAAGCGAATACCAGTCAGGCTTTAGGCGTGGCAGAAGTACTACAGATAACATTTTTTCTTTAACCGCAATATCACATTTACAACTTCGCTTAGCTAAACAAAATTTATATGCAATTTTTATAGACTTCCGGAAAGCGTTTGACTCCATTAAGCATGAACTTCTTTGGCATAAATTATATAATACGGGTATTTCGACAAAAGTAATTAGATTACTACAAAACTTGTATAGTAATGCTTTCCAGCAAATCAAAATAAATAATGATTTATCCAATCCCATTAAAATTTTAGAGGGCGTACTGCAAGGAGAAATTCTCTCCCCACTACTTTTTTCTATTTTCTTAAATGACATCTGGTCCTTTTTCCAGAAGTCTGGTGTCAGGGGAGCTAATATTGACGGCCAAAACGAGCTGCTTCTCCTCGCCTATGCAGACGATTTGGTACTTTTCGCTCACTCCCAGTCAGATGTGCGTAATAAGTTGAGATTATTAAACGAGTACTGTCAAATGAACTCCTTAGATATCAATACTAGTAAAACAAAAATTTTAGAATTCCATAAGGGTCGTGCTAGAAGTCAAAAATCGGCATTCTTGTATAATAATGAAGCAATAGAGAAGGTAAATACTTTTTGTTATCTCGGTACAACATTTTCCTCTTCCGGAAAATTTAAAATAGCAGCTCAAGAAAATATTAAGAAAGCAACAGTTGCTAACCATAAGGTTAAATCAATTCTTTGTACGGCTAAATCTGTGGGATGGGAAGAAAAACAAAAACTATTTCATTCAATTACAAAGGCAACCGCACTTTATGGCACTGAGGTTTGGGGAGCTTTTCAAATAGACGCCCTTGACAAATGCCAAATTCAATTTCTAAAAAACATTTTATTAGTGCCGTTTCATACTCCTAATTGTTACGTTCGTCTCGAAACAGGGAATGTACACATGTCGGCCCTAATCTGGAAACGCACCCTGAATTACTGGAAAAAATCCTATTATTACCAGAAGACCGACTCCCAAAACTTCTTTACAACAGGCTAGTGCAACTAGATAAATCTACAGTGAATAAAGCTGAATTCAACTGGGCAACTAAGGTCAAATTATTCCTATTCAGTTTAGGCAAAGAATATATCTGGAATAACCAGTCAATCAGTAAAAATGAAATAGAACAAATCCTAAGTGAATTCAGTATTTTTTTGGTTCAAAAAGACGTAGAGCAGCTTAATACCTCAAGATATAACAATTATTATAGTCTTTTAAATCCTAATGGTTCTCCTGCTCAACATCTATATTATAAAATTCCTATTAAAAAAATACAAATTATTTCGCAGATCCGCTTAGCTAGTAAAAAGGGTCTTAAAATATACTTTAAGGGCATAAAATATCAATTAGATGCTTGTCAATTATGTACAGTCTGTAATAAGAGAAACTTGGAAGACATTTACCATTTCTTTGCGGAATGCCCGCTATATGCCCCCCTGAGAAAGACATATTTAATTAAATATAATATAGAAAAATTAAATAACGACAATATATACCTCATTTTCTCTAATCTCACTGTAGAAAAAATTAATAGTGTTTTCTATTACATCATTTCAGCTCTCAAATTGCGAAGTTTTTGTATGTTTGAGTAATTTTGTGGATACTATTTACGATTTTCCTTTTTTTTTTCTTTAATTTTGTAAACATGTTTTTCATGGTTGCGCTGTTATATTATCGTATATTCATGCTGTATTTGGAAACTGGTGATAAATTTTCAGGTAATTTATAGTACAAATAAAGAAATCAATTATTAATAATTTTCTTTTATCTTATGTATACTTGTATATGTATAACTTTCATGTATGTTAAAAAAAAAATTCTACATCGTTGGTATTGTTAATCTATTTGTATGGGGATTTCCCGGAAACAAATTATTCAATAAATAAATAAAAATAATAAATATAAAATAACATGAAATATGCGACTTTTCATTCATAAATTTGCTAAAATTGCTGTAAAATTTGTGATCACGGTTTGTTTCTTACACATAGACATTCCTCTCACACGGTCCACTTGGTTTCCGTTTGGTGTTGTAAACAAACTAACCTAAAATTGTGACAGGTGGCAGCAGAGTTAAAAGTAAAGGTATGTAAATAAGATATTTAATAAAATAAATACCAAAAGTTGTATGAAATACGTTTTTAGTTAACAATATGTTGCTGTCATAAAATCAAACTGACAAGTGATAACCCAAACAATCATAGTTCCCAACACAAGAAAACAACAACAAACAAACAAAGAAAACTTTTAAAAAAATCATATCTCTGATTCTAAAGACTTGTAAGGTGTAAAACATACGCCTACATATTTAATTTGACCTATTTTTTCAAAAGACACACACACACACACATACAAACAATACCTTCCTTACCTAAAGGTGACGGAAGGTAAAATAGTCAAATTTGTTTATTTAAAGTAATTTATACTGAAAGTGTCAACTATCGGTGCTTTTACTTTATTACATTTAATAATAAAGTTTAAATATATTTTTAAGATCAATTGATTGCAAATTGTTATTAATTAATTTAATATATATTCAAAATTAGTAACGGTCGTATTATTACTGCAAAAAATGATAGCAGGTTTCGCAATAATAACTGATAATCTTATTCACAATTAACTGCATCCAAATTAAATTCGCAATGTTGTATTCAAATAAAAATTCTTGTCTCTGAACTACTTTAGTTTCGAAGTAACTGATTATTACAGAAAGAATAACAGACATTAACTGTAATTCCGTAAATATCAATTAAGAAAGAATAATGTAGTAAATGGAAAAATTGAAAGGTAAAAACTGTATCATTTCGAGAGATCATGTGTTCAAATTCTGCATCCAGCAGATATTAAAATACATCTGTGTGTGTAAATCATTCGGAGAGCACTGTAATCTGTAACACTGTAACTCTTCGCAGGAACCTATACAGCCAATTATAATTCAATTATCATTGAAGCATGGAACTCCAGATGGGCTTCGGTAGGAGAAAAGGGGACTCATGCTGAATTTATTAACGAAACAAGTAATTCCAAAAACGAAGACTCATATGCTGAATCTGCTAATTAAAAAAATTCGGTGTTAAAGGAAAGGAAAGCTACTAAAATCTGCAAAAAGTTTCTTTCAATAAAAAATGATTTTTCGTGAATATAATTTCAAAGAGACATCGCAAGCACAATACCTCTCGCCACTTCTGTTTTTGGTTACATAAGTATAGGGCGCGGGCAGTCATGTGACATTGTTTAGTAATTATGTACATAGATGTCAAATGTCAGAATTTTTCATTCAAAATTTCCTAAGTTAACGTGGTTAATATGTCACCAGGAGTGTGAAATTTACTTGCCGAGGTAAAAACTACATGGAATTGGAAATTCACGACATTTAGAAAGAAGAATTATGATGTTTGACATCTATGTACATAATTACCAGCAATCATTCTGACACGGGCCCCCATATCTGTTTGTCAAGGCCAACAAAGTCACATGACTGCTCGCGCCTATTTTATTTAACATTTCTTTTATACCTATAATCTACACCAAAAATTCTACTTATATCTATTCTTTATATTTAGATTTTTTAATTTTAAATTCATTCGATGAAGAAATTTTGTCCTACTATTCTAATTTCGAAATGTTTCCAATTCATTGTCGGGATTGACAGTATTTTTGAAGGGTGTATGTAATATATCTATAATTTTAAATATTTAACTATTAATACAATAAGAAATAATATAATGTATGTACTTCCCAAAAAAAATCTTTAGTAATATAGAGCTCGAATCAACCCTAAAGGTCTAACATTTTACAAAGGTATAGAAGCATCTTCTTAACTTGGTGCAACACGGATGTCTCTATAAGTGATTTGAATATGCCCAACCAAAATTTTCCACTCTTTTCTTATCTTTTCTTATCGACCTTCCTACCCTAAATCAACTCAAAGGAAGATTAAGCGATTCAATTGGAGATTCATCTTCCCTGTTTCCACCCCAAAACATTACAGTGTAGGGTCATTTTCAAAAGGTTAGTATTCTTGTAGGAAGCGATATCAGGCCTATGTTAATATAATAATTTTCACTCAAAATGACCTCCCCCGGCAAACCTTAAACACCTGTACATAAATAATTGTAACTCCTTCCAGAAAGTTTAATTTTATTAAAATATAGAATTCCAGATAAGCTCTGTAACATTATCTATCTAGCACGCTAATAAAAATATATAATTTATATTCTATACAACTTTATAAAGAATCTACGATAAAATAAATATCTTCTTGTCATTTGAACAACAAAACTGAAAAATTATTATCTTCCTTAATAGTCATTATTAATGTCTACCTATCTATCTGCTTTTAATACGCATATATTAATTTTCTCAGAAGTAAAAGGCTTCTTCAATGACGTGTCATTAAAGATTTTACACTTCTATTTTGTATTTCTTATCTGTCAATTGATAAATTGGCATAAATTTATTCTTTAGGAATAATTTATTTCTTACATACTTAATTAAATGATATCGCACTTCTGTAACTGTGGTTTAATTGTCAATTAATTTTTATTAGAAAGGGACTATAAATTTTGCTATCATATTTCTATTTATTAGAAATTTATGCTATATTATTAGTTTTCTAAAGCATTTAAATAATGAAAATTGTATTAATAATGAAATGGTGTCAAAATGAACTTAATTACTGACTACCAGTGGCCCGGGGACAAATTGTTCGTTCACATCTAGATACTGAAATACCTATTGTTAGTAAAATTTGCAGAACCCTCCGATTTGGGAAACATCTTCGCCATTATACGATGTAACATTAGTAACTCTATCGGTGTTTGGAGTTTATTATCGCGAACTCTCAACAATGCAATCGCAAATCTTCTTAAACTGTTCTGTAGCATTAACATCTGTATTAATATTTTTTAAAAAATTTATACAATTTTCTTCAAGAATTACAGGATTTTACATTGAGAAGAAAACGAAATTTACATCGAGATTTCGAAGGCGATTAAATATTCGTTTCCAATTGAATATTCATATATTATACAAGACGATTGAAAATTCTCGATTATACGAAACGTGTTGCCTGGAAACACCACGAGAACGAAGGTCGAGTGGTATTTCCAATAGGCAACTCGTTGAGTATGTCGAGAATTTTCTATTGTCGAGTTGTGTACAGGTAGACTATATCATGAATAAAAAATAAATTAAAAAGTAAATAGTAAATTGAACGTACACCTGTGGTCTATTTTATTTTGACAGAAATGTCAAACTATATTCTACATAACCTATCTTTTTAAATATAGTTGTAGTAGTATGTAATATTACATTGAAATGCTCGTATTTTAAAATAAATGCTTGTATTTCAAATAAACTAGCAACAGTGCAGTTTCTAGATTTGTGATCCAAATAATTATTTGTTTACTTGTCAAATTTTTACTTCAATAATGCCTTGCTGTTAAATAATAGATGCGTTCAATTATTTATTTCGGTGCATTTGGAGCTGTCAGTGTGATTTTAAATGTCTACTTAAAGCATACAACGCACGATTTTCCTCCTCAAAATCTAACTACAGACTCATTTATATACTCGAGACTGCGGTCGAAGGAAAAATATCATGTCTGTAAATATAACTAAAAATGGCATTGCCAGTTCTGAGCACATAGAACAAACGCACCTATAAGTGAATAAACGAAGGTAGGTATATTCGAATATACAAAAGTTCGTATATTCGTTCACCATGGTTACTTAATAATAACCGCTGTAATACGTGGTAACTTAGGAAAATGACGCATTCTTATTGGTTTACAACTTAATGAATGATATAGTCTCTCATATTATAGTTATATCTAAGAGAACCTGTGAAAACTCGAGTTAAAAATTCCTTTTAATAAGCGAGATATTAATTTTTAAAAATAATCAGATAAAATTGGTTATATTAAAGTTTATGTGTATTTAAAATTACAACAAAAAATAAAAAATCTGATGTCCTCAGCACATTACCTTCCGTCAATCCTAAATTCCATACATAAATTTTCTTGCAAAAGATATCCAGTAAAATTATTTCATAAAGAAACTATGCAAATTGCACTTGACACTGACATCTTCTTCTTCTTTAGCTTTTCCCATTCGTTAGGATCGCTATTTTTTATTTTCTTCTTCCACTCATTTGTGTCTTGCGTGTCGTCTTCATTCAGTTCCTTTTCTCTCAAATCTTCCGCAATACAGTCCTTCCGTCTTATATTTGGTCTTCCTCTGTTTCTTCTACCTTTTACTACTACGCTATTCATTCTTCTTCCAATATATTCTTCATCTCTCCTCATGACATGTTCAAAGCAGTGTAATCGTCTCTCTTGTATCTTTCTCGAAATTTCTATCACTCGAACCACTTCCCTTATCTTTTAATTCTATACTCTATCTTTTCGTGTCTTCCTCAACATCTATCTCAACATATTCATTTTCGTTTCAATGACACTGACATCTGTTAAGGTAATTTGAATTATCTGAATATATTAGCATAGATGGCTGATTTATGAAATTTAATATCTTCATAATTCTTTAACTATCTATTGACTATGAAGTATAAAGTGCAATCCAATCGTATAGAGAATAATATATTCTTTAAGTTATAATAATATTAAATGTGAATAAATAATATTTAACTGTTTTTTTTCAAGAAAAACCGTTAAAAGTTGCATATGAGGGTATTTCCAGTGGACCAATTATAACCAAAATCTAATCATGTCTGCATATGTATCTAAAATTGAGGAAAACGAAAAAATTATAATTTTTGGAATCGTTGTATTAGAGTTATGCGTTCCGAAATGATCGTCACATACACACACATACACACAAACGCGCGCGCACGCGCACACACACCCAGACATCATCGGAAAAATAGTAAATTCGTATTCTATGGACCTCAAAACGTGCTTATTCATTAGACACTCACTATTGTATTTTTTGATCAAAGACACTACCTTCCTTACCTAAAGGTGACGGAAGGTAAAAAGATAGGATAGTAATTATTAGATTAAATTTACTATAACATTTATTAATTTTCTTTAACTATTTCTTATTAATTTTGGATAATTAATTAATAATATGATGCTATAGTTATTCACGGACATGTGTACAAAATTTTTGAGTTTGAACGGGAAGCAAATATTCTAATTTCGAACGTCACCCGCATTTCGATTTAGATACGTATTTGTACGTAGTATTTAAATGTAGTTCATTATTTTGTCATAAGATAGCATATCGCTTAGCAATACATGCTACCCGAGCATGTGCGTAGTTACGATGCGGCCTGTTGTCACATTCGAACATGGAGTAGGGATTTCAACTGGTCTCCCATTGGTAGTATAACTAGTACATCAGCAAAATTTGAATGGTTTATATCTTTTGCAACAATTAATTTATAATATGTTCTTTTGTTTTTCCCTCTTGTTTACCAATCAACTTCCATATTTTTAATAAATATTTAATATTGGTGATTATGAGAGAATACCTTATTTAGTTGAAAATTAAAAATAACTAAATGTCGGACGATTTTAGCGCCCTTTGACTATTGCGCCCGGGGTTTTAATGTCCCTCGCCCTGCCCCCCCACGCGTCGCCACTATTGACTACTTAGTTAGAGAGAATATTCATATTTCTGAACAATACTGCACTGGCACTATGACATTGAATATTTAAGAGCCTCTGAAATCTATTGCTTTTGTTAATAGGTTCGACGTGTGTTGTTCTAAATATTTGAAAGCTCCTATATAATTAATTTTATTTTAATATGACATGTTTATTAATTTAGAAAATATTATTCCAGCTGTCGGATATATTTTATAGTAGCGTTAAAGTTATTTCAATATTATTATTTATTAAACATATTGATTTGAATTTTATAGCATATAAATTAAATAAATCTAGAATAGTAGAATACATAATATATACATATTTCAGAATATAGAATATGTAAATATATTTTAATATGGAAACATATATCACATTTATGCAAATTAGTAGTGGTCTATATAAGTACTTCCTTCTAGCGAGATAATAAAAGAAATATACGTATTTAAATATTAATAAATAATTCCTAAAGAAATATTAGGTGATACTTATATATTTAAAAATAATGAGATGATAAGTTACTAATTTATGGTATTAGGAAAAAAAGCTTAATGCTATTTGATTACGTTAATAAATATTTTCTAAGTTTAAATTTATAAACAAATATATGATCATGGATTAGGATAGGAGTAGCTTGTTAAATTTTGGAAAATCCCGATTTGGACGTTTTTACCTTCCGTCACCTAAGGAAGGTATTGTCTTTGGTAAAAAAAATCGGTGGTGAGTTTTTAATGAATAAACATGTTTTAGGGTCTCTATAATACGATTTTACTATTTTTACGATGATGTCTGTATGTGTGTGTGTGTGCGTGTGTGTGTGACCGCGGTTTCGGCCGCGTATCTCCATTACTAGAATTCCAAAAATTACAAATCTTACGTATTCCTCTTCCTTACATCCATATGCAGACTTGATTAGATTTTGATTATAATTGGTCAACCGGAAGTACCCTCATTTGAAGATTTTAACAGTTTTTTTTAAAAAACACTGTTAAATTATTTACACATTTAATTTTATTATAAATATTAAAGAATATTCTATTATCTATACGAATTGATTGCATTTTATATTTCATATTCGTTGGATATAGAGTTAAAGAATTATAAAGAAAAAAAAATTATAAATCAGCCAGCTATGCTATAACATGAAAACAGCTACTATATTAAGAAAATTCTAACTGACAGATGTTATTGTCAATAAAAAGAAAATTAATGAGGCAGAGATGAGGATGTTCAGATAGATATTGGGGAAGACACGGAAAGATACGGTAAGGAATGAAAGAATAATAAAACAAGAGAGACGATTACATTGGTTTAAACATGTTGTTAAGTTATAATTTTATTGTTGTCGTATTTTCTTATGTTTACATATGTTTATATTGTCATGTAGGCGTTGACAGTTCAGTTCAGTTCAGTTGTTATGTACATATTTTTGATATGTAGTTGTCAAATCCAATTCTCGATTCTTTTTCAATAAAACTCATTTGTATTTGATACCTGTGCCTTAATTTATTACTTCCACACATCACATTCGCAAGAGGTTATGGGCCCAGAGCACGATTGTGGTAAATAAGCATAGAAGTGAATAGAGAATCCGTGAATTGACAAGTCCGCGCGCGAAAGTATCGAGTCATGGCCGACGAAGGTTTCGTGAGAAATATCGTGAAATTCGACGGCACGAATTTCCAACTATGGAAATTTCAGATGCGCACCGCTTTTTATGCGTATGGTATTTACGACGTCGTCACAGACGCGCGAAAAGTTCCTGAAAACCGGGAAAGTGAAGAAGGCAAGCGTTGGGTTAGAGACAACGCAAAAGCAATGTTTATAATTTCTTCTGCCATCGATCAGTTACAACTGGAATACTTGATTACTTGCACTTCTGCAAATGAGATGTGGACGAAATTAAGTACGATTCATGAGCAAGTATCGGAAACAAATAAATTAGCTGTCATGAAAAAGTTTCATGAATATCGCATGAATGCCACGGATTCAGTTGTCCATCATATAGCGAAGATACAAAACATCGCGAGCCAGCTGAAGGATATTGGCGAGAGTGTGTCAGATCTATCTGTCATGGCAAAAATTATTGGCAGTCTTCTATCAAAATTTCACGCATTTGTGACTGCGTGGGACAGTGTCGCAGCTGATCAGCAGACAATACAGCGTCTACAGGAGCGGCTCATCAACGAAGAAAAGCGTTTACACGAAGCTGATGAGATTTCGGGAGCCCTAGCAGCCATGTCGTCCAATGAAACCAGGAAGAAGGACAGTGTTACGCTCAAAGGGTCTCGAAAAACAAAGAAAAATATACGATGTTATGCGTGTGGGAAAGTCGGACATTTCGCTCGCACGTGTCGCAAAGACAAGTCATTTAAATCCAAAACTAATGACAAGTGCACGAGTGCGTTTATTGTCACCGATGACATAAAGACCGAACGCGATTTCCAGTACCCTATGAATAAAACCAATGATGCTTTGGACGACGTGGTCAATGAGGTGATGGGTAAATGTATTGAAGATGTCTGGATTACTGACAGCGGTGCATCCAAACATATTTCTTTTCGACGCGAATGGTTCAATGATTTCCGTTCATGTGAGGATATTGAGTTCGTGCTTGGAGATGGTGGCATATGTAAAGCACATGGCATTGGTACCATTCTCATAAAGAAATTCGTTAATGGTGAGTGGGAAGATGGTCGCATTGAAGACGTTTTATACGTGCCGAAAATAAGGAAGAATCTGTTCTCGATAGGCACTTGCACATCAAAAGGTTTTGAAGTAAGCTTCAAAAATGATTTTGTTAACATCCGCAAGAATGATTACATAGTCGCACATGGCATTAAACAAGAAAATGAAATTTGTCGAATGCTTTTCTCAGTTGTCACTAAATGTCAAATAAACGTCACAGCAAGTCTTAAAATCTGGCATGAGCGTTTGGGTCATGTCAATGTGCAAACCATCAAGGATATGGTTAAGAAGGGTTTGATTGACGGGATGAAGATATCAGACATAGACTCATTCTGCTGTGATGCGTGTCATCTTGGGAAATGTCATCGACTTCCCTTTAGAAGCAGAAATCAAGAAAAAGAATTACAACCTGGGGATCTTATTCACAGTGACATATGCGGACCAATGCAGGTAGAATCACTTGGAGGTGCCAGGTATTTTTTACTTTTTAAGGACGATATGTCTGGATTCCGTTATGTCTATTTTCTCCGCCATAAATCCGATGTTTATGATCGATTTAAAGAATTTCAAGCTATGATACACACCAAACTTAATCGACCAATAAAAGCTCTTCGTGTAGATCGAGGTACGGAGTATCTCAATGAAAAAATGAGGGACTACTTGAGGACTCATGGAATTGAACTGCAAATGACCGCCCCGCACACTCCACAGCAGAACGGTAAGTCCGAACGAGAAAATCGCACGATTATGGAGAGTGCACGGACCATGCTTCTTGCAAGAAATTTGCCTCAAAATCTATGGGCCGAAGCTGTAAATACAGCAGTTTATACCCTCAATCGAACACCTGCAAGACAAAAAGATGTTACTCCATACGAACAATGGATTGGAAAGAAGCCCAATCTATCCCACATAAGAGTCTTCGGAGCAGAGGCATTCGTCCACATACCAAAGCAATTTAGAAAGAAGTTGGATCCAAAGGCAGCAAAACTAATTCTAGTTGGATACCAGGGACAATCTTGTAACTATAGACTCTACAATCCAAAGACCAAAAAGATTACAGAGTCACATGATGTATCCTTCAATGAATCGTCCAATGAGCGTCCACCTTCAGTCCCGGATCATGTTGGCATGAAATTACTTTTCAATGATGACGATGACAACATAATTGCTGCACAAGAAGATATCCAAAATCTGCTTGAAGATGATTCTCCTCCGGATGACCATCAACTCACTCAAGGAGAAGATCGTGGTGATAAAGATCATGAAGTCTACCAGCTCCGTCATAGAAGTTCGTTGAGGAAACCTGTCAGGTTTCTTGACGCAAATGTCGCTGAGTTCCATGAACCAAAGTCGTATGAAGAAGCAATGAATGGACCTGAAGCAGAGAAATGGAGAGTTGCAGTAGACGAGGAGCTGCGAGCACATGAAGAAAATTCTACGTGGATGATTGTACCGAAGACTAATCAAAAGACTGTAGACTCTAAATGGGTCTTCGTTATTAAACATTCAAGTGATGTTCCCCGATATAAGGCCAGATTGTGCGCAAGAGGTTTTACTCAAGAACATGGCTTGGATTATCAAGAAACTTTTTCGCCAGTCGTTAGATACGATTCCTTGCGCATACTGCTGTCAATAGTTGTTATGAAGAATTATGAAATAATTCAATTTGATGTAAAAACTGCTTTTTTGTATGGGACACTAGACAAAGAAATTTTTATGGATATTCCAAAAGGAGTCCAAACAAGCGGAGATTCATCGGGATACGTCTGCAAATTGATCAAATCTTTATATGGTTTGAAACAGGCGTCGAGGTGTTGGAATCGAACTTTCACAACTTTTTTGAGAGAATGTAATTTTGTTGAGAGTGCTGTAGATAAATGTGTGTTTGTTGGTAAAATTAATAATGATGATGTTTATTTAGCACTTTATGTAGATGATGGCCTGGTAGTAGGCAGAAATAAGGAGAACCTTGATATTGTCATTAATAAATTAAAAAGTGTTTTTGTTATTAAAGTTTCAGATGCTACGAATTTTTGTGGTAGGCAGATCGAAAGGGACAGGATTAACAATATTTTATTTATTCACCAGAGTATGTACGCAGAAAAGATCCTCCGACGTTTTGACTTGAATGATACGAGAACTGTGAGTGTGCCTGCTGACTCAAATGTTATTCTTCGAAATGCCGAGAACTGTGGATCTCGTGATGTAAAATTCCCTTATCGAGAAGCAGTTGGTTCACTCTTATTTCTGGCTACGGTTAGTCGCCCAGATATTGCGTATGCCGTAAATATGGTCAGTAAGTACTTAAATAATCATGATGAAAGTCATTGTAATGCAGTTAAAAGAATATTTAAGTATTTATTAGCCACAGTTAAATTTGGCATTATGTATAAATCTGGTGAGAAAGAGTCCAATTTGGTTGGATATTGCGATTCAGACTATGCAGGAGACGCTGATACTAGAAGGTCGACTTCGGGATTTGTTTTTCTATTAGCAGGAGGACCTATCACATGGTCTTCACAGCGGCAAAGAATGGTCACGATGAGCACCACAGAAGCTGAGTATGTAGCAGCTAGTACAGCGACGAAAGATGTTGTATGGATTCGTCATTTAATGAATGACCTCGGATGTCAATGTGTAGGTCCAACTATCATGAAAATTGACAATCAAAGTGCAATACGTTTAGTGAAAAACGCGGAATTTCACAAGCGCACCAAGCATATCGACATCCGATATCATTTCATACGAGAAAAGTATGATGATGGAATCATTGACGTTGAGTATGTGCCAACGGATGTTCAGTATGCTGACATTTTTACAAAAGCAATTCCTAAAGATAGATTTACGTTGTTACGTTCAAATTTGAATATTGTAAATCATTGTTAAAAGAAAATACTTCAACAGGGAAAGTGTTAAGTTATAATTTTATTGTTGTCGTATTTTCTTATGTTTACATATGTTTATATTGTCATGTAGGCGTTGACAGTTCAGTTCAGTTCAGTTGTTATGTACATATTTTTGATATGTAGTTGTCAAATCCAATTTTCGATTCTTTTTCAATAAAACTCATTTGTATTTGATACCTGTGCCTTAATTTATTACTTCCACACATCACATTCTCAAGACATGTCATGAGGAGAGATAAAGAATATATTGGAAGAAGAATGAATAGCTTAGTAATAAAAGGTGGAAGAAACGGAGGAAAACCAAAGATACGATGGAAGGACTGTATTGCGGCAGACTTCAGAGAAAAGCAATCGATTTATGACGAACGCAAAACAGAAACGAATGGAAGAAGAAAATAAAAAATAGCGGCCCCAAACGAATGGCAAAAGCTAGAGAAGAAGATGTCAGTGTCAAGTAGGGTTTCATCAAGTCAAGTAGTTTGATATTTTTGTAAATTACTTGACTTGACTTGAAAATCAAGCTTTTCAAAAATTCATTACTTGACTTGACTTGATTTTCTATCGTTACTACTTGACTTGATCAAGCAATTTCAAGCAAATTCAAGCTACTTGATAACGAACCGATTACGTACGAAAACGCACGAATCAGTAGAATTGTAATCTAGCTGTGTGTGGTACGGCGTGGCGCGCCATATGCTGTGCTGATTCACTACTGTAAGTTAAAATTTCTGCCGAGGTTTAAAAAATTCACTCAATATTAAAATATATACTAGAATGACTCGAGAATATGTCGACAAAATTTGAAGTCCTAATCATTATTATTAAGATAACTGTAGATGGTTAAACTATCGCACAAAAGCCCAAAAAGCTATACTCCATTCGAATTAAGAATAATAATTGGGACTTCAGATTTTGTCCACATATTCTCGGGTCATTGTAGTATATATTGCAATAATGAATGGATTTTTGAAACCTCTTAATATTTCGGAGAAAAATAAAGTTGCTAAATGTGTCAAAACCGAATGTTATTTAAATGGGGAAAAATGAAATTCATTTAGGCACGGTCAAATAATAAAATTAAGCGGAATCATTGCCAGTATAATTTTTATTTATTTATTTGGAATCACTTTAGGGGGCGGCCCGGTTAAAATTCGACTTGCTCCCTTTTAAGGTCCACCATAATATATACTATAAATTGTTTTTTAGTCCATATATTATACTTTTAAATCTTTTTTTTATTTTTAAATTTGAATGTATGATTTATTTTTATGAATAAAAGTCTATATTTCAAGGTATACTCGTATTATTGATATAAAACATAAGGAAGTATATGAAAATGAAATGTAGTCTTGAAGAACTTCTTGATTTGATTAAAATAACTACTTGATTTTTTCAAGTACTTGAAAAATAACTACTTGACTTTTCAAGTACTTGACATTTGAACTACTTGACTTGACTCGACTTTCGGCTACTATTACTTGACTTGAACTTGACTTGATTTCAAGTCAAGTCAAGTAACTTGAATATCAAGTCAAGCCGTGAAACTCTAGTGTCAAGTGCCATTTGCATACTTTGTTTATGAAATAATTTTACTGGAAATTTAGAATCTTTTGCTAGAAAATTTATATATGGAATTTGTGCAAAATACACAGGATTGACGGAAGGTATTGTGCTGGTCACATCAGATTTTTGAACTGGCCTATTAATGCCAATGCCTGTATGTGACTTAATACAAAAACAACCAATGTCCTTTGTATATATATATATATATATATATATATATATATATATATATATATATATATATATATATAAAAGTGTTTTCAAAAACGCTCCTTGACTGGGGACCTCGATAACTATAAGAGACACGAAGTCGGTGAACTTAAACAAAATTGTTACATTAGGTGACCATTTTAGTGGTGTATCGTTACTTGAGAAAGAACAAATAGGTCACTAGATATATCGTTATTTGAGAAAGAATACATACATCACTAGATATAGACAAAAATATAAATGTTACAGTTTTTATTTTTGAGATAATACTGGATTTTAGTTTGCGTCTCTTTAGGATGCTTTTTCATGTTATTTCAAATGGCAATGATTTTTTTATTACTGCTGAATTATGATTTATGATATAGTTTTCATATGGACGCCATATTGGAAAGTTACACATTGAAGGTACATCATTGAAAAGAGATTTTTTTCGTATTATTAACAGTGTGAAATTTACGTATATAATTATTGAATGTATAGCTTAAAAACAATTCTATTTTCAATGTTGTAACTTTCCAAAATGGCATCCATATAAAAATTAATTCATCATAACTCGTAATTCACCAGTGATAAAAAAAAATTAAGCGTCGCCATTCCGAAGATCATATAAAGTGCCTTAAAGTACACCAAAATGCAGTAATAGGGTAGTATCGCCTTTTTTGATTTTTTTATTAGAAGTATTTTTAAATTTAATTTTTCAATATTTTTTTATTTTGTACAAAGTTGTTTTTAAATGAGAAAAAAAAATACTGAAAATACCGGACATATCTATTCTCGCCACTGTGACGTTACTCTTGCAACTTACTTCCGACGTGCTGCTCGAAGTATGACAAAGATATTTTGCGACGTATGTCTTGCGGGGTAAGGGGAACTTGTTTGTTAGGTTAGATTGCTGTCAAGGTAGCACGTATTTTTACTTATTTATTTTTGTTTGAGCAAGTTTGTAACGACGTTTTGTATTAGAGTTGATAAATAGAAACATGGTTGTCCACGGCGTCAGTATGTGGCCAGTCTCACCATCACTTTGACATGTGTCACGATCCATCGCTGTAAAACGACACTAGCGACATTTGCGTTTACGGAACAGGTCGATTTGAATCATTAATATTTTAAATAACTTTTTTGAAATATTTACCTTATTATGAGCCATATATTGTAAACAAATAAGAATTTCATTAAATTTTAACATATGGTAACTACCACATTGAAAGTTATTTGCAAAAATATAAAATTGCAAAATTTACATAGTCGCCTATATTATTTACGCATTTTTGTCAAATAACAAAACATCACTAAAATGGTCTCCAAAGCAACTTTTGTCTAATTTCACCAATATCGTATCCCTTCACAAGATTCCCATGCCGAGCGCGGCGCGTTTTCTACAAGTTGTTTAACTTGATTATTATATTTTACAATAATTAATTTGCAAATAGATTTGTACCATGAGTTGACGTTATGTTTATAAACAAATAAAACATTTTGTGTGTACATATTGTGGTGCCAATAATATGAATTTATATTCTACAAAAACTTTATCATTTTTAGTCATTAGCACCTATAAAATAATATGAAGAACATATATAAAAAAATCTGATGTGACCAACACAATACCTCCCGCCATTTAATTTTTATTAATTTAAATACATACCTATGGGGTCTCGTTGCTGCGTGCCAGCGTGCTTGATGTCTGGTCGCGAATCTGGGGAACCCGATTCGATCCCGATCAACGCCAAATATTTCGAATTTTAAATGGCATAAAATTGACCCCTATGGTACACTCTTCACGCCAGCAATGAGTGCCCGTGAGGTGACGCTTGGTAAACGCCCGCACGATACAAATATGGCGTCATCATTACCGAAATCAGTGTACAAAGCAGATTAGCACACCCAGCATTGAGTAATATGCCGCGACAATATATTTATTTATTATTTTAAATACATACCTGCATATTTACTAATGCTAGAAATTATGTATATTAAGTTCCTTTCCATATAACTATTGTTCTATTTAAAATTTTCTTTTTAATACGTTACTATTATTAATTTGAAATGATTATTTTTTGACAATGACATTTATCTATCAGTTACATCCCTTTGAGCTAACTGTGTAACCATGGAGTTATGTTTAAAGCATAAGCTTCGAGATATACATTTTATATTACTTTATAAATTTATCCATAATATATATATATATATATATATATATATATATATATATATATATATATATATATATATATAAAAGTATTACTGCAAACCTGTAGAAAATTGAATAATCTTTAATTTTTATAATAAAAAAATGCTAAAAAAATAACATTTAAGTGCCATTTCCGGTTATCTGATTGACACCAAAATCTAATGGCTTCTTTCCATATTAGAATAAGTTTTCAAAATTATCTGAATGATAGTATTTGAGTTAGAGCGTCCAGAAGATCCACACTCACATACATACACATACACACACAGACATCATCGTGAAAATATTAAAATCGGATTGTAGGGATCTTAAAACGTGGTCATTTACCAAAATTTCGATATGCGATTTTTAGCACGATTCCTATATAGTGAAGATGATTAGGCAGAGAACTCACGTCATCAACCTGAAAAAAACCTTGTAAAATGAAATATAACTTATAGAAAATTTTGGGTGTTGTTTTTAAAAGAAGAAGAAGAAAAAGTACTAGTATTAAGTAATGTATATGTTAATGATTTACAATTATTTCTAAGTCAATCGTTATTCCTTTTACGGAATATAAAATTATTTGAAGTAATTGTAATTTATTTTCGTACCATACGTTGGCACTACTGAGAATGACCATATTGTGTCAAATAATTTTATATTCCATAAAAGGAATAAGGATTGACTTGGAAATAATTGTAAATTCAATAATATATACGCGTCTTTAATACTAGTATATGTTTTCTTCTTTTAAAAATAAATAACAACTAATAATTTCTACAAGTTATATTTCTTTGTATAAGGTTCTTTTCAGGTTGATGACGTGAGTCTTCTGCCTAATCATTTTCATCATACCTCCTTTACCAAGGGTAGTGGAAGGTAAAAAAATCCCTAAACTGGAAAGGCTAATGAACATCAAAGACAAGAGGTTCGTGTGTTATTTGTCATTTCTATAGACGTGATGATACTATGATATATTTTTATTTATTTTGTTACTTCATGTTAATGGACTATGAATTCTCAAATATTTGTGTACGAGTATGTCTTTGGAATAAATTTGCTTGAAAGTGTCAAGCAATACAAGCAACTGAACTTTTATTTACTCACAGATGTCGCAAGACTCGTCGTAAGTATGTGAATGGGACACGAATTCAGATTATTTACTTTTATGAATGACATATTTTCATCTTTTTAAATTGTCAAACAAAAAAAACTAACCGTATTTCATAACACTAAATTTTGTTCAATTTTCTAATATCTTTTATTATATTATGTGGTATTTTATAATACAGTAACTGTACTATAAAAAATTAATTGCTTTATTTGGTGTGTTATTAAATTTTTCAGCGTGTAAAAGTTTTATATCAAATTAGGTACATACACGCAATTGTTTTGCCTTAGGAGGTGTAAATAAGATCATCCCATTTCGTCATAGACTAATCGGTGAACGTAGGTAATTGAAATTCATTACTTTTAAATGTCTATATCATATCTAACAAATTCTTTTTACCTTCCGTCACTCTTAGGTAAGGAAGGTATTGTCTTTGGTCAAAAAATTCAATGATGAGTTTTTAGTGAATAAGAACATTTTAGGGTCCATATAATACGATTTTACCATTTTTACGATGATGTCTGTAGGCATGTATGTGTGTCTGTCTGTCTGTCTGTCTGTCTCTCTCTCTCTCTCTCTCTCTCTCTCTCTCTGTGTGTGTGTGTGTGTGTGTGTGTGTGTGTGTGTGTGTGTGTGCCTGAGGAAAATTTCGGATCGCATAACTTCAATACCACGATTCCAAAAATTATATTTTTTTCGTATTCCTCAAATTTACATCCAAAAGATGAGGTAATTATATTTTGGTTATAATTGGTCAACCGGAAGTACCCTCATTTAAAGATTTTAACAGTTTTTCTTGAAAATACTCACTTAAATATTATTATAACTTAAAGAATATATTATTCTCTATACGAATTGATTGCATTTCATATTTCATATTCACCAGATATAGAGTTAAAGAATTATAAAGATGTTAAATTTCATAAATTAGCCAGTTATGCCAACCATAGATATGAGTGACGATTACATTGGTTTGAACATGTCATGAGGGGAGCTTAGTAATAGAAGGTTGAAGAAACAGAGGAAGGCCAAAGATAAAATGGAAGGACTGTATTGCGGAAGACTTGAGAGAAAAGGAACTGAATAAGGACGGCACGCAAAACAAAAATGAGTGGAAGAAGAATAAAAAATAGCCACTAAAGAAGAAGAAGATGTCAGTGTCAAGTACAGTTTGCATAGTTTGTTTGTGAAATAATTTTACTGGAAATATAGGATCTTTTGTAAGAAAATTTACGTATAGGGCGGGTGCAGTGACGTGACTTTGCACCCTTTGGCAAGTAGATATGGGGGCCCATGTCGAAATGACAGCTATTAATTACGGCTATAACTGACAAATGTCATAATTTTTCATTCAAAATTTCATGGTTTTCTTATTTCATGTGGTTTATTTGTTATTAGGAGTGTGGAATTCAGTTACCGAGAAAAGGAATCATAAAATACCAAAAAATGAAATTTTAAATGAAAAATTATGACATTTGTTAGTTATGGACCATAGATTAAGGAAAATATATAGTAGAAGATTGGGTATCTCCCTTATAAACCGTGATAACAAGTTTAGTGCCATCTATGAAAAGGTCACAGAACTAAATTTGACAGCCGACAAGGTGGCGGGAAATATAAATTCATTTAGAATTGTTCTAAACTTTAAATTTTATTTCTTCATAATGTAATTAATAAAAAATCTATCGAAAATAGATAATTTATTAAAGACATTATCAAGAAATGTGAAATATATCTTGCACTATAAAAAATAATTAATATGTTAATGTCTTTATTTAAAAATGTATACATTACACTATTTAAATCTAATAAATAATTACAAATCACAAACTACACGGCAACCACTACTAAAATTTAAGCTCATACTACTCAAGGAACCAAAAATTTGAAATATTATTATTACAAGAGATATTTTGATTTAAAAAAAGGGATGTTAATTTATGTCTGCCAATGCAGTTTCTTTGACTCGTCATCGATGTTCGTCCACTTTTTAACTAATTATTCTATTTTACACTATTTTTTTATTAAAACTGGCAACACCATACTATTCCAACATTCTCTGATGAATCTTATGAAGTTGTACGTCATTTTACCAAAGAATCGTGATACTTTGCTGGTCTCCTATAACCAAACTAGCACCGCAATGATGTACATTCTCCTAGTCCACTTATACACACCATTTCTTCTACTCAGCACTATCAACTTCTTCTGCAGGAATGTCTCTTCACTACACAGAAGTTATAAATATTTCATGTGATCTTTTTTCTGAAACATTACTAATTTGTCATTAAGTTTTTATATCACCCCCCGTATAATAATGCTAATATGAATGATAATATACTTACCGAAAATATATTGTATGATAAAGTACTGTATTGCTATAAAGATATCAATTCACAAATAATAGTTTTAAATGTCAAAGTATTTCGAACGTTTCGAACGATGCAGTAGAGAATTGTGGGAAATTTACAGCAGTTCTCAAACATTATGTTACCTTTTTATAGTATTTAGACATTAAAGTTTGAGAATCACTGTAAAAACTGTACTACTTATGACATCTATGAAAGGGTCAGGAAGTATTTCCAAACGCTACTAGATTGAAAACTTGTTATCACGTTTCTGAATTCAGTTTCACCCCCCTGTTATGGACATAATTAATAGCTGTCATTCTGATACGGGCTCCCATATCTGATTGCCAAGGTCAGCAAAGTCACGTGACTGCACGCGCCGTATGGAATTTGTGCATAATACACAGGATTGACGGAAGGTAATATACTGGTCATATCAGATTTTTTACATAAAATATTATTGAACAAATATAGTATATGTTTATACCGTACGAACTTCACTGTCAAGAGGCTTCCAAATTAAAAAATATAAAATAATTTATTTCCCCAAATTTCATAAGTCAATCTAAATTCTTAAGTGATTTCACCGTATAAAAAATTATAATTATGTTTATATGTTATTTATAATTAGTACTTTAATAAACATGCATATTTATAATATTTCTCAACTAATGAAAATAACTGTTAATACTAACAATATTTTCAATTCATTTTAGTTAATAACCGATTACAATAATTAATTGCCCATGCAAAATTATATTTGCAATTAACAGAGGTTTTAAACCTGTATTCCAATGCTATCAAACAAATATTTACTCATACTTACGAAGTATATGCCAAAGACACGAATTTGAAAATTCAGTGATTTTAAGTTAAATACACGAATGTATTGCTTGGTTAGTATATTTGTATCTGGCAAAGGCACGTATATGTTATAAATTGAACTTGGAAATTCATAAAACCTTAACCACGAATGAATGTAGTTCGTAATTATACCAGAAACACGAATGTACCACATTCGTATTATTTTGAAATAATACTATAGCAAATTAATCCTCTGTGATACACGAATGTGGCCAAATTAATTTTATAAAACTACATACACAAAATTGACTCCTGTGGTGCACTCTCCACGCCAGCAATGAGTGCCCGTGAGGTGACGCCTAGTAAACGCCCACACGGTACAAATATTTCATCATTACCAATATCTGTGAACAAAGCAGATTGGCACACCCAGCAATGGGTAATATGCCGTGATGATATATTTATTTTTATTTTATTTTACATACGTAACAGTTCATAAACAGATTTATTATAAACGTCTGAATATTAAAACGCATTTATCTCAAAACTATTATAATACACATTCGCTCTTTTGGCATATACCTGACATTATATTGTAATGTGCGCCACTGATTCTAGGAGTACACAACCGCCGCCACTGGTCGAATTTTTCCAGAACACTCCCGCGCTGGGCGATGACGTAATCTTCGCGAGCTATCGCCGTAGTAAACTCGTCGTGACCTGTTTAATTGCTTAGGGTCAACTGTTCCTTTGTATTCGATGTTATTCCGTGGAATGTTCCAGAGAAAGAAAGCCGATGTATAAACCCGTCTGTATTATTGAACAAAAAATATGGTATATGTTTATACCGTACGAACTTCACTGTCAGGAGGCTTCCAAATTAAAAAAAAAATATTTCCCCAAATTTTATAAATCAATCTAAATTCTTAAGTAATTTCACCATATAAAAATTTATAACATAATTATGTTTGTATGTTATTTATAATTACTACTTTAATAAACATGCATATTTATATTATTTCTAAACTAATGAAAATAACTGTTAATACTAACAATATTTTCAATTCATTTTAGTTAATAAACGATTACAATAATTAATTGCCCATGCAAAATTATATTTGCAATTAACAGAGGTTTTAAACCTGTATTCCAGTGCTATCAAACAAATATTATATGCCAACGGGACGAATGTGCAAATTTAGCCAATTTTAAGTTTAATACGCGAAAGTATTGCTTGCTTAGTATATTTGTATCTATCAAATGCACGAATATGTTATAAATTGTAACTTGAAATTCATAAAACCTAAACCACGAATGTATGTAGTTCGTAATTATTACAAAAAACACGAATAAACCACATTCGCGTTTTTTGAAATAATACTATAGCAAATTAATTAATTCTCTGATTATTATAAACGTCTGAATATTAAAATTCATTTATTTCAAAACTAGTAAAATACACATTCGCGCCTTTCGCATATACCTGACATTATATTGTAACATGCGCCACTTACTCTAGGAGTACGCAACCGCCGCCAGTAGTCGAATTTTTCCTTGAACGCCGCCGCGCTGCCATCTTCGCGAACTATCAGCGTAGTAAAACTGTCGTTACCTGTTTAATTGCTTAGGGTCACCTAATCCTTTGTATTCGATGTTATTACGTGGAATGTTCCAGAGAAAGGACGACGATATACAGGGTGTATCAGGACTAGTGTAAAAAAAATTAATAGCATATTCCTGACATCATTTTGAGTAAAAAATGATATATGAAGATAGGTCCTATTCCTTTTGGTTACCAAAATATAAGAGATCAATGTTTTACAAGTAGCAGCAATTTTATTAAATTTTTTAATCAAGATACATTTAAAACATAGTAACAAACAATGGAAACGTTAAATATATTCATTTTGTCTTATAGTAAGTGTTCAAAATGTGTCCCTCGAGCTCGAATGCAAGCTTGACATCGACGAATTATGGAATCATAAACTAAATTAATTGTATTTTGGTTGTTACGAATGCCAGCTGCAGCATTTCTTATTCTTTCTAACAGTTGGTTGCGTGTGTTTATTTGAACACTATACACCGTTTGCTTCATGTGTCCCCATAAATAGTAATCCAGAGGATTTAAATCGGGAGACCGTGCGGGCCATAGGACAGGACCTCCGCGTCCTATCCATCTATTCGGGTAATGCTGATTTAACCAAGCAGTCACTTGTCTTCCGTAATGAGGAGGGGCGCCGTCATGCTGATACCACATTTGTTGTCGTATCTGGAAAGGTACTTCTTCCATCATTTCAGTCAATCAATCAATGTCTGCTTTCTAAAAATTCTCTGTATAGCTCCGAAGTTAAATGGTTATTTAAAACTTCGACTTCCAGAAACTGATTATTAAATATACCAGCCCACATATTAACGCTGAAACGTTGTGTATTTTGCAACACTAAACTCATCCATTTCACAATAACTCAGGTAAAAAAAATCAATTTTAGATTAATTTTGCACTGTTTTCCATTGTTTATTACTCTGGATTGAAGGTATCTTGATTAGAAAAATTAAAAAAATGCTGCTATTTATAAAATTTTGAACTCTTGTATTTTGGTAACCAAAAGGAATAAGACCTATGTTCATTAACATTTTTTACTCAAAATGATGTCAGGAATATGCTATTATTTTTTTTACACTAGTCCTGATACACCCTGTATAAACCCGTCAGGGAAACCAGCGAGGACATTCTGATATACACAAGCATCGTGAAATGTTCAGTTGGTGATATAAATAAATAGTCTACGGGTTGTGAATATAAATAAATATAATTTGGAGAGGTGAAATATTGGAGATTCAGTTCTTGGTTAAAATATTATTTATTTAAAACAATACCGACGTTTCGGTCTCAATTAGACCATCCTCAGGGTTATGTTTAAAATGTTTTTAGGTTTGTTGAAAAATTATTCATAATTAAAAAAGAAGGAGGTTGTAGATGTCGACAACATTTTAAACATAACCCTGAGGATGGTCTAATTGAGACTGAAACGTCGGTATTCTTTTAAATAAACAATATTTTAAACAAGGACTGAATCTCCATTATTTCACCTCTCCAAATGATCATTAACAGTCGATTAAAACTTATTGCAACATAAATAAATATAGTTATATAAATAAATATAGTGAAATAAACATTGTTTAAATAAATAATCTTAGTGTTTCAATATTTAATAATATTCTTAGTCTTAAATTTGTGTTTATACGAGGCGTGTTTTTAAAGTAAGTACCGTTTTGAAATAAAAATAAAACAAGTAGAATTTTCTTAGCAATTTTATTTTTAAATGAAAGCCTGTACTTTAATCACTGTTCTACATAATTTCCACCAATATTGAGGCATTTATCGTATCGTACAACCAGTTTTTGAATACCATCCTCGTAGAAATCTGCCGCCTGATTAGACAACCATTGCAACACGGTCGCTTTGACATCTTCATCGTTGTCGTGGCGCTAACCACCCAGATGGTTCTTCAAATGCAGGAATATGTGGTAGTCACTGGGCGCTAGATCAGTGATTCGTGAAGCGTCTGTTCTCTCTCACTTTTTCATCAGCTTTATGCACCAAATCATCTGTAATGACTGAAGGTCGCCCACTTCGTTCCTCATCATGCTCATTCGTACGGCCATCTTTAAAAGCTCTCACCCATTTCCGTACCATCCCATCGCTCATAATGTTTTCCCCATACACTTCTCTGATCTGAGATCTGACGTTGAATTTCAGCCGCTTTCACGTCTTTAGCACTAAGAAAACGAATCACAGCGCGTATTTCACAGTCTCAATCGGAAGAGGCATTTCAAATACTCACAAAAGACTAACAAACACGCCGAATGACTGTAATGACATCTGTGGCTTTCCAACAGAGTGAGGTACACAGTACGCATGTGCCAAATGTCGACCGCGGCGCTGCAGCGGCGGAATTTCAAAACGGTACTTACTTTAAAAACACGCCTCGTAATTATTTAATCATAGTGCTAGTTATTTTTATTATCCTTATCTTAATTATTTATCATTTAATAAACTTTTATTTTACTTCATAATATTTCTCCGATTTTTACACTTCACCCAAATAAATAAAACGTTTCAATATTTATATCCAAACATTATGATATGTGAATAACGAAAGACAAAATAACTGAAACGAATTCAATTTTCCGAACCGAGCGTAGCGAGTTTTGGAATTTGCAGTTTCAGAGTCATGTTTTCCGCATAGTTGCAAATGATATTTTTTCTAGAATCGTCTAAAAATAAGAAAAGTTAAGAAATGTATTCCAAATTTTTGACATATCATTTACTATTACGGCGGTAATGTAAGCTATTTTTAATATTTCCTCCGGTCATTTTGAGTTTGAGAACATTTATTAAAAAATCTGATGTGGCCAGCATAATACCTTTCGTCAATCCTGTGTATTATTTACAAATTCCATACATAAATTTTCTTGCAAAAGATTCTAAATTTTCAGTAAAATTATTTCATAAACAAACTATGCAAATTGCACTTGACACTGACATCTTCTTCTTCTTCTTTAGCTTTTCTCATTCGTTAAGGGTCGCTATTTTTTATTTTCTTCTTCCATTCATTTCTGTTTTGCGTGTCGTCCTAATTCAGTTCCTTTTCTCTCAAGTCTTCCGCAATACAGTCCTTCCATCTTATTTTTGGTCTTCGTCTGTTTCTTCTACCTTCTATTACTAAGCTCTTCATTCTTCTTCCAATATATTCTTTATCTCTCCTCATGATATGTTTAAACCAATGTAATTGTCTCTCTTGTATCTTTCTAGAAACTTTTAATACACGAGTTATTTCCCTTATTCTTTCATTACTTACCGTATTTTTCCGTGTCTTCCCCAACATCCTCATCTCTGCCACATTAATTTTCTTTTCATTGACACTAACATCTGTCAGAATTTTCTTAATATTGTAGCTGTTCCCATAGTTATAGCATAACTGGCTATTTATGAAATTTAATCTCTTTAACTCTATATCCATTGAATATAAAGAATAAAATGCAATTAAATCGTATACATAATGGAATATTCTATAATATTTATAAAAACATTAAATGTGTAAATAATATTTAACAGTGTTAAAATCTTCAAATGAGGGTACTTCCGGTTGACCAATTATATCCAAAATCTAATCAAATCTGCATATGGCTGCAAGGAAGAGGAATACGTAGAAATTGTAATTTTTGGAATTCTAATATTGGAGATATCGCGGCCGAAACCGCGGTCATACACACACACACATAGACACACACACGCACACACGTACAGACATCATCGTAAAAATAGTAAAATTGTATTGTAGAGGCCCTAAAAAGTGCTTATTCATTGAAAAATCATCACCGAATTTTTTGACCAAAGACAATATCTTCCTTACCTAGAGGTGACGGAAGGTAAAAATATATTTTCTATCAAGAATTTCGAATAACTGGAATCTTTGTTATTCACATATCATTTTTTTTACCTATTAAAACATATTTATAAAACTAAGTGGAGATAATTAATTTTAAAAATATAATCGAAAAATTCTTTATAGTTTAATCGTAACTGTCAACTGTCACTATTAACTATTACATTTCATAAAACATAGATATTTATATAATTATCTCTTAATTTTTAAGATAATGATGAAAAACTTTTGAGAACTTTATTATCTGTTCGTATACATTTACAAAATGCTAATTAATTAAGCAATTTAAAGTTATGTGCATGAAACGAATAAGCAGTGAGTCACCATTTAAAAGTTTCAAGTATGGGAACCGGAAAAACATGCTCATAGATTTCAAGCGGTACATTTGAAGATTTATTTATAATATAAATAGTATGGTTCACCAAAAATTTGTCATTTAAAATAATGTAACGACATATGGAAGATATAAATCAGCATAATAAATTTCATGGTTTCTATTTTATATATTTATGCATACGAGATTTAAAAGTAACGAGACTTTTTCAATTTTGCACGTTATTCCTATTCAATTGAGATATTTATTTTATTGCAAATGTACAGTAAAATTATTGAAAGATGTCCGATCAAAGTCGTCTACGAATTGTATGAATTCAGATATTTGCTCCGCCCATCATCACAAATTCAGTAGTGTCGTTTGCTTAGTTTTTATGAGGGTATGTAAGATACTACTGTTATTTTATTATTATAAAAATATATATTACAGTAAAAGCATTCAAAATTCAAAAATATGTCAACTGGTAAGTTTATAACCAAATGTAAAACTAAATATGTTCAAAATAAGATAATGACACAATGTCAGTGTCAGTGAGACTGACAGAAAATAACGTTGTTCGTACGGCTATGAATCAAGGTAATGTATCTGTATTAATAAATAAACTTACGTTACAGCGAAAGTATTATCAACAACGAGCATCGTTTTAAAGTGGAATGTCCTAACTTAGTCGAAACAATATGAATTTTTGAAAGACAAGCGTGTTATATTCCTCCTTATCGCACACTCTTATAGCCTTTGCAAAAGAAAGAGATAAATGTAAGCCTATTTGTTAATTCGTTCGTGATACAGATGACCTTGATCGGACATCTTTCAAAATTTTTACTGTATTAAATTTTTTATATAATAATACAGCTATATTGTTCATATTTTCTACTCCGAAATCTTACCATTATATTAATTCAAATTTATTTTTTGATACTAACGTTTATGTTTTGTAGTTTGAAATTAATTTTTTGAGAGTGACACCTGTCAAGTTCATACATTTGAATAGGTACGTTCAATGAAGTAAGCAAATGCTAGGTAAGCAAGAGAGACTTGTTGCTTAGTACACTATGGCTGCGTTCGGTTTTACGCTCTGAGCGGTCTGAGCGTTCAATGCCGTTCGGTAATTACATCTGAGCAATCTTTTTGCTCAGCTCTACGTTCGGTTATTAGCTCACGGAGCGCACAGAGTTCGATCTGTTTGATCGTTCTCTAATCATGGAGCATGTTGAGCAGTTGTGTGGCGCATGCGTATTTAAGCGCAAATTTAAAATGTTTGTCCCAGCAATGCAAAAAGTGTCTATTCTATGAATGAATGTTGTTTTCGTATATCAATAAAACATGATTGAAATGTATAAATTAGTCATTTTCAGCTTTAAGTTGTCCATAATGATTTCCACATTCTTAATCAGTATCATCAAAAATTATCCGTTTTTATTCTGGCGCAAATTAATGTGTCAAAATGGCAACTAAACGCTCTATCCGTTCGGATATTCAAGCTACAGATCGGAAATCGCAGATGAATCTGTCACGTGATCAGATTGCTCAGAGTGATCGACAGATTTAAATACCGAACGCACCCTATACGATTTGCTATGACGAACTGTCATTCACAACTGTCATCGAGAAAGGTATACAATTGTCAAATATAATATGTGTATCACTCATATCTCTTTTATGGTCTGGAAAGTTATGCAAAATGAATTTATAGATAGGTTTGCACATACCGGTTTTAATTTTGAAGATTTTTTTAGGTCTAAGTATATATTTAATTTAATAATGTTAATGTTATAAACATTCATCACAAAATTTTGAAAGCCTTTTTGCCATGTAGTTGACATAAACATACCATAAAATGAAATAGAAACAGTTAACTTCATGTATGTAAATTTTTTATTTCCCGTCATTATGTTTCATAAGTTAGCAAGACAAGCGAAAAATTTGGCGCTTGGATTGCTTGCGAGCAAATGCTAGGTTAGCAAAGTCGTTCAATAAATTTTACTTGCGGATGCTTGCTTTGCTGGGTTTATTGAACGCACCTATTACCTCAACTGTGTAAACAAGCAGATGAGTATGTACAGTAATTTTTTTGAAAGATGTCCGATCAAGGTCATCTGTATCATGAACGAATTAACAAATTGGCATACATTTATCCCCCTCCTTCACAAAGGCTTTAAGCGTGTGCGATAAGGATTGATACAACACGCTTGTCTTTCAAAAATTCATATTGTTTCGACTAAGTTAGGACATTCCATTTTAAAACGATGCTCGTTGTTGATAATACTTTCGCTGTAACGTAAGTTTATATATTAATTCAGATACATTACATTGGTTCATAGCTGTACGAATAACGTTATTTTCTGTTTGTGTCACTGACATTGTGTCAGTATCTTAAATTTCATATATTTGGTTTTACATTTGCTAATAAAATTGCCAGTTGATTTATTTTTGTATTTTGAATCCTGTTACTGTAACACATATTTTCGTAATAACAAAATAACAGTAGTATCTTATGTACCCTCAGAAAAAACTAAGTAAACGACACTACTGAATTTGTCAGAATGGGCGGAGCAAAAATCTGAATTCATACAATTCGTAGATAACCTTATCGGACATCTTTCAAAATTTTTACTGTACATACATGTATGTAGAGTATATTTATAAATCATAGGCTGCGATATTTATTAAAGTAGATAATTTTATAAATTTAGTTATCTTTAATTTTTATAACATAAATCGAAAAAAAAATGACAAAGGATTTTTTGTAAGAAAAACTATTTCGGGCTTCAAGGAAAGTGCCACTTCCGGTTATCCAATTTGTACAAAAATCTAATGGGCTCTTTCCATATTAGAATAAAGCAAGAATATATGGTTTAATTTTTTGTTGAATGATAGTACTTCAGATAGAGCGTAAAGAGGATCCACACATATTCACACACACACACATATTCACACACACACACACACACACACACACACACACACACACACACACACACACACACACACACACACACACACAGACATCATCGTGAAAATGGTAAAACCGGATTCTAGGGACCTTAAAACGTGCTTATTTACTAAAAATCTCGATATGCGATTTTTAACACGATCCCTATATCTCCCTTACCAAGGGTAGCGGGAGTTAAAAATCATAAATTGAAATTGTTCTTCGATTTCGGATGTTCATTCCGGCTTTGATCACCAGTCGCTGAAGTATTATGTATTATTATTTATTAAACAATGCATTGTAATGTATATTTATTTGGGTGAAGTGTAAAATTAGAGAAATATTAGTAATTAAAATAATACGTTAATTAAACGATGAATAATTAAGATAAAGATAATAAAAGTAATTTAACACTATGATTTAACATTTATAAACACTAATTTAAGACAAAGAATATTATTATATTCTTAAACACTTAGACAATATTAAATTCACTACATTTTTTTGTTAACAACTCTTAAAATATTTATTTATATCACCAACTAATCATTGCACGCTCCTTCTACAGGATGTTCACGGAAAGTGTAACATAGGCGTTTAACATGGGTAATCAGTTTTTCCGTGAGTATTGCTTCCCAAATTATTTTAGACAAAAGTTTCAAATGGTTGTTGTAAAGCAAAAATTTCTACATCCGAATCAATAAAAAAAAATATTTTGACTACTTCATAACTGTAGAAATAAAATTTAAAAATTCACGGAATTATAATTTAATAGTATTAGCCATGGAATTAGAAACAAGAGTCGAATAAAAGCGTAACATTTTATATGTCAAATTATTATTATTTATTTTGACAATCATTATTCTGACACTGACGTAATGTAATTTCGTGAAAACAGGTAAAAAAAATGCAAAAATTAATAATAATTTCTGCGGAGCGAGTAATGTTGTACATTAGTTATTTCAAATAACCATAGTAACAAGTATATTATGAGTCGGTGTTGGATAAATTAATATTTTAATTAAAATGATACAACCTTTTTAGTTTTAGTTCTGTTTATTGTCATATAAAACTGACATTTCGGCAGTATGAACTACTGCCTTCTTCAGGGAATAAAACAACAAATAATAATAAATAACAATAATAAATATTATCGAATTTAACAAAATATGATTTAAAAGCAGAACATAGTTTATAATCAAACAAATATTTTTTAAAAAATCGATCTTCAAACATACGTGCAAAATTAAATGTTGAAATTTGAATTTGACATTTTTTTAAATTTATTTATTTATTGATATTAACGAGCACCTCAATTACAAGATTATTGGTGCTCCGGCTTAGTTGTATGATATATAATTACAGTTTCATTTGATTTGCAAGAGTTACAGTTACAGTTTATTAAACATTTTTATGGTTTTGAAATACAATATAACTTTTTTTATATTTTCTTCGTTTCCTAGGCAACCTGGAAGTGTGGCTGGTAGACTGCATGATATGCGCTGGAGGGTGAAGTTCCTACACTCGATGAGTAGATGTTCCACTGAGAGTCTTGCATCGCATGTTGTGCACTGGGTTGGTTGGGTTCTTTTAAATATGAAATCGTGTGTTAGGAGGGTGTGGCCGATTCTTAGTCTAGGTGCTGCTATTCGTTCCCTTCTGTTAGCGTTTATGTTCCACGGTGTCACTGTGTCTTTAATTTGTCTCAGGTGGTTGTTGTTGGTTTGGGTCCATTGATGTTGCCATTTTTCTTTGATTTTCCCCTTGTTTTCTCTTATAAAATCTGTTGGTGGTATTGGAAGTCGGGCAATATTTGTATGAGTTGCAGCTTCTTTAGCAAGGGTGTCGGCTTCTTCATTTCCTCTAATGCCGCAATGAGATGGTACCCAAATGATGGTAATAATTTTACCTTGTTCTATACTTTTGTGCAAGTGGTCTTGGGTTTGTTGGATTAAAGGATTAGTGGTGTAAGGATTTTTAATGGTCTGGATTACACTTAAGGAGTCTGTTCATATTACATAGTCGTTTATAGTGGATTGATTTATGAGTTCTGCTGTTTTTAGTATACCATATGCTTCGGCTGTATATAGATGGATATGTATTTTGGTAAACGATATAAGTTGTTCGATGTTTCGGTGGCGATGACATTTTTTAAAACAGCGTTTTAGTTAAAACCGTGATCGTAGTACGGGCCATTTAGTATAAGGAAGCCATGCTCGACTAATATCTAAACCAGGGCTGTAAACCGCTGCTAAAATGGGTTCGGTTTTGGTTCGCGGTTCGGAGTAGTTTACCGGTTCGGTTTTTGTTCTGGTTTAATGAAATTTAATTCTGGAACGGTTCGTGTACCGGTTCATAAGATCGGTTCGGTTTGGTTCATCTTATTTCATACATATATTTTCATTTTCTTCTTACCAACCATGATAACAGCAGTTTTAAACATGTGTAATTTTTTGTCGATTTAATAAGTATTATTCAGCCTTTTATTTATAAAAAAATGTATGTAATTGAACAAAAAGTACAACAGTTAAAAAATAAACTTGTAAAACATATTAATTATTCTTTGTAATGTTTAATTAAAATTAAACAAATTAAATGAAAAATATATATAATTTTTATTGTTTATTAAATATCTCGAAATATCGGATTAATATAATCTTTTCAAGAATCGAACTTGTTAATGTGGCTCGTTGAGGAAACATTATGAATTTTAACCCGCTAAACAGCCTTTCCACGTTTACTTGAGTTGCTGGAGTGGCTAGTACATATGTGGTTCAGTTCATTTAACCGGTTCAAAATAATCGGTTTGGTTCGAGCTAGTGGTTCATATAAAATGTCCGGTTCGTTCCGGTTTCGGTTCAAGTTCCGGTTCGGTTCGGAGCCCTGATCTAAACCGAATTGAATTATGAGTTCTGAAAGATTTTTTAATAATTTAATGAATATTTTCTTTATTTTTTTATATTTTATCTCAAATACTAGTATACCTATTATACAACATTTTCTTTATGAATATACATATGTATGTATGAATATATATAAATAGTTGGTCAACGTTGCCCAACATAGATGTCAACAAATGTAATTTTATAAAAAGTATTTTACTTTATACATAGATTTGGTTTTATGTAAAAGAAAATAGTTTTAGGTAACTGTGCTGGTTGCAGATTTTGGCAGCAATTAAATAGGAAATGATGGAAGTTCATGTTTGGTGTGTGTATTTGGGTTAGAGTGCGTGCGTGTCCTTGGCATTCCGGTGACGAGTCCGAGTCCGGTATGAATGCGACTATGCTGGCCTCACAACTGTCCGCGACTAAACTGACCTGATTAGGAAAGTGAAGCTGAAGCTGAGTAGCTAACGCACATCCGGAAAACCAACACCAGAATATACTCACGAACATATTGCCGAAATCATATATTATTATTAACTATGTATTATCAAAATTTTCGTGTAACATTTAATATTTGACCCAGACCCTGCCCAGCAAGAATTTGAAAAATCTATAACAATTAAAAAACAGAATTAGTGTAGCTTCACAAAATATTACTAACCAGCAAATAACGGATTTTATTAATTTTTTTTTATAATCGTTTAGGATATTGTTTAGAAGTTAATGGTGCCAATTTTGAGCATTTGATAAGTTAAAATAAAAATTCCTCACTAATTTAATGTAGTTCTTAAGTGTATAAACATAAATAAATAATTTCTCATCTTTTAATTCATAATTTAATATTTATTTCAGTCCATGTTAATTATCCGTATGTTTACTTATAAAATAAACGCTTTAATACATTGCTGTCAATCAATCAAATCAATTTTGTGCATTTTTTTACCTTCCGTCACTAGGTAAGGAAGGTATTGTCTTTGGTCAAAAAATTCGTTGGTGAGTTTTTAATGAATAAGCACGTTTTAGGGTTCGTAGAATACGATTTTACTATTTTTACGATGATGTCTGTATGTGAGGATGTGTGTGTGTGTGACGAAATTTTCTCAGTCGATAACTCCAACACTACAATTCTAAAAATTATAATTCTTTCGTATTCTTCTTCGTTACATTCATATGAAGAGTTGATTATAATTTGGTTATAATTGGTCAACCGGAAGTACCCTTATTTGCAGTACTTAACAGTTTTTCTTGAAAAAACGCAGTTAAATATCGTTTTTTGATATTTTATGTTATTATAAATATTAAAAAAATTATTATCCTATATACGGTTTCATTTCACTTTTCCTTCATATTCAACAGATATAGAGTTAAAGAATTATAAAGAGTTTAAAAATGAATCAGCCAGCTATCCTATAACTGCTGATATATTTAAATAATTCTGACTTACGTCAGTGTCAAGTGCAATTTACATGGTATGTTCATAAGACGCGGACATGTAGGATAAGAAATGAGAGGATAAGGGAAATGGCTCGAGTGATGCAAGTTTCTAAAAGATACAAAAGAAACAGAGGAAGATCAAAGAAAAGACGGAAGGACTGTAATGCGGAAGACATGAATGAGGATAACATACAAAATAGAAATGAGTGGGAGAAGAAAATCAAGAATAGCGACCCACTAACAAATGGGAAAAGCTAAAGACATAGTATTGACGGAAGGTGCTGGCCACATTATTTTTATCTCCCAATACCCTTGGTAAGGGATGTATAGGGATTGTGCTAAAAATCGCATATCGAGATTTTGGTAAATGACCACGTTTTAAGGTCCCTAGAATCCATTTTTAACATTTAATGATGTCTGTGTGTATGTATGTATGTGTGTGTATGTGGATCCTCTTTACGCTCTAATTCAAATACTGTCATTCAGAAAGTTTTGAAACCATGTATTTCTACCTTATTACAGGTTTCTTTTATTAACTTACTTCTTATTCGTTGATTCTGTATAGTTTCTATGGATATTTATTTATTTTATTTCTACCTTGTGAATCAAGTCACAAAAGATGCTACTTTTGTGACGTTTGAAGAAACAATATATTATTACGGCATATTTATCCATTGCTGGGTGTGTTAATCTGATTTATACACACATTTCGGTAATGATGCAGACATATGCATTGTGCGAGCGTTTACCACAGGGTTAATTTTATGCCATTTATAATTCGAATTATTTGGCGTTGATCGGGATCGAATCGGATTCCCCACATTCGTGACCAGACATCAGGCGCGCGGCAACGAGACCCCATAGGTAAATGGCGGGAGGTATTGTGTTGGTCACATCAGATTTTTTTTTACTCAAACCTAATAAATCTAAAATGAATAAATAAATATGTGGAAATGAAGAATCAAAAATTTATTTATACCGATTAATATTATGTATATTTTAATTATATATTATAAAAAAATTGTACAATCGAGATTTCTATGTCTACTATTTTCTCGAGCAAATGTCGAGGGCATTACTCATCTCGTCTTGAAATATCGAGGCGAGAATAAGATTAATCTCGTTTCGAAAATTCTAGATAGATATTCAATACGAGATTTCGAAAATGCAAGATTTCGTTGCATCACCACCCTTAATATGCATTAATTCTTCGTCCCGCACAACACGAGTTTTTATACTGTACAGTCTTTAAAAAACTCTGTGTGTGGCTAACGAATTGAATCACCAATTTAGCAATACAGATACTATACTTTCCTCGTATGATATACTCATGCAGTATCCCGTTATTGAGAATGTGGGCCAATGGACTGAATCCAATCCTGCTCATTCACAACTCCTAGCTCTTTAGCCGAGAGGAAGGCCCAATATAGTCACTCTCTTAATTCTCCTCATTGTTCAACGTTGATTGTTTCTTTGTCAGTTAGCCACAAGATTGCGAAATGCATTGTACGGAATTGAGATATGTTTTGGTTGATTGGATTGGACAATGTGTAGAGATTGTGATTTGTTTGGAGTTACAGCATGGGGGCAGGAATTGTACTATATTACTTGCTATTAATTCTTCCAACTTTGTCTAAGATTCGTGAGAGAGTATGTTGTGATCAAATTATGTTATATGCAGTGGAAAACAACATTTTGCCAACTAATTAATCTGGATTCAGAACTGGACATTCCACGAACACATGCCTTTTAAATATTGCAGATAATTTACTATATAACTATGATAGACTATCATCTCACTATTAATTCAGATTGACTTTTTCTCGCTAAGAGAGGTATTAGATTCATGCTAAAAATCGCATATCCAGATTTTATTGAAGAAGCACGTTTTAAGGTCGCTACAATCCGATTTTAACATTTTTACGAAGATGTCTGTGTGTGTGTGTTTGTGTGTGTGTGGATGTATGTGTGTATATGTGTGTGGGACGTTGGAAGGGCTATTACTCAAAAACTAAGAATTAATATTTGTTTAACTACGTAATTCCCAATCGGACATTCATGGGAATAGCTGAAAAGGTTTTGGTAACAATTGGACAACCGGAAGTAGCAGATTCTTGAAAAAAAACTTCTGAATATTATTTTTTGAAAATTGGTAATATTAAAAAATATTAAATTCTCAATCTGACACATTTAAATTTTTTATTACATCTCGTATAGGTTTGGAGATATAGTATATAATAAAATAGAATAATCTGTTGTAATAAATCTCGTTGCCAAAAAAAAAAAACAGTTGATATATTCAAATGTGTGTAATTGACAGATAAATGCAAAATGTCAGTGTCAAAAATCAGATTTTTCTGGGAGGTACGAGCACATTTAATATATATTATTGTATTATTAATTAAATATGTATTTAAATTGTAGGTATGTTAATATTACATATATCCTTAAGAAATGAATTTGAAGAATTTTGTACATATTAGAATAATAGGACAAAATTTCTCATAGAACGAAAGCAGAGATACAATTTCAATTATATGTGTGTTCAAGAAATGTTAAATTCGTTACTTCATGAGCAGTCATGTTACTTTGTTGGTCTTGGCAAGCAGATTTGTGGGTCCATGTCAGAATGACGGCTAGTATTTATTTACATAGATGTCTCAATTGTCATATGTCATAATTTTTCATTCAAAATTTCAAAATATTCTGATGTTTATTTGTCATCAATAGTATGGAATATACTTGCCGAGGAAAATACTCCAATGGATTTGGAAAATCATGATGTATTGGATGAAAAATTATGATACCTGACACCTATGTACATTATTAATAGCTGTCATTCTGACACGGGCTCCTATATTTGCTTGCCAAGGCTAAGTCACATTACTGCTCGCGTCCTATGCAACATAAAATGAAAATGGCGAGAGGTATTGTGCTGGCCACAACAGATTTTTTGATTTAGCAGTAGAATGGTGTTAAAATTACTTGACGGATAGATTCTTTCAAGTTTGCATGTCCTCGAAGGTAGAAGCAAATAATTCTCGTAACTTTAATATTTTGTGCGGTGTTCCACAAGGGTCCATTCTAGGACCTTTGTTTTTCCTTATAAATGTTGCAGATATGCCATCTGTACTTAATTTTTGTACGGGACATACGTACGCTGACGATACCCAAGTATTAGCTTCCATAAATCCACAGCCACAGTACATAAATGAACAATGTGCAATAGTAAATAGTGAACTTGATAAACTAGCAGCATGGATAAAAAATAACGGCCTCAAAATTAACGCAAGTAAATCGTCTCTTCTTGTAGTGGGTAATTATGGTAATATACCCGCTATTATTTTGAATGGCGAGACAATTAGCGTACATCTACCACTAAAATTTTGGGTCTCAATTTTGACAGAAATTTAAATTTTAGTAATCATTTGAACCAAAAGCTCAGTGCTGCTACGCTCAAATTACGTCACCTTTTCCACCACTATTTGATTACTGTGCTTGTGTTCATGTACCAAACCTAACACAAACTGACAAAAATAGAATCAGCCTTCTACAAAAGAGTTGATTACGATTCGTTTACGGGGTACGTAAATATGACTACATAAGCGAATTTCGAGAGTTAGCTAATATACCGACTATCGAAAATCGTGTAAAAATCACGTATCTCTGTCTAGTACATAAAGTTTTACTAACCGGCTCATTGTCTTATTTATTTGGTAAATTAATTCAAAAGAATTATAATTATACTCTTCGAATTATGAATTTGTATATTATACCATCTTTTAGAAAGTCAAAATTTAAGGATTCTCTCTCATATCTAGCACCAATGCTCTATAACGCTATTCCTGATTCGTTAAAATTTCTATCTCTATATACCTTTCATAGACATATAAAAGACATGTTTATCACATAACATTATTCATGTTTGTTATATAAATCTTATATTTATTCTTTATAATATCTAATTTGTATATTATTCTTTGTAAAAAAATCCTGGTAATTTTTTTTTATATTTATTTGTATGGTTGGGTGGAAGAACAGCCTTTGGTTGAACCCCGCCTTTGGCTTATAGTCAATAAAGATTATTATTATTATAATTATTCATTGTTAATTTCAGAATAATGTGTTCTATAATTTATTATCTTAGAATCTTACACCGCACGTAACGGACGTAACTTAGCTATAGCAAAAACCAATAATAATTACAAACATTGAATATAACATTTATTCTTTCAACATTGGCGTTTCGGTGCACACTTGCAATTTTGTTCGTAGATGGCATATTTTATTCTTGAAGTAATTATCATCAGCGGGTATAGTGTCTAAATACATCTCTAAATATCCTTACATTCTTGTTGCTTTTAAGAAACCAATTCATATCTCATTTTCCTTTTTGGAACATGCGGCAAGAAATTAAAGCAGAAGAATGCAAAAAGAAAAGTATTTCAGGTGTAAGACCGTTGTATACATAAACAGATCATCGCGTCAAGTCCAAATTTCTTGGTGTAAAAAACGTATCCATACAACAAGCCATTTAACTCAAATATTATAATTTGAAAGAAATACAAAAAGATAAAAATACTCAACATTTAATATTTAATCGAAGAGACTACTGTTTTAAAGTGGTCTCATAATTTAAAACAAATTAAAGAAAGATTTAAAAAGTGATTATTGTAAATTAAAACGTCAAACATAAAGGGATGATTAGATATGGTTTGGTTTTTTGTGGTGATTAAAATACAATTTTTCATATTATGCCATCAAAATATTAAACGGAAATTTATGATCTATACAAGATTATTAGATATATAACCTACAAGGTTTATCTATAAACAGAAGTATCGCATATAAAAAATAAAATCTGATGTGAGCAACACAATACCCCCCGCCATTTAATTTTTATTAATTTAAATACATACCCTCGTTGTCGCGTGCCTGATGTCTAGTTGCGAATCTGGGGAACCCGATTCAATCCCGATCAACGCAAAATATTTCGAATTTTAAATGCCACAAAATTGTTCCCTGTGTTGCACTCTCCACGCCAGCAATGAAGCGACACTTGGTAAATGCCCGCACGATATAAATATGTCACATCATTACCGAAATCTGTGTACCCAGCAATGGGTAATATGCTGTAATAATATATTTATTTATTTTCTTGTTTAAATACATACCTGCATATTTACTAATGCTAGAAATTATGTATTTAATTTCCTTTCCATATAACTATTGTTCTCTTTACAATTTTCGTTTTAAAATGTTATTATTATTAATTTGAAATTATGTATATTAAGTTCCTTTCCATATAACTATTGTTCTATTTACAATTTTCTTTTTAAAACGTTAAGGCTCATTCACAGCACTGAAATTAAGCGAAATTATAAATAGTAATTATAATTATATTTATAATTATAAGTTTATATCACTATATTCAAGTGTCAGCGTTCGAAAGCTTCAAATTAGTAATGAAATTAAATTAAAATAACTTAACATAAGTATTTTATGCAAACTTCATATATTTCACTTATAAATATAATTATAATTATAAGTGAGTCAGATTGAACAAAAAATTACAAACATATTATCAGCTTTGTCACGTCAAATTTGACATTAATTTCATCAATATGAACGTTAATAATTTAAATATGTTAAACCAAATAATATTAAAACGACGATTCATTGCTTTACTTTGTTACCAAGTTATTGTAAATCAATCTAAAGTTAAAAAACGTCGCTGGTGGATTCATCCTCTAAAGAAAAATAGAACAAACCAAGGAGATTGGAATAATCTAATTCAAGAAATGAGACAGACGGACGAAGAAATTTTTTTTGAATACACGCGTTTAAGCTTTAATCAATTTGATTATTTATTAAATTTAATAGAACATAAAATTAAGAAAAACGATAAGTTTAGGAGTATTATTCCACCAGGTGCTTGGACTCTTAAATTTTGCTCCAATTTCATTCTAACTTTTTTCGCGTTTAATGCCATTCTTAAAAAATATATCTTTTTTATCCCATAAATGTGAATTTTCCACAATACAAGAAATAAATTCTTCCATACTCATGTTCATTTCAACGAGCGCAAGGACGAGAGACAAGTATTAAAATGAACAATGACGTTAACAATTATGTCACAAAAATGTTGTAGATGGCACAATATACTAATTATAAATTCTATTTCTAAGTGAACATCTACTTAACATGCTTCAAGACGGTCATTTTTAAGTATAATTTATAATTATATTTCTTAAATATAATTATAATTTCTAAGTATAATTTCAGTGCTGTGAATGAGCCTTACTGTTATTAATTTGAAATCATAATTTTTTCGACAGTGGCATTTATCTGTCAGTTACATACATTTGAACTGAAATGTGTAACCATGGAGTTGTTTTTATAGCATAAGTTCTGACATATAGCCCCGTACTACGATCACGGTTTTAACTAAAACGATGTTTTAAAAAATGTCAAATTCAAATTTCAACATTTAATTTTGCACGTATGTTTGAAGATCGATTTTTTTTAAAAATATTTGTTTGAATACAAACTATGTTCTGCTTTTAAAACATATTTTGATAAATTCGATATTATTTATTATTGTTATTAAATAATGATATCTGACACTTCTTAAAACAGCGTTTTAGTTAAAACCGTTATCGTAGTACGGGCCATAATGTTTATAGTACTTTTTACCTCTCGCTAAGAGAGGTATTGGATTCATGCTAAAAATCGCATATCCAGATTTTATTGAATAGGCACGATTTAAGGTCCATAGAATCCAATTTTAACATATTTACAATGATGTCTCTCTCTCTCTCTCTCTCTCTCTGTGTGTGTGTGTGTGTGTGTGTGTGTGTGTGTGTGTGTTGTGTGTGTGTGTGTGTGGATGTGTGTGTGTGAGATTGTTGGAGACACGATTTCTCAAATTCTATAAGACTAAAGATCTGTTTGACTACGGATTCCTCAATCTAACAGTAATGGGAAGAGTTGAATAGGTTCTGGTAACAATTGGACAACCGGAACTGATAGTTTCTAAAAAAAATAATTTCTAAATATTATTTTTTGAAAATAATAAAGATAATTAAATTCTCAATATGACACATTTAATTTTTTATTATATCTCGTATAGGTTTGGAGATATAGTATATAATAATATAGAATAATCTGTTGTAATAAATCTCGTTGCCAGAAAAACAGTTGCGATATTAAAATTTTTGTAATTGACAAATAAATGCAAAATGTCAGTGTCAGTTCTGGGAGATATGAGTACATTTAATATATATTATTGTATTATTAATTAAATATTTATTTAAATTGCAGGTATGTCAATATTACATATATCCTTAAGAAATACCGCTAATACCGTCAATGAATTTGAAGTATTTTGAACATATTAGAATAGTAGGATAAAATATCTCATAGAACGAAAGAATATAACAAATTCAATTATTTGTGTGTACAAGAAATGTTAAATTCGTTACTTATAGGGCGCGAGCAGCCATGTGACTTTGTTGGCCTTGGCAAGCAGATATGAGGATCCGTGTCAGATTGACGGCTAGTAGTTATTTACATAGATGTCACAATTGTCATATGTCATAATTTTTCATTCAAAATTTCATAATATTCTGTTTATTTGTCATCCATTATTATGGAATATACTTGTCGAGGAAAATAATCCACATGGATTTAGAAAATCATAATGTTTCGAATGAAAACTTATGATACTTGACACCTATGTATATTACCAGCTGTCATTCTGACACGGGCCCCCATATCTGCTTGCTAAGGCCAACAAAGTCACATAACTGCTCGCGCCCTATGCAAGATAAAATGAAAATGGCGAGAGGTATTGGCCACAACAGTTTTTTTTTTTATAAATTTATTTATAAACATATTTTCTGTTGGTACAGGTACGTAGATGATGTATTTTGCATTTGGACAGGTACCGATAGGCAGTTAGATATGTTCCTAAAATTACTCAATAGTTTAAATTCCAATATTCAGTTCACCCTTGAAAAAGAAATTAATAAATCATTGAACTTTTTAGATATAACAATTACACAAAACGAACAAAATTTAGAATTTAGCATATTTCGGAAAGACACTTACACAGATACAATAATTTCTTTTGATTCCCACCATCCTGAGAACATAAAAATGTCATCCTTCCATAGTTATATATACCGGCTGATTCATATACCTACCTCAAAACATGCTTTTGAAACAGAACTAAATATAATTAAAAACATTGCTGCGAATAATGGTTATTCGCATAATGTAGTAAATAAAATCCTCCAACACCATAAAAACAAATTGATTATAAATGAACTGTATTGCCCCCAACAGATTAAAGAAAACCCACCTAATTACAAAAGATTACTATATATAGGTAAAACCAGTCTACAAATACAAAATATACTTAAAACAGAAAATATTAAATCAGCTTTTTATAACCCTTTTACATTAAAAAATATCCTAGTAAACAATAAACTTACAATAAAAGATCCCTTAGAAAAAAGTGGAATTTATGAAATACAATGCGATGACTGTAATGCTATATACATTGGTCAAACAGGTCGTAATTTTAATCTTAGATTTAAAGAACACATTAGTGACACTTTAAATAATAAATTGACTTCTAATGTGGCGAAACATTATTTAGAATCAAACCATAATATAAATAAAAGTAAAATTGTTGTTAAACATTTATGTAAAAAGGGATTAAAGATGGATTTCCTAGAATCTTTGGAAATCCAAAAAGCTATCAATGAAGAACAAATTCTTATGAACGACCAACTAGACTTGTACAGATCACCATTGATTAGCCCGCTTTAATCCCTTTATGACATTTTCTTGTAAAAATTACCGTTAAATAACTATATATACTCACTAAATAGATTTAAAATTCATTCAGTATTTTCCTGATGATGGCCTAACAAGCGTATAGAAATAATAAAGTAATTTGAAACATATACCGAGTATTTTTATCTATATTTTTTACAAAATGTTTTAACGAGAAGTGACAGTGGAATCCATCAAATTTATTATAAATTTATCCATAAAATATAGCAACAGTATTAATGCAAACCTGTAGAAAATGAAATAATCTTTAATTTTTATAATAACAAATTGCGAAAATATAATATTTAAAGATATTTTTTGAGGAAAAACTATTTTGAGCTTCAAGTAAACTGCCATTTCCGGTTATCCGGTTGACACCAAAATTTAATGGGTTCTTTCCATATTAGAATAAGGTAGAAATACATGGTTTCAAAAGTTTCTGAATTATATTATTTGAGTTAGAGTGTCCAGAAGATACACACACATACACACACACACACACACACACACACACACACACATACACACATACACACATACACACATACACACCCACAGACACCACCGTGAAAATGTTAAAATTGCATTCTAGAGACCTTAAAACGTGGACATTTACCAAAATCTCGATATGTGATTTTTAGCACGATTCATATACCTCCCTTACCAGGGGTAGCGGGAGATAATAAATAAAAAAATCTGATCTTCCGTCTATCCTGTGTATTATATACAAATTCCATACATAATTTTTCGTGCAAAAGATCCTATATTTCCAATAAAATTATTTCATAAATAAACTATGCAAATTGCACTAGACACTGATTTCTTCTTATTTAGCTTTTCTCATTCGTTAGGGGTCGCTGTTTTTTATGACATGTTTAAACCAATGTAATCGTCTTTCTTGTATCTTTCTAAAAACTTTATCACTCAAGCCATTTCCATTATCTTTCATTCCTTACCCTATCTTTCAGTGTCTTCCCCGACATCTATCTCAATATGCTAGTCTGTGCCACATTCATTTTCTTTTCATTAATACTGATATCTGTCAATTTGAATTATTTTAATATATTAGCAGTTTCCATGGTGGGCATGGCTGGCTGATTTATGAAATTTAATATCTTTATAATTCTTTAACTCTATATATATATATATATATATATATATATATATATATATATATATATTGAATATGAAGTATAAAATGCAATCCAATCGTATAGGGAATAATATATTCTTTAAGTTATAATAACATTAAATGTCAATAAATGATATTTAACTGCTTTTTTTAAAAGAAAAACTGTTAAAAGTTGCAAATGAGGGTACTTCCGGTGGACCAATTATAACCAAAATCTAATCAGGTCTGCATTTGGATCTAAACTTGAGAAATACGAAAAAATTATAATTTTTGGAATTGTGGTATTGGAGTTATACAATATGAAACGATGCTTGTGCCTTCTAGGAATGTGGAGGCAAAATTTTGTACTCATAACTATAAACTATAATCATGAAAAATGTTAGATTAAAAACAAACCCTACAAATATTTAAGTTTTACTTACTAGTTTAAAGTTTAAACATAAGAACAGCTATCCTAAGTAATAACACCGTGAATGAAGATCGCAGATTGCACAATTTACATCGTCACTGTTCGCTTGGAAACTTGCAGACTGCATTCTGCACTGAGACACTGACTACCCCCACCTATACCCAAACGAGCAATCTCATCTCGATGTGTACGGAGTTACCCAGTGATGCTATTGGTCGGGGTTCTTGCCTCCTGTGGTTTCTCTCCGTTTAACTAATATGTTGCTTCTTATGCCTAGTGCACACGGAGAAACTTTTAGCTAAGTTTCCAGAAATTTGTTTCCCAAGAAGAAGTATGAAAAGTTCCCCGAAAGTTAACGGCGCCGTTAAAACTCGAGAGGTTATGGCAACTTTTTAACGTGAACCTAACTTCTCATCTATTATGATATTTGTAAAGAAAAAGAGGTTAGGATTACAAAAACTTTGATTTTTGGCGTCGATTATAACAATTCTTATTTATAAAAATTGCTTTATTTCAGTGTAGTTTATTCAGAAATCTTATGTAGTTTAGCTTACTTCATAAATTTAGTTTTGTTGGAATTATTAGTTCTTAGCACATACTGTTCAGTTTATTTCTCCATTTAATTTTAGTTAAATTTAATTCCTACATGTAATTTCCTGTACTTCTTGTTCTGTTTCGAAAAAATAATTCTCCACGAGTCTATAGATTTACCAGTTTTGAGGAAACTTTAATTTTTCTCGTGTGAACTCACGGTACGTTGATGCAAAAGTTTCTCCAAAACTTCTTCTTCTTCGGGAAACAAGTTTCAGGAAACTTTACTAAAAGTTTCTCCGTGTGCACTAGGCATTATGTGTTCGCTTTAACGGGAGATAGGTGGTTACAAATTTTAAGTTTGTCTCCGCTCACCCGGTTTATTAAATAATATTGATTTCTCTTTTTAAAGAATGTAATATAATGGAACAAAAAAATGACTACTGACATTTTTTTTAGTATTACATATTAAATAGTACATAATTCATAATATTCTATTCATTATTTGCAGAAAATAAAATATGTATTAAACGTGCACATTTTCTTTATTTCTTGAGAGGAGGCTGCGCCTCCTTTGTCTCCTCTGACGAGCCGCCACTGGTATAGGTAGATAAAATTTGCTGGCTTACTCTCTTTATTTTCATTTTAGGTATGTATGCCCCTAGTTAATTTTTACCTTCCGTCACCTTTAGGTAAGGATGTTATTGTCTTTATATATATATATATATATATATATATATATATATATATATATATATATATATATATATATAGAGTTAAAGAATTATAAAGATATTAAATTTCATAAATCAGCCAGCCATGCCCACCATGGAAACTGCTAATATATTAAAATAATTCAAATTGACAGATATCAGTATTAATGAAAAGAAAATGAATGTGGCACAGACTAGCATATTGAGATAGATGTCGGGGAAGACACTGAAAGATAGGGTAAGGAATGAAAGATAATGGAAATGGCTTGAGTGATAAAGTTTTTAGAAAGATACAAGAAAGACGATTACATTGGTTTAAACATGTCATAAAAAACAGCGACCCCTAACGAATGAGAAAAGCTAAATAAGAAGAAATCAGTGTCTAGTGCAATTTGCATAGTTTATTTATGAAATAATTTTATTGGAAATATAGGATCTTTTGCACGAAAAATTATGTATGGAATTTGTATATAATACACAGGATAGACGGAAGATCAGATTTTTTTATTTATTATCTCCCGCTACCCCTGGTAAGGGAGGTATATGAATTGTGCTAAAAATCACATATCGAGATTTTGGTAAATGCCACGTTTTAAGGTCTCTAGAATGCAATTTTAACATTTTCACGATGGTGTCTGTGGGTGTGTATGTGTGTATGTGTGTATGTGTGTGTGTGTGTGTGTGTCTGTATGACAAAAGTTCCGGATCGCATAATTTCAATACCACGATTCCAAAAATTATAATTTTTCCGTATTCCTCAAGTTTACACCCAGATAAACAAGTGATTAGATTTTGGTTATAATTGGTCAATCAGGAGTAGGCTCATTTGAAGATTTTAACAGTTAAATATGATTTATTGACGTTATTGTTATTATACCTAAAGAATATATTATTCTCTATACGATTTGATTGCATTTTATACTTCATATTCAACAGATATAAAGTTAAAGAATTATAAATTTCATAAATCAGCCAGCTATGCTAACAATAAAAATTACTTATATATTCAGATAAATCAAATTAACAGATATCAGTATCAATGAAAAGTAAATGAATATGGGGGAGATGAGGATGTTGAAGTAGATGTTGGGGAAAACACGGAAAGATACGGTAAGGAAATAACTCTAGTTTCTAGAAAGACACAAGAGAGACGATTATATTGGTTTGAACATGTCATGAAGAGAAATATATTGGAAGAATGAATAGCTTAGTATTAGAAGGAAGGTTGAAGAAACAGAGGAAGACCAAAGAAAAGATGGAAGGACTGTATTGTGAAAGACTTGAGTGAAAAGGAACTGAATGAGAACGACACGTAAAACAGAAATGAGTGGAAGAAGAAAATAAAAAATAGCGACCCCTAACGAATGGGGAAAGCTAAAGAAGAAGAAGATGTCAGTGTCAAGTGCAATTTGCATAGTTTGTTTATGAAATAATTTTACTGGATATTTAGAATCTTTTGCAAGAAAATTTATGTATGGAATTTATACATAATATACAGGATTGACGGAAGGTATTGTGCTGGCCACAACAGATTTTTTAAATGTTTATCTCAAATGAAAAGGAATTAGGGATTTAGTGCAGTTTGAAAAGTACAAACACGGTCACTTGTTTTGCCGTGGTAAAATATATCTATTAGCATTTTTCATTTATATATTTAGTTTTGCACTTAGTGCAGCTAATGATGTCATGCCCCCTACTAGTTGTTGCAACACATGCGTAGAGAATTTTAAATATTACAAAAACCCATAGTGCAAGTTTCTTAGCTGTCACTGCCAAAAAGAGTGATTACGTAGCCATAGATATCACTATACAAGATTCAGGCAATGAAGACTTATTTGTTTTACTTATTGTACTTACACTGATACTTTTTCAAACTCAAAATATATGAATTTGACAGACTGCACTGGCAAGAACTGACGATTGTTGTAATGCAAGAAAGTGCGAACTCAGTAAAGTTCAGTTCACTCGAAAAATATAAATGAAACAGGTAAAACTCAGCTAGTGTGTGATGATTATGTAAATTGAAAACTATTTATGCACTCCAGTGCAAAAACTTCACCGCAAATATATGAATGGAAATCGCTGTAACATACTGTGCAGTTTTGTTATACATATAAGCATATACGAGTACATTATTCCATTTTATAGTTTATTACTTAAGATAAACAAACTATAAATTAATAAATTGATCAGTAAATCATATATACAAGTAACACGTGAAATTTTATGACATTTGATATACACACTATAACTTACTGCAGTAATTAAATTAATGTAGGTTGCGCTTTATTAAAAATGATTAAAATACAAATAATTGTACTAATGTCAAAACTTAACGTTCGTTCTTACATATATAGATATTGAAATAAAACTATACAGCATGTTGCTGTAGTCAAAAGTCGTCTTCGTCACGTTTTGTCCATCTTTCTTCATAAATAATAATATACATAAACAGTCACTCGTCGTCGTAATTATTGTCATGGTGTCTAGATTTCTATGCCTACTTTAATAATTAATTACGATATGAATATAATTAAATAATTATTTGACAATTAAATTAATTGTAATTGGTATATGTATAATTGTGTTTTACCTCTCTAATTTCTCGAGATTTCTCAAGAAATGCATAAAATAATTCTCGAGAAATGCAACGAAATGTGAAACCCTTCTCCGGAACCAGAGGCGTCACCACTCTTCTTAACCCTGCGTCCGACACGTGGGGTGTGACAAACTCCAAGCGTCGAAAATTGCATGTAACATGTAAATTAGAGGCGAAGCATCAGCACACCCTGAAAAAAATCTGATGTGGCAGCACATTACCTTCCGTCAATTCTACGTATTTTGTATAAATTCCACACAGAATTTTTTTGCAAACTATTTTATAGGCGCTTTCTTTTTAGGGGAGAAATAAACTGATTTTATCTCGTACTAAACTGAACTGAACTATTACTAAAAAGAACAATATGTTTTTTAAATAAAAACATAAATAACATTATATTTATAATATAATAATATGTTCAATTGGTGTGTGGCTGTAATACGTTATATTACCTTATGTGATTTGTTTTTGCCACATTAAATTATTTTACATTTTTATATTTCCAGTAAAATCATTTCACAAAGATATTATGTAAATTTTATTTGACACTGACATATTTGAATATTCTGTTTCCAGCTGTTGCAGCTTTTAGCAGCATAGGTTGCAAGGTATTTCTTTATAATTCTTTATCTCAAAATTCATTGAATATGAAGAAAAAAGTATAATTAAATCGAATAGAGAATAGAATATTCTTTAATATTTATAATAACAAAATTTCGAAAAATGATATTTAACACGGTTTTTTCAAGAAAAACTGTTTAAATTTTCAAATTAGGGTACTTCTGGTTAACCATTCGCTACCAAAATCTAATCAATTCTTCATATAGACGTACGCAAGAGGAATATGAAAGAATTATAATTTTTGGAACACACATACCCTGACACACACACACATACACACACACACATATACACATACAGACATATGGTCGAAGGAAAATAAAAACTAAACGAAATAGTCAACAAGGACGATGTGAAGGTTATTCTTGTGCCCGTGATCGTAAAACAAAATAAGTTTGTGTAGCGTGCAATAGGTTTATATGCCTGAATACTCGAAAATGTACTGTGAAACTTGTATAAAAGTGGCAGAAGTTGATGACCAATAACTTATTTCCAATATATATATTTTTGTTGCTATTAGAATCTTCTAATGCTTTATCTTTAGTGTTTTCGAGCTATTTAATTATCATTTTAATATTTCATATGCAATAACTGTTTGAAGCAACTTATGTTTTTTTTTTAATCAATAAAGCTATTTTATATTAAAAGGCAAATATATAGCACTATTATCCTCATTTGCAAATTATGCAATTTTTGTTTCACAAACGAGATGTTACAAAATATAAATTTCATTATCATTATTCCAAAATGCTTAAATTTCATTTTTTAATCTAACAAATAGGTTTGGGTTTCTCACATCCCACCTGTCTAAAAATGTTACACAATTCCACAGGTCGGACGCAGAGTTGAAGCATTTTTAGTTTGTTTATTTAAACAAAAATGCTATGTCTCCCTTAATGGAGATATATGCTGGTTCATTCTCGCGTGATCACCCTGTTTAAATAAGTATGTTGTTACTTCCTGTAAATCTAGTAGTAGTAATGTTATTATTTTTATATAGATTAGCATGCCTTTGAAAATGAATCCTATCTGAAAAATACATGTTAGTTTAATAAAAATATTTTTAAGGATGAGTCTGTTTTTTTGAGACATCACCAGTATTTATCCTATCTGAATATCCTAGGAAGTGCAGTGTCTATCCATCTATCTGTCTATGAATGAATGTGTGATTACGGTAACTGAGTTCGTCTCGTATGAATCCCAACCGGATCTGCGCGAGGTCGCTTGTAGGTCTGACTTGACTAGAGCTAGACTAGTCTATCTACAGTCTAGATACTCGGTATAGATACAGACAAGTTCACGGGTTATCAGAACAGTGACAGATGCACACGATACAATGTTACAGGGGGCAACAATCGTAAACGATGATGCTTAACCATTTACCATTCTCAATTTAGGTTAATTATCAGTTTTACATGCGTTTATAAATAACTATATTGTTGTATGGATGGTAATTCTATTCATAGATGTTGCAGAAGGCATACTTTAATATTTCGGTAATGCCAAACTATATTTTAAATTAATACTCTAGATTGTGATTTTTTAAAATTAAATAAATGTAACTTTTTGGCACAAATTACAATTTTTTTTTTGCAATATAAAATGCATGTACTGCACCGGGTGTGTGTGTGTGTGTGTGTGTGTGTGTGTGTGTGTGTGTGTGTGTGTGCCTGCGTGTGCTTGTGCGTATATGAGTGAGTGAATGAGTTTCTAAGACTGTGAAGCGGTTTCAGGAGTACATAATGATAACCGCTCAGGAAGAGGAAGAAAGCGAATTGTAAGAATTCTATGAGAAAAATCTGTTGTGGCCAGCACAATATTTCTCGCCACTTCCGTTTTTGGTTACATAAGTATTGTATTTAAGATATCTTGTATACCTACACTCTACACCAAAAATTCTACTTATACCTGTTCTTTATATTTATATTTTTTAATTTTAAATTCAGTCTATGACGAAATTTTGTCCTCCTTTTCTAATTTTTCGAGATTTTTCCAATTCATTGTCGGGATTGACAGTATTTCTGAAGGGTATATGTAATATACCTATAATTTTAAATATTTAACTATTAATACAATAAGAAATAATATATGTATGTACTTCCCAGAAAAAGTCTCCGGAATTCTGACACTGACTGATATTTATGTTTATGGTTTCCATGGCGTTCTTCGGATTTTGAGATTTATTACAACAGATTTTTTTATATATTATAATCTTTTATCTATAAATCAATAAAAAATATAAAAAAATATTTAAATGTATCGGGTAGAGAATTAAATTTTCTTTAATATTTGCAAGAACAAAAAATTTCAAAAATAATATTTAGAAGATTTTTAAAAAAAAATATTACTTCCGGTTGTCCAATTGCTACCAAAACCTTTTCAACTCTTCCCATTAATGTCTGATTGAGAAATGTGTAGTAAAATAGATATTTTCAGGCCTATTCTGTAAAATATTCGCTTAACGAATCGTTATCATAACGAAATCGTTATTATGAAAATCGTTACATCTACTTAACGATAATCGTTATCTTCGTATCCGTATTCTGTAACACATTTTAAAAAATAATAACCTTGGGACAAGTTAAGAAATCAAATTTCATTTTAAATGAAATCTAAAATAATTCAATATCACAAAACTTCTAGGTTAGATTAGTTCTGGTGGGAGTAGCTGTCTACCTGTCAGACTCTTTCTTCTTCTTGTTGTGGGCTATGCTAGAGCTACTACCATCTGTAGACAAATTGGGAAGCTTGCGTTTAGGCGCTAGGAATAAAAACTTATTAAATTATTTTAATATTACCTTGTAAAAAACTATAATGTGACGGGTTTTTGAGATCACTATTCAACATAATAGCAATTATATTTAGATACGAATAAAAGTACTGAAATATTGACAAAACGTTTAGATAACGAATGATTTTTCCCGTCGTTAAAAAATAACGATATCTTATCTTTTTTTCGTTATGTAGAACGTATTGCAGGGACCTTAAAACGAGCTTTTCATTAAAATCTGGATATACGATTTTTAGCATGAATCCGGTACCTCTCTTAGCGAGCGGTAAAAATAGCAAAAGAAAGGTATTAATCGGTACAAGCGAAGAGGACAATATCATCAGACAAAAATAAACAAATAAGATTGGAAAGATGTCGGCCGCGCCGTTGCTGGTGAGCTATCAAGTACCCTTTTCACAGCCGAGAAAATATTTACAATTTAGCAGGCCCATAATCATCAAAATGATAGGAAATGGTCTCGTGATTATCTTGGATCGTCTGACGTAGTTATGCACCGCCAAGGAGCGGTATCTGTCATGGTATGGCGCGGTATGTCCACTCCACAAAAATATTACGTCTTTAAAACTGTCTCTTACAGCAGAATGGAACATATATATATATATATATATATATATATATATATATATATATATATATATATATATATATATAATGTTATGCATATGCATACATAACACATATATCCTTAAGAAATACCGCAAATACCGTCAATGAAAATGAAGAATTTTGAACATATTAGAAGAGTAGAGCAAAATTTCTTATAGAACGGAAGAATAGATACAATTTATGTTATTTGTGTGTGTGTATGTGTGTGTGTGTGTGTGTGTACAAGAAATGTTAAATTCATTATGTAACAAAATGGAAATAGTAAAAAGTATTCTTTACTGTTGAACTAGTGTATATGAAGAACATAATGTTTCCAATGAATTTGCCATTTCTTCATGATTTGACAAAATATCAATTGTTTTGTGCAATATTGTGATAAACATAAATAAAAGAGTATAATACTCGTATTAACGCATACCTATTAGCTAACACAGTAATATCTTCTTGGGCAACTGTTCTGTCTATCCAAATCTAAGTCCAAGCCTATGTGATCCAGTTTATGATCAGATACAAGTTGCCGGTTGGCTGTTTTTTGTTTGCACTTTTTAATAGCGCTGTAATACTTCCGATAATTGAATTATTGGTCCAAATAGATTTGACACACACCTCAGAACTTCAAATTTTATTGTCTTCAACAGGTATATCATTCTAGGTTAATTGTTATCATAGGAATGTTAATTGATTATTTTTAACAGTGACAATTATAATCAGCAAAATAGTTAACAAATGTAATTAGATTAGTAGAATCCTGGTTCAAATTCGGACATTATAATTTGATCATTTATTTACTTAATATTATTGCTACTAGTTTACAGTTGAGTTTACAGTTGACGAGTGTATCCATAATACAAAATACAATAAACTCTAGCTAAGTTGCCAATGTAAATTTCTTCAATGTAAATACTGATAAGTTGCGTTAGTTGTCTATATATAGCCATGAAGAAAAACAATTGAAGAGCTTCTGACTAAAACAACCTAAGTCTATTATTTTGAATCTGAGGTAATAAAAATAAGTCTATTGTGGCCAGCACAATACCTTCCGTCAATTCTACGTATTTTGTACAAATTCCACACAGATTTTTTTTTTGCAAACTATTCTATGGGTGTTTTCTTTTTAGGGGAGAAATGAACTGATCTTACCTCGTACTGAACTGAATTGTACTGAACTACTCCTAAAAAGAACAGTATATTTCTTAAAATAAGAAGTAGAAAATAAAAACATATATTTATATATGGTGGTTATGAACTTAATGTAATAAATTTAAGGGTAAGTAGTATGGCATGTGTATATTACAAAACAGAAAGATTTATTTTTAAATTCGAAAAAAGAAAATTCCACTTTTCTTAAGGAAACTTCTTTTACTGCTGTTTTAATTAATATTTCATTAAAAATATGGTTATCAAAAATACATTCAAAATTAGTTGTATAAGAAATTATTCTTAATAATTAAATTAAATAGCATTTTTAACGAAAATAATTAATTGTGTAATAGATAAAATAATGCAAATGCGTTGCCAGTGGTCCAGTTGTACCAAAAATGTTAGTTTCATGAAAACTACCCTTAAATATGCGAATTTTTAAAAAAATTCTTTATCTACACATGTCATACTACTTACCCTTAAATTTATGACATTAAGTTCATAATCACCCTATATATATATATATAGTATTATATTTATAACATAATAATCTGAATCTGCTTGATTGGCTTATGGCGATAATATTTTGTATTACCTTATGTGATTTGTTTTTGCCACCTTAAATTATTTTATATTTCCAGTAAAACCATTTCACAAAAATATTATGTAAATTTTATTTGACACTGACATCTATCAATTAGTAATATTTGAATATTCTGTTTCCATGATGCAGCTTTTAGCAGCATTATGTTGCAAGATATTACTTTATAATTCTTTATCGCTAAATTATCATAACTAAATTCTAATCAACTCTTCATATGGACGTACTTAAGAGGAATATGAAAGCATTATAATTTTTGGAATTGTAGTATTGGGGTTATCGAAGGAGAAATTTTGGTCACACACATACATACATACAGACATCCTCGTAAAAACAGTAAATTCGTATTATAGGGACTCTAAAACGTGCTTATTCATTAAAAATTCACCATCGAATTTTTTGACCAAAGACAATACATTCCTTACCAATACGGTGACGAAAGGTATAAACTTCCTAACTTCTTTCCCATTCAATTTAATTATAGCTTATGGTTAAATATTAGAACATGGCTGTGAAGTAACAAAATAAAACAATGATGAGAATGGAGTCATTTTACAATTTTTGATTCTTTTGCTTGAAAGAATAAGTCAAACTAAATATGTAGGTGTATGTTTTACATCTTACAAGAGCCGTGTTCCTTCGGGCTGTGATTCGCAACCTAAATCATCAGAGTGATCATGATTAAGAAGAAGTATGTTTTGTCGTTTCTTATTCGTTATCCCCACTTTGTCATTTTGTGATCACTAGACAACCTTCCCCTTTCCCTTCTGAATCATCCTTTTTAAATGATCATACGGATTTATTTCAGAGCAAATTTAAAAATAGCTGAAGACAATAGTTTTTGAGCGTAGAATTTATCAAAGTTGCATCAAAGGAAATGTGATTTTCCTACAAAAGCATGTAATGACTCACCATACTTTTGAAAACAAAGAAAATATGTTACATTAAACATTTGTTTTTAAATAAACATACTTCATATGTTACTAAGAAGTTTTTTTATTTCTATATGATAATTTTTTAATGTGTTGACTATAACACTTGACAATAGATTATTTATAAAATAAAATAAATTAGTCTGCATTGGTCTGTATATGACATTTGACGCTAGATGGTGTTTATATTATTCTAGTTGTTTTCTTGATATAATTTTTAAATCTTGATTCAAAAGGATCACGGTTAAACTAATCAGGATTCACAAAATTCACAATCACAGCCCGAAGGAACACAGCTCTGGTTACAAGTCTTTAGAATCTGAGATATGATTACCTGCATTTAATTTAAAATATTTCAACGCAGACGTCACAGCCATTTTTTTGCTTTTTGATTTAAATTGTCAGTTTTAATTCTTGTAAAATGAAATACTCTGTAACCAAGACGGCAGCAGAGACACTTTTATTCTTTTTATTTTAATTTGAAGCGAACAAGTAAGTAGTCATGTCATAGCTTCTGCATGTGAATATCATTTTAATTAAATTTGCAATTTTTTTCAACTAATTGAATTAGTTTTTGGTTAGTAGGCGTTGACTTATATTTCTGTCTCTGTCTCGCATGTGCTGTGAAGTGTAGGATTTTAATTAGAATAGCATGGGCAATGAGTGAAGCAGGTTAAAGTAGTCTGCCAGTTCGTATTAATCAGATAGAGATTTTTTTACTCGTGAATGTTTAATTTTGATCGGTTGAATCGGCACCTTAGGCATAGAATATCGGCGATCATTGGCTATAGATCCGTTAGATAAATCATAGACTATGGTCCAAATATTTCCCAATGATTTAAGACGAGAGGATTGGGCTTTAAACAGGAAATTAGAATACATAAATAATACAAAGTATAGGTATAGGAAATAATTATTGTACTATTTTTATAGTATATATTCATATATTTAAATATCAAAGAAATATTGAGATGTAAGATGTAATATTTATACTTCTATATTCATAGTAGAGGGCGCTTGTCTGGTATCTACGAGCTCAGCAGGGCTGTTCCTAGGGGTACTGCTCCCTCCGTGCAAATATATAATTCGCCGCCCATAAGGGATAACTACACAACAAAACACAGTTTTTACTATTTATAATACTTTATTCATACATACGAAGTGCTACCTAAAAAAATCCGAGAATTATTTTCTGATGGTTGGTAGGGCGCTAGTTCCGAATTCACCCAATAAGTGTCTTTACTAGGTACCCTTGTGGATCTGTTGACATCCTTGGAGAAATATTTGATCGGTCAGTGTGATTTTTTTGGCAAGCGCTGTTTGACGTGTTCGTCCACTTTTCAATGGCAGACAGTAAAGTTTTGTTTCCTGTTAGAGAAAATCAGCAGCGGAAACTGACTCATTGCTTCGGAGGACTTACGGGGAGGAAGCTTTGAGCCATGTACGGATTTATGAGTGGTTATCTCCTGTTAAAAGAGGTCGAGTGTCAATTAAAGATTAATCTCGAGCTGAACGTCCCTCGACTTCCAGCATTAAAAAAAATCGTGATGCGATTATGTCTGATCATCGTACGTAGAACAATTGATAAGTTGGAGGAACTAACTGAAATATTTTTGAGTTTGTGCCAATGAATTTTGACTGAAAAATTGAAGATAAAACTTGTTTTACGACAGCACGTCCAACGACCAGAAAGCTAACAATTTGAGTGTGTGTCAGGATTTGAAAGAACATAATTCGATCTGGAATTTTTCTAAGGTCTTTCAAATATTGCTGCTGATTTTCCTAACAGGAAACAGAACTTGATGTTAACACGTTGTTTTTTAATGTCCGCTATTACAAAATTGCTGAACACGTCAAAGAGCGCTTACGAAAAAATCAACATGTTTCCCCAAGAACAGCAGATCCAAAAGGGTGCCTGGTATCTAGTAAAGACACCTAGCGGAAGAATATGTACTTTAACACTTTTTTAAAATTATGGGTAATTTCTGGACTATGATGTGGATTAGGTGTTTACAATTACTCGAATGTTCAGTCAAACAGCATTAATTCTTACTATACCAACGTTTCGGTGCACCTATGCACCTTCTTCAGGGTAGTAAGATCTTACAAGGATGCACCGAATCGTTGGTATAATATAGGAATAAATGCTGTTTGACTGAACTTTCGAGTAATTGTTAACACCTTTTTAAAAATATTGCTACATTCTTGCACATATAGTAATCTGATAAATTATTTACGTTACAATATTTTTGGTTATGATATCTACGTTCAATGTAAGTACGGCCGCCCCACCTTTGCACATGCACGCCCGCTAGGAGCCCAGTCGCATATGTATTGGACCAAAGAATTTTGTTCATAAAATCTATTTTTCAGAATTAAAATTTATTAAATACAAATTATTTTCCTCAAGGAATGACGAGAAACAATTTTGCAGTTTAAAAATACCGTAAAAACTGGACGATTTTCGATGATTACGAAAAGGGATTTATTATAGAAAATTGCCGTGTTTCTATCCCAGATTTGCCTTTCAAATTGGTAAATGTGATTGAAAGACCGACCTTTAAAGACACTTAATTGAGAAGTATGAAAAAGCTGAGATATGGGTTCTACAAAGTAAAATGAATCATCATAAAACTATCCAAACTAGTAATTTTTTCATCTAGGCGGTGGAAAAGTCTCTGCTCACACAAAAACAAATATAAGCCTGATTTTTTTTTTTGCAAAAGAACACAAAGATTGAGTCCCGGGTCCCGGGATTAAAAATCGAATTTGATTTTGTTTTTGTGTGAATAGAGACTTTTCCATTGCCTAGCCTAGATGAACAAATTACCAGTTTGGATTGTTTTATGATTATCTCATATTTCTGGTAATAAAGATTAAAAACGTTTTTAATTTCCCCATGTGAGATGCCTCTGGTTGAGATACAGAAACAAAAGAAAGTATAAATATGCATTGAAATAAGTAGTATCCTCATACCAAGTTTCAACAGAGTTATTAATAAAAATGTGTCTGATGAAGTGCACATTCAAAGGGCTCTAGCTATAACGAAAAGTTTCCGGACATACCTGCATATAACATATTTTGCTCAAAATGACCTCAGGAATAAGCTGTTAAAGTTTCTTATACTAGTCCTGAATCACCCTGTATAAAAAGAAATACAAAAATCTTATGTAGCCAGCACATTACCTTCCGGCATCAGTTTTCTGTATTTTGTACCTTTGAATATATAATACATATAAGAACGGCAACGCATATGGCCTAGCAAGATACTATATCTGTCTCTTTTTATTCACAAAATTATTATAGATAACTAGTGACTCCTACCACAAAACTATGAACTACAGTAAATCGTGCTGACAGAATTGCCAGATACTATTTGTTAAAGGTATTCAATAATCAATAATTCAAAAATATTGTTTCATAATAACCAGATAATATATTTTGAATCTTCAATGTACATGTATACTTGTTTTACAGTAGCAAACTTAAAAACCTTTATAAAATCTTAACTTGCTGTTCTAGCTACGTGGCAACACTGTGCAAAATCCACCTATTATGTATTGTTTGAACTAACTCAGAAATAATTCGTATACGGAGGGATAGATGGCACCTTCTCTCGAAATATTTAATCTAAATACATTACGTTGCCGTTGTTATATGTATTATATATTCAAAGTTTGTACATTTTTTTTTTTTATAAACGATTCTATATTTCCAGTACACTGGCTTGCAAAAAAATCGCGTACACCTATTTTTTGCTGTATTGAGTGTGTCTTGAATTTTAACTTGTCAATGCCATTAGTGTCAATTAAAATGTCAAAGTTAAAAGAAAACGAGAAATACATACTTGGTTTTTCTTTAATTTTTCTGGTATATTTAACTTAATAGTAACATCACAATGAAGAACTTGCTCTACAATAGATAAAATACTGACGTGATAGTGACAGTTCCATTGACAGTTGATTAAAAAATCGGATTTACATAGCTGAAAAACAGTAAAAACTCGGATACTTGATTTTTAAGGTGTACGCGATTTTTTTGCAAGCCAGTGTACATTACCTTCCGTCAGTTTTATGTAGTACAAATTCCATACATAAAGTTTCTAGCAAAGGATTCTCCAGTAAAATTGTTACACAAACATACTATGTCAATTGCACCTGACACTGACATCTTTCAATAAGAATTTTCTTAATATAATAGTTGTTTCCATGGTTATACATAGCTGGGTGCTTTATGAAATATAATTCCTTTATAATTTTTTTAACTCTATATCCATTAAATAGGAAGTATAAAATGTAATCAATTTGTATAAATATGTAATCAAATATTCTTTAATATTTATAATAACATTAAATATGAAAAAATGATATTTACCAACGTTTTTTCGAGAAAAACTATTAATACCTTCAAATGAGGGTACTTCCGGTTGACCAAGTATAACCATACTCTAATCAAGTCAGCATATGGATGTAAGGAAGAGGAATACGTAAAAATTGTAATTTATGAAATTCTAGTATTGGAGTTATCGCGGCCCAAATTATAATTACACAAACATGAAGATACATAGGTACACACACACACGCGCACACACACACCACACATACAGATATCATCGTAAAAATAGTAAAATCGTATTGTAGGGCTCTAAAACGTGCTTATTCATTGAAAACTCATCACCTCCTTACCTAAAGGTGATGGAAGGTAAAAATGTTACTCAAAAACTGAAGCAGAATTTAAATAGAAAATTTATAACCGAGTTTAATGTGTGGTTGCAAATCTGGGGATCTCAAACCAATGCCAAAATTATTAATATTTTAAATGGCACAAAAAAAACCTCTGTGGTGCACTCCTCACGCTAGCAATAAGTGCCCGTGAGGTGACTCCTGGTAGGTAAAGACACGATATAGTTGTCATCATTACTGATATCTGTGTACAAAGTTGTTGGTACATTCAGCAATGGATATTATACTGTGTACATACAGAAATTTGAACACAAAATCATATTTACTAATACTATACTCGTAGAAGGCAATTATTCGAATTTCAGAATAAAAAAGATATGTTAATTTTTTTTGTAACACTTCATTGCCGTTACACGCAAGTGGGAGATAGAACTTCTCGATACAAACCACCCCCCTCCCGTTGTCTTTTAATCAGTCAGATACTGTAAATGACAGTTCTTTGTTTGTTTAATAGATTGAAAAATATATAAAAGCACACCGTGGTTTATAAAAAAAATATTTATAAAAATCTTTCTGATGATCGATTTCAGCTATGGATGGCCATCTTTGGATCGAGACCGTCCAGAAAGTTAAAGGAATGCTAACATTATTGAAATTAGTTGGAAGATTGATGAATTTTGAAAATGTTTTTGAAAACACGTGTAAGAGTCAAGAGATGGAAATGAACTTCCTACTTATTAAACACTCATCATCATGCACTCTGAACTGGAGTCTTACATCAAAATTCTTTGTTTGTATTATCGTAACCTTAACAATCATTACTTCTGCGCTATATGTGCATATTGCATTTGTGTCTATTGTGGCTTACATATAAAAATGGCCCGCATGCTGCTTTCATTAAAACAGTCACATCTGTAAAGTAGGTAGGTAGTACTTACACAATTTGCTGCTTGTTTTATAAAACCGTATTCAGCATATGGGTTTCATATTTTGTATCGTATTCATGCATTGAAGTCACTAGATTCTTTAATAAATCTTTTTGATTTATCTGAATAGATGTTTTTTTACCTTCCGTCAACTATTGGTAAGGAAGGTATTGTCTTTGGTCAAAAAATTCGTTGGTGAGTTTCTAATGAATAAACACGTTTTAGAATCCCTACAATACGAATTTACTGTTTTTACGATGATGTCTGTATGTGCGTGAGTGTGTGTGTGTGTGTGTGTGTGTGTGTGTGTGTGTGTGTGTGTGTGTGTGTGCGTGTGCGTGACAAAAATTTCTTCTTTGCTAACTCCAATGCTACAGTTCCAAAAGTTATAATTGTTTCGTACGTCTATATGAAGAGTTGATTAGATTTTGGTTATAAATGGTTAACCGGAAGTATCCTAATTTGTACATTTTAACTGTATTTCTTGAAAAAAACGCTGTTAAATATCATTTTTTGACCTTTTATATATAAAAGTATATGTTATTCTCTATTCGATTTAATTCATATTCAATGAATTTAGAGATAAAGAATTATAATGAAATAACTTGTAACCTAATGCTGCTAAAAGCTGCACCATGGAAACAGAATATTCAAATATTACTAATTGACAGATGTCAGTGTCAAATAAAATTTACATAATATCTTTGTGAAAATATAGAAATGTTAAATAATTTAAGGTGGCAAAAACAAATCACATAAAATAATACAACAGATTATAGCCATAAGCCAATTCAGCAGATTATTATGTTTTTATATTCTACTTCTTATTGTAAGAAACATACTGTTCTTTTTAGGAGTAGTTCAGTTCAGTACGGGGTAAGATCAGTTCATTTCTCCCCTAAAAAGGAAACGCCCATAGAATAGTGTGCAAAAAAACTGTGTTGAATTCGTACAAAATACGTAGAATTGACGGAAGGTATTGTGCTGGTCACATAAGATTTTTACTTCCTTGTACGTAGTAAAGGAATTATTGTAATCGCGAAAAATTTCGGTTTTCAGATTTCAGCGGAAATATCCATTTTGATCAGCCCTGAATCCATTTTGATCAGCCCTGAATCCATTTTGACTAATTTCGTCGTGACGTCTGTACGTACGTACGTACGTCCGTACGAACGTATCTTGCATAACTCAAAATCGGTAAGCCGTAGAAAGTTGAAATTTTGTATTTAGGACTGCTATAACATCTAGTTGTGCACCTGCCTTTCTGGTTATTACACAATTTCCAGAAGTGGCACTTTACATGAAGTCTATAATAGATTTTAATGAAAAACTGTTTTAAAATATAATCCAAAACTTTTCAAATTTGGTATACAAGACTTTTATGTCAATCGAAATAACATAATGGATTTTGGTTAAAATAGGCTAACATTACTTGAAGTTGTTAACAGTTTTTCTTGAATAAAATGATTTTATTTTGATTTTAGAAATAAATGCTTGAAATAAAAGTTTTAGAGTATTAATTTCTGCGTCTAGTACATCAAGTATTATTAAATTAACTCTTTGTATAAGCGAGATATGTAAATTTAAAAATTATATACTTTTTACTTCCTTGTACGTAAGTAAAGGAAATATTGTAATCGCGAAAAATTTCGGTTTTCAGATTTCAGCGGAAATATCCATTTTGATCATCCCTAAATCCATTTTGACTAATTTCGTCATGACGTCTGTAAGTACGTACGTCTACGTATGTACGTACGTCCGTACGTATCTCGCATAACTCAAAAACAGTTGAAATTTTGTATTTAGGACTTCTATAACAACTAGTTGTGCACCTCCCTTTCTGGTTATTACACAATTTCTAGAAGTGGCACTTTACATGAAGCCTATAATAGCTTTTAATGAAAAACTGTTTTAAAATATAATCCAAAACTTTTCAAATTTGGTATACAAGACTTTTGTGTTAATCGAAATAACATAATAGATTTTGATAAGAATTATTTGCGACCATCCGTAACATATTTAAACATAGAAGTAGGTCGTAGGGTCGAGGAATTATTGTAATAAACGAAGAAAGAATTTATGAAAAATTCATGGACCTCGCAGGGATTTGAACCCTGGACCTTCTCACGAAATTTGTAAAAAGAATTGTGAATGATTCATCGACTTCAATGGGACGGGATCTTGTGGCTCAGTTGGTTAGAGCGTCTCACTAGATTTGAGAAGGTCCAGGGTTCAAATCCCTGCGAGGTCCATGAATTTTTCATAAATTCTTTCTTCGTTTATTACAATAATTCCTCGACCCTACGGCCTACTTCTATGTTTAAATATAATAGATTTTGGTTAAAATAGGCTAACCGGAAGTGATACATTACTTGAAGTTGTTAACAGTTTTTCTTGAATAAAATGATTTTATTTTCATTTTAGAAATAAATGCTTCAAATAAAAGTTTTAGAGAATTAATTTCTGCGTCTAGCACATCAACTATTATTAAATTAGCCCTTTGTATAAGCGAGATATGTAAATTTGAAAATTATATACTTTTTGTTTTTGTAATAAAGCTTGCTATGGATTAGGACAAAAAAAAAGTTCATGTCAAATTACGTTAAATACGTGCAATTTTATGATTCGTACAATAACAAATATTATATTTTTATTATGAAATTAGTCATATTCATTGTTGTAATTAAATATGGTCACTATATATCTTACCGTTTTGAAGTTAAAATTAATATTTTGTAATTTAGTTATTAAAAAAATATGTATAGTTTAATAATCGTACAAGGAAGTCGTATGATGTCCACATCAGATTTTTTGTTTTTGTAATAAAGCTTGCTATGGATTAGAACAAGAAAAAAAAATGTTCATGTCAAATTACGTTAAATTCGTGCAATTTTATGATTCGTACAATAACAAATATTATATTTTTATTGTGAAATTAGTCATATTCATTGTTGTAATCAAATATTTCTTTGTTGTAATCAAAACTCTCTTTAAAAACTCCCTCTATGGTCGCTATATATCTTACTGTTTAGAAGTTAAAATTAATATTTTGTAATTTATTTACTAAAAAAATATGTATAGTTTAATAATTGTACAAGGAAGTCGTGTGGTGTCCACATCAGATTTTTATATTTTTCTATGCGATACGGAATATGGAATGACATAATAATCCAAGTAGGTACAAGACTTATTTACTGGGTATACCTACTTGTGTACAGAATTACCACACGCATTTATAGATCTTTTCCCTATACAAATTTAGTTTGTGTTGTGTCCGGCACGCATACGCATATCCGTATGACATAATCCGCCGATGATCAGTTGGTGCGTTCGGATGAGTGTGGCTGGTGATGTCGGTTCAGGAAGTGAAACTATCGGGGTCAGTAGGGAAGCGGCGGAGCTGGTGCTTGGTGTGTGTAGTCTGAGAGACTACACCGGCGGCCAGCGCGGTATACACAAGCACAAACCGTGCAGCCAACCGATGGAATGTCGGCTCACTTGACCTTGACTTGCTTACAGGACAGGACCACATCCAGGAACAAATAATCATCAGATGGAGTCGAGATGTAACAAATCGATCCAACATGATTTGTTCGAAGTGGGTGTAGTTTGGACCAGAGCAAATTTATTTTAATTGACAAACATATAAATTTAAATCATAACTACACACGACTATAATATGTGAAAAGATCGGCCAATATGGTAGAGGGGTCCAAACACATACATGGTCCTCGCCAAGAACATTCTTGAATTTCATTCAAACCCAGACTAATAGGGTTATTCTGTAAGCATCGTTATGACAATAATTTAATCCTACATAACGAAAAAAGATAACGATAACGTTATTTTTTAACGACTGGAAAAATTGTTCGTTACCTAAACGTTTTGTCAATAATTCAGTATTTTTATTCGGGTCAAAATAAAATTACTATTATGTTGAATAGTGATCTCAAAAACCCGTCATATTATAGTTTTTTGCAAGGTAATATTAAAATAATTTAATAAGTTTTTATTGTTAGCGCCTAGCGCAAGCTTCCCAATTTGTCTACAGATGGTAGTAGTAGGTTTTGCATAACCCACAGAAGAAGAAGAAAGAATCAAAAATAAATTATGATTTTTTGAGAAAAGTTAATTTCCTCCGGGAAATATTATAGATATTAAGGATACAAGTTTGATATAGCATTCATAATGAAACGCGTGTGATGTTAAATCACGAGGCGATGAGCCGAGTGTTTTAATCACGCAAGTTTCATTAGGCTATATCAAATGTGTATCCTTCAATATTTTATCTACAACAGTTTAAATTGATCTTAAAATATATTTTTTATTTAATTTTTGACATAATGAGAAACATTGAAATGTTCATTCGTAGCCTACGTTATTAATACGTAAGGGTGATTTAATGGCACTGAGTGTCATTATGAGTTTCATAATAGCACTGAGTGTCATTATGAAATTCATAATGACACTCAGTGCTATTATGAAACTCATAATGACACTTACATTGGTGTACTAATTTCATATTAGCGCACTGTTGTAGATAAAACTATAAAGATATTCTGTTTCGCAATTTTTTCAATAATTTAGCATGAAATGCCAAACAGAAGAGATGTAATGAAATTTAAGATTTTGCAGTTTCTTTGGGATTACTCGTACTAGATAATGATAGGCTACGCTTCGTGAGAGAAAATACTTCGGGTAATCTTAGAAAAAAAAAATACTTTTTTGAACGTTTTATTTACTAATACATATTAAATAATTAATTAATCTTTCTTGCATTTTAACCAAACGCAAGTGCAGGCTTTCAAGTTGTATTTCATTTATAATATTTATTTTTGTGACAGTAGTAGAAGAAAGCTAAATTATATGATATTTTAGAAATAATGAAAAAGTAACTCCAGTCATTAGGGGATTAAATGTATGAGTTTACACTGACTACACTATATGAAAAATTTCGTAAACGCAAAAAAATCTGATGTGGCCAGCACTATACCTTCCGTCAATCCTGTGTATTATGTATAAATTCCACTATAAATTTTCTTGCAAAAGATTCTAAATTTTCAGTAAAATTATTTCATATACAAACTATGCAAATTGCACCTGACACTGACATCTTCTTGTTCTTCTTTAGCTTTTCCCATTCGTTAGGCGTCGCTATTTTTTAGTTTCTTCTTCCACTCATTTGTCGTTCTCATTCGATTCTTTTTCTCTCAAGTCTTCCGCAATACAGTCCTTCCATCTTATCTATGTAATATATGTAATCGTCTCACTTATTACACTAGAGTTATTTCCCTCATTCTTCCATTCCTTACCGTATCTTTCCTTGCCTTTCCATGGCTGATTTATGAAATTTAATATCTTTATAATTCTTTTACTCTATAATAATTATCATGAAGTATAAAATGCAATCAAATCGTAAAGAGAATAATATATTCATTATTCTTTAAGTAATATAATAACGTTAAATGTCAATATATCATATTAAACTGCGTTTTTTCAAGAAAAACTCTTAAAGTCATTAAATTATAACCGAAATTTAATCACCTTTTCTGCTGGATGTAAACTTCAGGAATACGAAAAAAATATAATTTTTGGAATCGTGGTATTGAAGTTATGCGATCCGATACTTTCGTCACAAACACACACACACACACACACACACACACAGACACACATACATACATTCATACAGATATCACCGCAAAAGTGGTAAAATTGTATTATATGGACCCTAAAACATGCTTATTCACTAAAAACTCATCATTGAATTTTTTGACCAAAGACAATAACTTTCTTACCTAAATGTGACGGAAGGTAAACATATTGAAAACGGGTCCACGAATAGAATCGGGTTTTTATTATCAAATATATAAATAATAAATTAAAAATATGTATTTTAAACGTTCAACCCTTTCTTATCTTTGTTTTACCCACCTTCCGACGGGGGTAATTTCTGATTTTAATATACCGGGGTTAATTTTGACATGTAGTTTTCATGAAATGACATTATTAGTACCAAAGTAAATATTGCGGTAAATCCTATTACAACCACAGTATTTCATTTTTTATTTTTTACATAAGTAGCTTTATGAAACAAAATTTAGAAAACGTCACAGAAAATACCGGTAATTTACTAGTATCTACCGCACCATTTTATGAAACAGGCCATAGGTAGCATAATTTACTTCTCTATCTAAACCAACACTATTTTCTTACGTTAAATGAATTATACAAAGATTTGGACTGCGAAGACTTAAGTTTTTTTAGATAAACAACTCAAAATATATTAATTCGACAGACTGCACTAGCAAGAACGAACGATCCTAGTAAGTGCAAGAAAATGCGCACTAACTAAGGTTCAGTTCACTCGAGTAAACACAATGGCCCGTACTACGATCACGGTTTTAACTAAAACGCTGTTTTAAAAAATGTCAAATTCAAATTTCAACATTTAATTTTGCACGTATGTTTGAAGATCGATTTTTTTAAAAATATTTGTTTGAATACAAACTATGTTCTGCTTTTAAAACATATTTTGATAAATTCGATATTATTTATTATTGTTATTAAATAATGATATCTGTCACTTCTTAAAACAGCGTTTTAGTTAAAACCGTGATCGTAGTACGGGCCATTGAATTCAGCTAGTGCACACTTATTATATTAATGGAAAACGAGTTATACACTCAGTGCAAAAAAGTTCGCACTAAATAAATGGAAAACGTTACCTATGAGAATACAAGAAGAAACTTAATGAGGAATGTTAGCGTTGAAGCCAGAAGATAGACCAATAGGTATTTCCCCTGATGAAAAACTACTACCAGGAAAAGATAAAAAAAAAATCTGATGTGGACACCACACGACTTCCTTGTATGATTATTAAACTATACATATTTTTTTAATAAATAAATTACAAAATATTAATTTTAACTTCAAAACAGTAAGATATATAGCGACCATAGAGGGAGTTTTTAAAAGAGAGTTTTGATTACAACAAAGAAATATTTGATTACAACAATGAATATGACTAATTTCACAATAAAAATATATTTGTTATTGTGCGAATCATAAAATTGCACGTATTTAACGTAATTTGACATGAACATTTTTTTTATGTTTTTGTCCTAATCCATAGCAAGCTTTATTACAAAAACAAAAAAAGTATATAATTTTTAAATTTACATATCTCGCTTATACAAAGGGCTAATTTAATAATACTTGATGTGCTAGACGCAGAAATTAATTCTCTAAAACTTTTATTTGAAGCATTTATTTCTAAAATCAAAATAAAATCATTCTATTCAAGAAAAACTGTTAACAACTTCAAGTAATGTACCACTTCCGGTTAGCCTATTTTAACCAAAATCTATTATGTTATTTCGATTGACATAAAAGTCTTGTATACCAAATTTGAAAAGTTTTGGATTATATTTTAAAACAGTTTTTCATTAAAATCTATTATAGGCTTCATGTAAAGTGCGACTTCTGCAAATTGTGTAATAACGAGAAAGGGAGGTGCACAACTAGATGTTATAGGAGTCCTAAATACAAAATTTCAACTTTCTACGGCTTACCGTTTTTGAGTTATGCGAGATACGTACGTACGTACGTACGTACAGACGTCACGACGAAATTAGTCAAAATGGATTCAGGGATGATCAAAATGGATATTTCCGTTGAAATCTGAAAACCGAAATTTTTCGCGATTACAATACTTCCTTTACTTACGTACAAGGAAGTAAAAATGCGCATTTGGAATACTTTAAATCGTCTGCGAACTCAAGTAGGAAAATGTGTAATCATGTGATAAAGTCGTACAGTTTGATAAAGTGCACCGGTACATGATCCTCGCCACACAATGTTCAACCAAGAACCTGCTCGATCTCGACACAAATCCAGACACAATTTCCTCAACTCAGTGCATCATCTAACAGAACTAAGTATGCAACAAGACGCTAGGATTACAGGGTCCAACAGAACTAATTTTTGTCCAACATTATATTTCAGCCTCTCCTTCATCTCAGTTAAAACCACGGTTAATGTAGTTCTTGTCCCTGAAAGTTAGGGAGGTTATATTAAGCATCGATGGGAGCCAAAATGGAGCGACGCGAAGTGATTGGCCTCCGGCGAATCGCCAGTTTAACGCTTAAATTTTCTGATCCATATTTATACGGTTGAAAAAAATATTTGTAATTTATTTAACAAAACAATTTTAAATATGAGGTTCAACAATAGTCATATCAAAAACTTTTAGTTGAGTAATGCGGATTTTAAAAGTTTCTCCGATAGAAAACGAAGTGTGTTCGGCTGTCGTTGCTTTCGGACTTATGAAAAATTGAAGTTATAAGAATGTTCCGAATGTACTTGAGCGCCGAGTCGAAGCGAAGAGAGTCGACGAGTTACGAGGCTGGCCAAATGGCACGGTCGTCGTGTCATAGGAGTCGTTCTTACCCCCATATAGGTGCGCCATTAGATGTTTCACATAAAAAAATCTGTTGTGGCCAGCACAATACCTATCGCCACTTCCATTTTTGGTTACATAAGTATAGGGCTCGAGCAGCCATGTGACATTGTTGGTCTTGTTGGTCCGTGTCAGAATGACAATTAGTATGTACATAGATATGGAATGTCAAAATTTCAATAATTTCTAAATTCACGTAGTTTATTTGCCACCAGGAGTATGAAATTTACTTGTCATGAAAATAAACCACATGGAATTGGAAAGTCACTAAATTTAGAATGAAAAATTATGATATTTGACATCTATGTATATAATTATTAGCTATCATTCTGACATGGGCCCCCATATCTGCTTGTCAAGGCTAACAAAGTCACATGACTGCTCGCGCCCTAATGTATTTAACATTTCTTGGATACCTACACTCTACACCAAAAATTCTACTTATATCTATTCTTTATATTTAGATTTTTTAATTTTAAATTCATTCTATGATGAAATTTTGTCCTACGCTTCTAATTTTATATGAATGTTAAAGCTAAAGCTATGTTAATTGTTGTACAGTAATAAGCAGATTCAATATACTTTCCCTAAACCACTGTATCGTCCATTAATTTTTTTTTTCGAAAACTTATGTTAAATATATTATTTTGTACTTTATTTTAATAACTAATTAACCGTTATGTATAGTTTGGAAACGATAAATAATAATTATTTAGTAAACGTTCAGTGTATTCGGAGTTGTATACAGAACGTAACAGCTAAACGAGCTATCTCAAATAATTTCTATATTATTCAAGATACAATCAAATACTATAAGAAAATTTATAGAAGACCAAGGGAGAAATCCGATTAGAGAAGAAAATATTTTTTTAATTCAGTGTTTCTCAAGTAACAATGCAATGTTATATACTTTTTAAATAGGATGATATATTTTTTAAGCCCATTCGATATAGTATTTTTTTCTGAATTCCACCATGTAATCATTTTATTTTTTACGTAATAAAAATATTGAGAAATATTCATTTGAAATTTAAATAAATTTGATTTTTATACTCATTTTTCAGTAGGCTACGTATGAAAAAGAAACTGTTATTTGTCAATTTGAATTCTTTAGAATATAAATCAAATAGAACACTGTTTAGCCTACTAAAAAATAACTATAAAATCAAAATTATTTAACTTTCAATTGAATTTATCTCAATATTTTTGTCAAGTAAGGATATAAAATAATTACATGGTTGAATTCGAATGGGCCTAAATATATAGGTGACACTGAAATACAGGCCACTTAAAATAACTTTTTTATTTATAATTATTTTTTAATTCTCTTTACATATTTGTAAACTAAGCTTAAGGGTTCACAAATCATGGAATTTGGCATGGTGGTAGCGCTTCCGGATTAACCGGAAATAACATTAACTTTCATATTTCAAATGAAACATCCTATATATTTTTATATATTTAGATTCTACATGCACTTACGAATTCAACGATATGCTTGAAGAGCATTTTTATTAAAAATAAATTACAAAAGTCTAAGACAAAATGATGCATAATTAACTTGCTAAGCCATGATATCAAGCAAGCTGTGAAAACAGTGAGATAATATTAAGTACGTAAATATTTAAGTTAATTGTTTAAATAGTAAGTTAATATGTATGATTTCATATTTTGTTACAAAAAATCTGTTGTGGCCAGCACAATACCTCTCGCCACTTCCTTTTTACTTCCTTGTACGTAAGTAAAGGAAGTATTGTAATCGCGAAAAATTTTGGTTTTCAGATTTCAGCGGGAATATCCATTTTGATCATCCCTGAATCCACTTTGACTAATTTCGTCGTGACGTCTGTACGTACGTACGTCCGTACGTACGTCCGTACGTACGTATCTCGCATAACTCAAAAACGGTAAGCCGTAGAAAGTTGAAATTTTGTATTTAGGACTCCTATAACATCTAGTTGTGCACCTCTCTTTCTGGTTATTACACAATTTCCAGAAGTGGCACTTTACATGAAGCCTATAATAGATTTTAATGAAAAACTGTTTTAAAATATAATCCAAAACTTTTCAAATTTGGTATACAAGACTTTTATGTCAATAGAAATAACATAATAGATTTTGGTTAAAATAGGCTCACCGGAAGTGGTACATTACTTGAAGTTGTTAACAGTTTTTCTTGAATAAAATGATTTTATTTTGATTTTAGAAATAAATGCATCAAATAAAAGTTTTAGAGAATTAATTTCTGCGTCTAGCACATCAAGTATTATTAAATTAGCCCTTTGTATAAGCGAGATATGTAAATTTAAAAATTATATACTTTTTTGTTTTTGTAATAAAGCTTGCTATGGATTAGGACAAAAAAAATGTTCATGTCAAATTACGTTAAATACGTGCAATTTTATGATTATATATTTTTATTGTGAAGTTATTCATTGTTGTAATCAAATATTTTTTTGTTGTAATCAAAACTCTCTTTAAAAAGAACCGGGTTAGATTATGGTCGCTATATATCTTACCGTTTTGAAGTTAAAATTAATATTTTGTAATTTAGTTATTAAAAAAATATATATAGTTTAATAATTGTACAAGGAAGTCGTGTGGATACCACGTCCACATCAGATTTTTTTGGTTACATAAGTATAGGGCGCGAACAGTGATGTTACACTGTTGGCCCTCACAAGCAGCTGTGGGGGTTCGTTTCAGAATGATAATTAGTAATTATGTACATAGATGTCAAATGTCAGAATTTTTCATTAAAAATTTCAAGATTTTCTAAATTTACGTAGTTTATTTTTCACCAGGACTGTGGAATTTACTTGTCGAGGAAAATAAACTACATGGAATTGGAAAATCACTAAATTTAGAATGAGAAATTATGATATTTGACATCTATATACATAATTACTAGTTATCATTCTGACATGGGCCTCCATATATGCTTGTCAAGGCCAATAAAGTCACATGACTGCTCGCGCCCTAATATATTTAACACTTCTTGTATACCCACATTCTATACCAAAAATTCTTCTTATATCTATTTCATATATTTAGATTATTTAAATTTAAATTCATTCTATGAAGAAATTTTGTCCTACTCTTCTAATTTTTCGAGATGTTTCCAATGCATTGTCGGAAGTAACAGTATTTCTGAAGGGTATGTGTAATATACCTATAATATTAAATATTTAATTATTAATAGATTAAGAAATAATATAATGTATGTACTTCCCAGAAAAAAGTCTTCAATAATATCTCCGGATTTCTCACACTGACATTTATCTGTCAGTTACAAACAATTTAATTTTTCAACGTGCTTATTCAATAAAATCTGGATATGCGATTTTTAGCATGAATCCAATACCTCTCTCAGCGAGAGGTAAAAATGATCAATTTGTTATCACAGCCTACCTGATATGGCTTACTAGGGTAATTATTTATAATTTTCTCTTATGTTTTTGTAATTTATTTCTTCAATAAAAATTCACTTCAAGCATATCGTTGAATTCGTAATATATAAAAATATATAGGGAGCCCCATTTGAAATATGAAAATTAATGCCACTTCCAGTCAAACCGGAAGCGTTATCATCATGCCAAATACTATGATTTGTGTGCCCCTAAGCCTAGTTTACAAATATGTAAAGAGAATTAAAAAATAATTACAAATAAAAAAGTTATTTTGAGTGGCCCGTTTTTCAGCGTCATTCCATTAAAAAAAGTATGACATTGTATTGTAACTTAAGAACCACTGGTTTATCATCATGCCAAATACTACGATTTGTGAGCCCCTAAGCCTAGTTTACAAATATGTAAAGAGAATTAAAAAATAATTACAAATAAAAAAGTTATTATGAGTGGCCCGTTTTTCAGCGTCATTCCATTAAAAAAAGTATGACATTGTATTGTAACTTAAGAACCACTGGTTTAGTTTTTTTTTTCTCTAATTGGATGTTCTCCTTGATCTTCTATAAGATTGTGATAGTATTTTATTGTATTTTTAATAATATAGGAATTATTTGAGGTAGTTTGTTTAGTTGTACACAGTCAATTTTCAAGTAAGCATTGCAAATAGTCATATATTTTCCCCAAACTGATGACATAAACGTGCCAGTCCTTTTCTTTGAAAAAAGTCCCTGGGTGCGGCCCTGTGCGATGGGCACTTGCAGAACTCATTACTGAAATCATGACGGGTTATTGTCGGCATCTCGCACTGATGTGGTCGAGTGTGTGTGTGTGTGTGAGACACACGTGGTCATGAGAACTGCGATCTCCAGCACATGTGAATGGAAAGCAAAAAGGGAATGCCGTACAGGTGGCAAGGGCCACACAACAACACCAACGGAGATGGCAGATCAAGAATAGACAGAGAAAAGAGAAATGTGTAAGAGGACAGGAATGAAATAAGAAGAGTTATGATGAAATGGATGAAAACGGATGTGATAATAATGATGAAATGTTATGTATTTTGGGGCTCGGTTTTAATTCTTTTGGAGACATGTCACGTTAGGCATTATGGATTTGTTTTTATAGGATGGTATAGATAGAGTATGACAGACCTTGGTTATGTATTTTCAACTTCACTGGATACTACGAGTATGATAAAAAAATCTGTTGTAGCCAGCACAATACCTTCCGTTATTGTGTGTATTTTATATAAATTCCAGACAGAGAGTTTCTTGTATTTTCAGTAAAATTATATCACATGTACTCTATTCCACCTTACCAATTCAGTATTGTAGAGAATGGCGCATAGTTTTATACTCTCTGATTGGCTGAAATTGGAGCCAAGTTCACGCAATGTAATTACAGACTAGTGCCAGTGTACATAACACGTGACATCTCGTGTCATTTTTATGTGCAATGGCAAGTATCATCTTTATCCGATTAGGAAAACAGGTAGATAATATTTTATTTTTCATACTTACCTTTTTAATATTTTAATAAAATGTCAGATGACAGCAGTTGAAAAGTGCCATATTTTAATTTCAGCTATTTAAAACTGACGCTGATGTGCGCGCCATTGGTTAGATGGAAGAGTGTAAATTGTACTTGACACTAACATCTGATGTCAATTAGAAATATTGAATTATTGAAACTGCTTCAATGGCAACGCAGTAAAGATTACAAGATTTATGAAAATTTATTTCTTTATAAATCTTTAACTCTAAATACATTAAATATGAAGAAAATAATTTAATGAAATCGTACAGAGAATAAAACATTCTTTAATATTTATAATAACATTAAATGTCAAAAAGTACATTTAACCGTGTTTTTTAAGAAAAACAGTTAAGTGTTTCAAATTAAAGTAAATCCGGTTGTTCAATTGCAACCAAAATCTAATCAAGTCTTCATATGGATGTAAGAATGACGATTACGGAAAAATTGTAATTTTTGGAATTGTAGTATTGGAGTTATCGCGGCCGAAACGATCGTCGCACACACGCACAACACACGCATACTGACACACACATACACGAACACATACAGACGTCATCGCAAAAATAGTAAATTCGTATTCTAGGGACCTCAAAACATGCTAATTCATTAAAAACTCACAGTCCAATTTTTTGACTATACACAATATCTTCCTTGTTTAAAGGTGACGAGAAAATATTGACAGCAATAATAAATTTGTCATTTGGCAGTTCATTTCGTTTCAGTTTCTTCATTTAACGGGCAATTAAAATTTTAACCGGAGATTGTAAAGCCCGTTTGACACGGTCATAATAATTAAAAGCACCTACTTTAAACTAGTTAATATGTAATTTTGAAACTATTTATAGCGCTTGATAACGATAGGTATATATTATATCGAAATGTTGAGGAATTGAAAATGTTTTATTCAAATACGCTATCCAAATTTCGACTATTTATATCTTGTCATCTAGTGCACGTTATTCTTAATGTATTTAATTTTTATAACATAAATCGCAGGGTTCAAAAATATCATGATATGTATTTTATATAAATAACAGATTTTCCGATATTTATGGATATACGTCCGATATATAACATAATTTGGATATTTATTTTTATAGTTGATTTTTTAATTATATTCAAATAAAAAAAATTAGAAATTTAAATTAAGTATCCTGTTGAATATTTCCTGCATTTTGCATTTTTCTTACCCATTTTTTACCTCTCGCTAAGAGAGATATTGGATTTATAATAAAAATCGCATATCCAGATTTTTATGATTAAGCATGTTTTAAGGACTCTAGAATCCGTTTTTAATATTTTTACGATGATGTCTGTGTATGTGTGTGGATGTATGTGTGTGTGTGTGTGTGTGTGTGTGTGTGTTTGTGGATGTTGAAAGGACGATTTCTCAAAAACTATAATACTTAATATCTGTTTAAATACGTATTTCACAATCAGACATTACAGGGAAGAGCTGAAAAGGTTTTGGTAACAATTGGACAACCGGAAGTAGCAGATTCTTTAAAAAAAATTCTAAATTTTATTTTGTAAATATTTGACATAATTACTAATTGTCATTCTGACACGGGCACCCATATCTGCTTGTCAAGGCCAACAATGTCACATGACTCCTCACGCCCTATACTTATGTAACCAAAAACGGAAGAGGCGAGATGTATTGTGCTGGCCACAACAGATTTTTTTATTTTATCTTACTTTACAGATCATTTAATTCATATTTTAACAAAAAAATAATAATAAATAAACTCATATTTAGTTTATTACAAGTTGATAAAAATATTTTTCTAAGTGTCCAGTTTTTTTTTTGCCACAAGTGTATATATACTCAACTCCGCCTTCTTTTATTTTTACCTTCTGAAATTTATTTGTTCGTGTCGGTATCAGTATCGCCGACATTCTTCAACAAATATCGGTATCGTATCGACAGAATCGAGTATCGTTATATCCCTTTCGCATGTCATCGTTCTCTCGTTCTCTCCCGAATACAATAATAATAATAATATTTATTTAGACTGAAAATACAAAGGTAAACCTAATTACATATTTGCAGTAACATATTACTTACAAATTGTTCCTTTAAAGTATTTTTGTTGTAATAAAATATATCTAATTATCTATATCATTTAGTTCGCTAACAAGACGAAAACAAGTATATGGTGGCGAAATTGATTCATTGATATTAAATATTGTACATCTAGGTCTTAATTTTATATTAGGCACATAAATTGGTAACATCGATAATAATTCATGTACATCAATTGTATGTGTATTCACCCAACCACTGTAGTGAACGGACGTGTTTACAGTGCGCTCTCTGGTAGTGATATAACACAGTGACTGACGTCATTATAACTTTAATTAATTAATTATTATTTATTTAATTACTATCTACTAACTTACACAACATACGAACTAGTATAGTGAGCTCCGACAAAAGATTGGGCCGGGAGGCCCAACAGAAAATCATGGACCCTCCAACTTGGCAACAGGTTAACACAAGAAAGACGAAGAGAACAGAAGAAGACACAAACTCTAGAAATGTTCGAATCAAAACTGATACAACAATCCAAACACTGAATCGTTTCGAAACCCTCTCAGACAACGAGAGTGAAACATCAACACAAAAAGACAAAGTACATAAACCTCCACCGATATTCATACCTGGCATAACAAATATTCAACCTTTAATCTCAACAATAAAAAACTCAATAAGCAACAATTACTTCATCAAAACCATCAATGATAGTCAAGTTAAGCTCCAGGTAAGTAATATAGAAAGCTATAGAAAAATAGTCAAAACCCTGCAAGAAAAACATATAATGTACCATACATATCAACTCAAGGAAGACAGAACATACAGAGTAGTTATCAGAAATCTCCATCATAGCACGGATATTAAGGATTTAAAAACCGAAATTGAAGAGAAGGGACACAAAGTGATCAACATCCATAATATAATACAAAAAATCACAAGAAAACCGCTCCCACTATTTTTCATCGAATTAACGCAAAACGTAAACAATAAGGACATATACAAAATAGACTTCCTACAACACACAAAAATAAAAATAGAACCGCCAAACCCTAAAAGAGAACTACCACAATGTGCTAGATGCCAAAGCTTTGGTCACACCAAAGCGTACTGTGCGCGACAACCACGATGCGTGAAATGTGGGAAAAATCACTCCACAAAAGAATGCACCAAGGAAAACAAAACACCAGCCACATGTGCGAACTGTGAAGGAAATCATCCTGCGAACTACAGAGGATGTGCAGTTTATAAGGAAATCCTAAAAAGAAAATTCCCACCGCTAAGAGAAAGACATATAACTCCCCCAAAAGAGACACAACCAGAATATACAAATAACAGTGCTACAACAACAGCATACAGTTCACCCAACACCACATACGCCCAAACTACAATAGGTAACAACAACAAAACAGAACAACTCATGATTAACATGATGAATAAAATGGACACCCTCCTAAATTTAATCACTGCCCTTATCACAAAATTAAAATAATGACCCGAAACCTAAAAATAGCACTCTGGAACGCTAATGGCTTGATCAAACATAATCAAGAGATAAAATCATTCATTAACCTAAACCAAATAGATATAATGCTTATATCTGAAACGCATTTTACTAGTCAATCATACTTTCATATACCATCCTTCACTACTTACAACTCAAGACATCCGGATGGAACCGCACATGGGGGCACAGCAATCCTAATTAAGAGCACATTAAAACACTATGAACTACCAGAATTTCGTATGAATCATCTACAAGGCACTAGTATAGTGGTCGAAGATTGGACGGGGCCTCTCACACTGGCAGCAGTGTATTGCCCGCCAAGACATAACATCAGACAAGAAGACTACGAAGAATTCTTTGACACTCTTGGCAACAGATTTATATCCGGAGGCGACTACAACGCGAAACACACGGCCTGGGGATCCCGTCTTATCACAACACGCGGTCGAGAGCTTCTTCAAGCAATTAACAATAAAAATTTGTCTTATGTCTCCTCAGGAGAACCAACATACTGGCCATCAGACCTTAACAAAATCCCAGATCTACTAGACTTCTGCGTGATGAAGAACATAGCCCAAAACTACATTCGCGCTGAAACATGCCTTGAACTCTCATCTGACCACACCCCGGTAATAATCACCCTCAGCACAAAAATAATCCCGTCACCCAAAAATCCCACATTATGCAACAGACATACCAACTGGGAATTATTCAGAAACACACTAGAAGAAAATATTGACCTAAAGCTCCCACTAAAGACACCGACAGACATAGACGAAGCGGTAGAACACATAACACAAACAATACAAGAAGCCGCCTACAATTCCACACCAAACAAGGACTCAGCAAACACAAGAACATTCAATTATCCTAATATAATTAAGGACAAAATCAAAGAAAAACGCAGACTTCGAAGAGTTTGGCATCAAACGCGATCTCCTATAGATAAAACCATCCTAAACCAGGCAACACGTGAACTAAAAAATCTTCTATATGAATGGAATAATAGTAACACACAGGCATACTTATCTCAACTCACTGCTACTCAAATAACAGAATATTCACTGTGGAAAGTCACAAAATCCTTGAAACAACAAAAACAGACAACACCACCAATAAGGAAAAACGACAACACCTGGGCCAAAAGCAATAAAGAAAAAGCCGACACATTTGCCACATACATGGAAGAAGTGTATACTCCCCTACCACGTCAAATTAGCATGGAAGAGGAACAAGAAATACACGACTTCCTACAATCACCTAATCAACTGCTACCTCCCGTCAAAAATATCTGCGTTGCTGAAGTGCAAAGTATAATCCAACACGAACTACACCCGAAAAAAGCACCAGGATATGAGCTAATAACGGGAAAAATCTTAAAAGAACTCCCATATAAAGCCATAAAGTTTATTACTTACATCTTTAATGCAATCCTAAGACTTTCCCACTTTCCTCCCCAATGGAAAGTAGCCCAAATTATCCCCATCCTAAAACCCGGCAAACCATGCAACGATGTTTCTTCATACAGACCAATCAGCCTACTTCCTATATTATCCAAAGTCCTTGAAAAAATATTACTAAAACGTATACATCCAATACTAATTAAAAGAAATCTCATCCCCGATCACCAGTTTGGATTCAGGCCAAAACACTCCACAATAGAACAAATACACAAAGTAACCAACACAATTAATGAAACACTCGAAACAAAAAAATTCTGTTCTGCAGCATTCCTTGATATTTCAAAGGCCTTCGACAGAGTCTGGCATACGGGCCTATTGTGTAAATTAAAATCAAACCTACCAAGCAACATATATCTTGTCCTGCAATCATATCTCACCGGCAGATACTTCCAGGTAAAATATAAAAACGAGATCACAACACTGCATCCTATAAATTCAGGAGTACCACAAGGCAGCGTTCTTGGCCCTGTCCTGTACACTTTGTACACGAGCGATATCCCAACATCCCCAAACACCGAAACAGTAACATTTGCAGATGACACCGCAATCCTAGCTACTGATGAAGATCCCGACATAGCATCACACAAACTGCAAGGAAATTTAAATAACATCCAAAAATGGCTACAAAAATGGAGGATAAAAACCAACGAAAACAAATCGGTACACGTCACCTTCACCATGAAGCGCAGTACATGCCCACAAGTCCATCTAAATAATCATCCAATCCCACAAGCGGACGAAGCTAAATACCTGGGAATGCATCTTGAAAGGCGCGGATTATGGAAAAAACATATAAAAACTAAAAGGCAACAATTAAACCTGAAACTGAAGCAGTATTACTGGCTACTAGGTCAAAAATCAAATCTATCACTAGAAAATAAGCTACTAATCTACAAAGTAGTACTAAAACCCATATGGACATATGGCATAGAACTGTGGGCAACCGCTAGCACATCCAATATTGAAATAATCCAAAGGTTCCAGTCAAAAGTCCTAAGGATAATAACAAAAGCACCATGGTACATACAAAATAAATCACTACATGACGACCTCAATATAAGAACTGTTAGAGAAGAAGCAAAAATAGCCAGTGAAAAATATATAAATCGACTAGAAAACCATCCAAATCATACTGCACTAAATATCCTAGACAACAGCCAAGAAACAAGACGACTAAGTAGACACAAACCATTAGATATACCGCATAGATTTTCATAATCAAGGAAGTTGACCGACGGGAAAGCTACCATTGGGTAGTACTCCCCCCTGCCAAATAACTATTAAACCATTTACTTATTATCTGTACTTGATAGATTGTAAATTTTAATAACCAATAAAAAAAAAAAAAAAAATCAATTGTATGTATTACATTCCAAATAAATATCATAACAAGTTCACGTCTACATTGAAGTGTAAACATATGCAACAATTTTATTTGTGTTAAATATGACCGAGTAGTATTGCCGGTTACCGCGCTATTTATAACATTAAAATTATTCGAAATTATTATATTAATAATACTAGTAGATATGTATGTTTAGATATTCAAATTATTGTTAAACATCATTAAATTTTATATTAGCGAGGACATTTTCATTGCAAAAGAGGACGGAGTAAAATATTGAGCAAAGGAGGCCGACGGGTGGCAAATCTAAGTGTGAAAAAAGTTGAGAGGAGAATCAAACTATTTAAGTGTCTTATAAGGTTGCTTTGTGCAAAATTTGTTTTTACCTTCCGTCAACTCTAGGTAAGGAAGGTATTGTCTTTGGTCAAAATATTCAGCGGTGAGTTTTCAATGAATAAGCACGTTTTAAGATCCCTACAATAAGATTTTACTATTTTTACGATGATGTCTGTAAGTCTGTGTGTGTGTGTGTGTGAGTATGCGCGTGTGTGTGTGGTTATAATTTCGGCCGCGATATTTCCAATACTAGAATTCCAAAAATTACAATTGACAATTTTTACATATTTCTCCTCCTTACATCCATATGCAGTCATGATTAGATTTTGGTTATAATTGGTCAACCGGAAGTACCCTCATTTGAAGATTTTAACAGTTTTCTTTGAAAAAACGATGTTAACTATTCTTTTTTGGTATTTAGTGTTATTATAAATATTACAGAATATTCTTATCTATACTAATTGATTGCATTTTATATTTCATATTCAATGAATATAGAGTTAAAGAATTATAAAGAAATTAAATCTTATAAATAAGCCAGCTATGAGGATGTTGAGATAGATATTGGGGAAGACACGGAAAGATAGGATAAGGAATGGAAGAATAAGGGAAATGGCTCGAGTGATAGAAGTTTCTAGATAGATACAAGAGAAACGATTACATTGGTTTGAACATGTCATGAGGAGAGATGAAGAATATATTAGAAGAATGAATAGATTAGTAATACAAGGTTGACGAAACAGAGGGAGACCAAAGATAAGATGGAAGGACTGTATTGTTAAAAACTTGAGAGAAATGGAACTAAATGAGGACGACACACAAAACAGAAATGAGTGGAAGAAGATAAAACACAGCGACCCCTAATGAATGGGAAAAGCTAAAGTAGATGAAGATATCAGTGTCAAGTGCAATTTGCATAGTTTGTTTATGAAATTTGCAAGAAAAATTATGTATGGAATTTGGACTTAATACACAGGATTGACGGAAGGTAATGTGCTGGCCACATCAGATTTTTTCAAATGTAATTCAAGTATATTTTTCAGAAGAAAAGAATAAGTATAAATTCACTGTGTCTACTGTTGGAACGTGTCCCACACTAAATCCTAGAGGGATACATATGTTCAGCATATGTTTTTAAAAAACGATCTACATTGTAATTTTGTCATAAAAGTATTTGAATTCGTAAAAAATAAAATCCGTTCCGAAAGGGTTAAGCATAAACGATAGAAATTCAAGGAGATAAATTCTAATGCAACAAACCAGTAGAATTTGAAATCTACTCTGAGAAAAATGGAGGAAATCTCAATTCTAGTACCTTAGAATTTGAAATCTAGGCCCAATAAAATAAGAACCTTAAAACATTTCATAAAAATTTCAATTAATTATTTTTAGCACGATTCCTTACCACCTTTACCTAAAATAGTTATCTGTTTCTAATATTCTAATTGTTGTATATTGTAAGGAAATGAAGTTAATCATATCACATTATGATTTTATTAGCATGAAATTATATGTGCGATAACGAGAACACCAATAAATTGTCCGGAATTTGAACTTGAAAATTTAATTATGTAATTCTATACGACCTGAATTTATTTATGGCTAGTGTTACATTTAGCCAGAAATGGACAGGACCGTGAACTTACAAAAAACTATACACATAAAACTTAATTATTGTTAAAATGCGGTCACCACAAAATATAGGAATTATGTGCCACGGAAGATACCATTATTATTTAATGATCATATAGGCACACTTATGGAAAAGAACAAAAAGAATGCGGTGTAATATAAGATAGCACAAATTACAAAATATATGTTGTGCTTCCTTTATTTCTGTATGTGAATATCTATAGCCGTGAAATAAAAGATAATTGTAATTTTTTGCTTCCCATGTACTACGAGTATAATATTTCCATTTTCTTTCCATTAATTACAATTAATAATTGGAGATGTTCCATCAATTTTACAGTGAAATTATATGATCTAAAATTCGAAAGGTGGATAGAATAATGTCCGGTAAAAATATGTCATAATTACTGAAATCTGTGTACAAACTATAATGGCACACTAAGCAATGGGTAATATATCGAGATGATTTATTTTTACCTTCCGTCACCTTTAGGTAAGGAAGGTATTGTCTTTGGTCAAAAAATTCAATGATGAGTTTTTAGTGAATAAGCATGTTTTAGGGTCCCTATAATACGATTTTACCATTTTTACGATGATGTATGTATGTATGTATGTGTGTGTGTGTATGTGTCTGTGTGTGTGTGACAAAAGTTCCGGATCCCATAACTTCAATACCACGATTCCAAAAATTATATTTTTTCGTATTCCTCAAGTTTACATCCAGAAGAAGAACTAATTAGATTTTGATTATAATTGGTGAACCGGAAGATTTAACAGTTTAATTTGATTTATTGACATTTAACGTTATTATAACTTAAAGAATATATTATTCTCTATACGATTTGATTACATTTTATATTTCATATTCAATAGATACAGAGTTAAAGAATTTTAAAGAAATTAAATTTTATAATTTAGCCAGCTATGCTAAACATGGAAACTATTAATATATTCATATAATTCAAATTGACAGATGTCAGTATCAATAAAAAGTAAATTAATGTGGCAGAGATGAGGATGTTGAAGTAGATGTTGGGGAAAACACGGAAGATACGGTAAGAGAAAATAACTCTAGTATTACAAGTTTCTAGAAAGATACAAGAAATATGATTACATTGGTTTGAAAATGTCATGAGGAGAAATGAAGAATTATATTGGAACAAGAATGAATAGTTTAGTAATAGGATGTTGAAGAAACAGAGGAAGACCAAAGATAAGATGGAAGGACTGTATTGCGGAAGACTTGAGAGAAAAGGATCTGAATGATAACGACACGCAAAAATAGCGACCCCTAACGAATGGGAAAAGTTAAATAAGAAGAAGATGTCAATGTCAAGTGCAATTTGAATAGTTTTTTTATGAAATAATTTTACTGGAAATTTAGAATCTTTTGCAAGAAAAATTATGTATGGAATTTATACATTATACACAGGATTGACGGAAGGTATTGTGCCGGTCACAACAGATTTTTTATTTTGGTATAATTTCTTTAATAAAAAAAATATTTACCTTGAAGATAGGTACTTAAGTATCTACTTAACAAGTATTTAAGTACCCTGAAAGGATTTACGTACTTTTTATTTTATTTTAAGTACTAAGTACAAGTATTTTAGATGCAGTACTTGAAAATCAAGTACTTCAGGCAGATTTTTGAAAGTACATAAATACAAGTACCAAGTACCATGTTTGTACTTATTTTCGTACTTATTGTTAATGTTACTTTTTGGTACATTTTTAGTCAAATACTTAATAAAAATGCATTTGCATACAATTATAACTATATGCTTATAAAGTAGATGTGAAATTTTTAAAGGAAAGAAAATGCATCTCGTAACTCCTACATTATTAACCAACAGTGGGGTATGTGACCATAGTGGAATTTCAATATATGCATCATAAAATATATAAATGCACCACTATAGTTTCTCATTATAATGGATAAAAGAAATAAGCAGGAATGCAGTCAATATGTAATATATTAAGTCAAAAGCAGACTTTTCGCTTCCTGCTGAAGCTTTTTAATAATAAATAAATAAATAAATAAATAAATAAATAAATAAATAAATAAATAAATAAATAAATAAATAAATAAATAAATAAATAAATAAATAAATAAATAAATAAATAAATAAATAAATAAATAAATAAATAAATAAATAAATAAATAAATAAATAAATAAATAAATAAATAAATAAATAAATAAATAAATAAATAAATAAATAAATAAATAAATAAATAAATAAATAAATAAATAAATAAATAAATAAATAAATAAATAAATAAATAAATAAATAAATAAATAAATAAATAAATAAATAAATAAATAAATGAATACATAAATAAATAAATAAATAAATAAATAAATAAAGCACGTCATAGATAAAATTATAAAATCAACATTAAATAAAATAGAGTAACAAAAATCTTATCACAATGGCGACTACTGAAAAAAAAGACAGAAATAAAAAATAGCGACCCCTAGCGAATGGGAAAATCTAAAGAAGAAATCAGTGTCAAGCGTTTGTTTTGAAATAATTTAACTGGAAATATAGGATCCTTCGCAAGAAAACTTATGTATGGAATTTGTACATAATACACAGGATTGACGGAAGGTAATGTGCTGGCCACATCAGATTTTTTTTTTATATAAAAACTTCTACCCTCTCGGCTATATTAGAATTAGATAGTCAGTTTTGTACTCTTGTTGAGTAATATAGATGTTACGGTTTGCGTTGTGACGCGAGTAATTGCGAAAGACACAGCATCGGCATCTTTACGATTTTATTAGTTTATTTAATTAGTGTAATTGTAAATATAATAGTTTTAATAGTAACATGTAAATACAGTTTGAAATTAAGTATCTAATTAAAGTCATTTTAATTTACGTGTGTGTTCATCTTCATCTATATCATTTACATTAGAACTGCGTTGGCCAATAGTAGGAAGTGCTTAGTAGACTCTTTTGTTTTGTTACAAATGCAACGAATATCTTAGACCTGGCAGATGAAAAGCTTAATAATGTGTTACAGTATTGTCTCGAGGTATTTTCGTGAAATAGAACTTTTTGCTTGAATTAATGTAAAAAAATGTGTTGTGGCTATCACAATACCTCTCGTACCCTTTCTATTGTGGTATATAAAAGTATTGTATTTAACATTTCTTGTATACACAAAAAATTCCAATTACACCTAATTTTTATATTTACGTATTTTCTATAATTTTAAATTCATTCCATGAGCAAGTTTTCTCCATTTCTTCTAAATGTTCGAGATTTTTCATTTTATTAACGGGATTGGCGGTATTTCTGAAGGGTTCCTGTAATATACCTATAATTTTAAATATATAAATAATAATACAATAAGAAATATTAAATATCGTTCCCAGAAAAAGCCTTCAGTACTATCTCTGAATTTTTGACACTGACATTAGCGACATTTATTTGTCAATTACAGACATTTTAAATTCTCAATTAGTTACCATGGAGATGTTTGGGCTGTCAGCAGGCTGTGAGATTTACTACAACAGATTATTTTATAGATTATATATCTATATCTTTAAATCTATAGAAGGTATAATAAAAAAAATTAAATGTGTCGGATAGAACATTTTGTTTTTTACCTTCCGTCACCTCTAGGTAAGGAAGGTATTGTCTTTGGTCAAAAAATTCGGTGGTGAGTTTTCATTGAATAAGCACGTTTTAGGGTCTTTACAATACGATTTTACTATTTTTACGATGATGTCTGTATGTGTGTGTGTGTGTTCGTATGTGCGTGTGTGTGTTTGTGTGTGTGTGTATGTGTGTGTGTATGTGACCGCTTTTTCGTGGACGATATCTCCAATACTAGAATTCCAAAAATTACAATTCTTGCGTATTCCTCTTCCTTACAACCATATGCAGACCTGTTTAGATTTTGGTTATAATTGGTCGGCCGGAAGTACCCTCATTTGAAGATTTTAACAGTTTTTCTTGAAAAAATCAGTTAAATGTTATTATAACTTAAAGAATATATTATTATCTATACGATTGATTGCATTTTATATTTGTTATTCAACAGATATAGAGTTAAATAAGAATACAAATAATAAATTTCACATAAATTTCATAATTCAGCCAGCTATGCTAACTTAACCATGGAAACTGCTAATATTTTCAGGTAATTCAAATTGACAGATGTCAGTATCAATAAAATGTAAATCAATGAAAGAATAAGGGAAGTAACTCTAGTGTTAGAAGTTTCTAGATATATGAGAGACGATTACATTGGTTTGAACATGTCATGAGGAGAGATGAATATATTAATAGAAGGTGGAAGAAACATAGGAAGACCATATATAAGATGAAAAGACTGTATTGTAGAAGACTTGAGGGAAAAGGAACTCAATGAGGAATGACACGCAAAACAAAAATGAGTGGCAGAAGAAAATAAAAAATGGCGACCCCCTAACGAATGGGAAAAACTAAAGAAGAAGAAGAAAATGTCAGTGTCAAGTGCAATTTGCATAGTTTGTTAATGAAATAACTTTACTGGAAATATAGGATCTTTTGCAAGACAATTTATGTATGGGCGCGTGCAGTAACATTATTTTGAATTTGTACATAATACACAGGATTGACGGAAGGTATTGTGCTGGCCACATCAGATTTTTTTATATGTGTAATAATAAATTTTCAAAAAATAATACGTAGAAGATTTTTGTTAAAATACTACTACTTCCGGTTGTCCAATTGTTACCAGAATCTATTCAACTCGTGGGGTCTCGTGGCCGTGTGCCTGAGTGTCTGGTCGCGAATCTGGGGACCCGGGTTCGATCCCGACTGACGCCAAAAATTACATCACATTTTAATGGCACAAAATTGACCCCTGTGGCGCACTCTCCACGCCAGCATTGAGTGCCCGTGAGGTGACGCCTGGTAAGCGCCCGCACGGTACAAATATTCCATCATTACCGATATCTGTGTATGAAGCAGATTGGCACACCCAGCAATGGGTAATATGCCGTGATGAAATATTTATTTTATTTTATTTATCTATTCAACTCTTCCCATTACTGTTAGATTGACGAATCTTATAGAATTTGAGAAATTGTACATACAACATCCTCTCTCTTTCTCTCACACACACACACACACACAGACATCATCGTAAAAATGTTATTATCGGATTGTAGGGACCTTAAAACGTGCTTATTCAATAAAATCTGGATATTCGATTTTTAGCATGATTCCAATACCTCTCTTAGCGTAAGGTAAAACGAAGAGATTGGATGAGTCTGTAAAAGATAAAAGTACTATTTTCATAAATCTTAATTTTAATGGAACGAAGGAAGTAATAGTAGGGGATATGTTGATAAAATTATGACTATTAAGTGAAGCCTCTATTTAATTTTTGACCGGAAACATTTAATTTAATTTATGCAGAAAAGGAAACTACTCATTACTGAAGAATGCTTCTTCTTTGTGAAACTGAAACAATTTGTACATACCTACTTTCTATAAATCTGATAAGCATACCTAATAATAATGACGGTAATCTAATACACTTCATTCCTATTTGTGCAGCATGCTATAGAATGTGTAACAGGAAATCGCTTCATATTGAATTTTAACAAGACTTACTTATTTTAACTAGACTACGTGTTATAAAGTACGTTATTTATTATATACTGTATATTTAAAACGACTTCTATTATAGATCGCTTAAAGAGAAAATTCGTCTTTAATCAATCATAATCTGTTTATAATTTCATATACTTTCAAAATGTATTTATTAATGGAAAGCCTTCGAGGACATATTTGTATTTTTGAATATTCTTATTAAAGACATGTTGATAGATGATGTATTCAGTTTTTGAGTAGTACAGAATATAATGAGTGCACCACATTAAATATAGTAGGCTATGGACAGAGAAAGATACGTCTTGAAAATATTTAATTAAATGTCAATTTGACAAAAGATATTGTCAACAATACCCGCGTTTAGCCGGGTTAGCGCTCTTCAGCGCTAGACTAGCAAAATAATTGAACGGTTCGCTGGAATCTAGCGCTGATATAGCGCTATAGAAGAAACAGTTAGCGAGAAAAATTTCGCTAAAACATCTAGCGAAGTAGTGGGCAGGTGCAATAATATTTACTTCTGGTGCATCTTCTAACAATTCAAGTAGTAATTTTCATTTCAAAATTAATTCTGCGAGCATTCAATACTATCACATACTATACAAATAAAACTATCAGTTATTTTCTTACTTTAAACAGCGTTTGCGCGCTAAGTTTAATAAATAAATACCGTTCACCGTTCAGTACGCATCTAGCGCTAACAAATAGCGCTAATTTTTGCTAAGTTAGTTCTATCCCGGCTGAACGCGAGCAAACTTATCTAAAGAAATCAGCATTTCTTGAATCTTAATTTAGAAATGGAAATAAATTAGAAAACGGCAAATGGAAATATACTGTTTCCTTCTTTATTATCTTTTCTACTGAAAATTACATTTCAATATCAATTTTGACAACTTGACTTTTGAATTAAATAATGATCAGATTATACGTTTCTCTGTTTATAGTCTACTCCGAGATAGGTTCTTTTAACACATTGTACAAAAATGAAGTAAAAATCTTGTGTACTACACGTAAATTGTTTTGCGAGTGTTAGTATTTAAAGGCCTCGACTCTCGCAAAATTGCGACTAGTGATACAAAAAACTATTCAACTTTAATAAATACCAGCGGACGTAGCTGTCGAAAAAATTGTAGTACAAATTTGAGCAGAAACAACGAAGATGTCAGTAAAATTCGTTGCAGGAAAGAGAAATGCTCAAAACTTAATATTGTAAGCTATAAAGAGAAGAAATAAAGATATAAATTGTGACGGTGGCCCGGCTGGTGGCGGCGCCATCATGGTCAAGTCCTCTCTGCCGGCAGGGATCGATTTGCTCGGACATCTTTAGCGGCGGTTGCTGAAAAAGAGGATGGATTGCTGGATAGCTTTCTGCGGAGGTAGACCAGGGTTTGTCTCAGAAAAGCACGTAGTTATCTTAATCAACTAGTTTATTATTCCTCAATTATGTAAATGTAATATAAATAAATAAAGATTGAAAACCCTTTGTGAAAACTGCGACGGTACTGCGTTTAATCTACGAGACTAGCAAATTGTGCTCCCGCGATACGACAATAGGCACAGGATTTGACGGCGGTAAGTAAACACTTAAAATAGCACATGAAAATATCTAATAAATGATAAAAAATAAACGGACTCCTCTCCGTAGGGTATCGGAGATACGGACGGCGGTGAATTTCAATCACCAAATTCGACTTAGAACATCGACGGTACAAGTCTACGACTCGGACGTTTTAGCCAAGGAGTTCAGATACCAAGCTCCACTCGGAAGAGCTCTACGACTCGGATGTTCTAGCCAAAAAGCTCAGATGCCAAGTTCCACTCGGAAAAACTTTACGACTCGGGCGTTCTAGCCAAGGAGCTCAGATGCCAAGCTCCATTCGGAAGAACTGCTTTTACTAGACAATGTGCGGCTTTTTATACCCGAGATTTGGTAAATCAAGAAAAATCTCGCATATTTTAAAGAGGGGTGAAACTTTAGACTTTAACAAATGACTGGCGGCGCTGCGAGCGCTTATTTAACAAAATCGTAACAATTACAGGCAGCCACAGTTTGTCGTAATACACATCAAAAATATAATAACAGACATTATAAAATAATATTTTAGAATAACAATAATAATTGAGCATGTCATTTGCAAGTGTTGCTCTATTCTCGGCGCTGAACCATAACCAAAACAAAAAAATTACAGTTCTAGTGGTCAAATAAATGTGAATACAAATGTGTAACAAGCAACAAATAAACAGTACAACAATATACACAATGTGCAAGCTTGATATCATGGTTTTACAACACATAGGTAAGTCAAAACATACATTTATTTGTAAATCTCAGAATAGGTTATGATTACAGCATGTGAAGATTTATTTCCAATCTACATAGTTTGTGGCTGGCTGCAAAACTATATGGAAAGTTGTATTAATTCACAGGACAACTATTACAAAAGATGCTCGTATAGATAGATAGAATACACAACAAAGAGAATGGGCCATATAAAGACAAGAACTACGAAGCAAGATAAATCAGTTAAATACAATTACAATAAAAGGCATAAATTACTATAGTCGATTTCAATACCACGCTATCTTCTTTATGTAAAGAGAAACATCAGAATGGGTTGCGTGGTTCATACACGACAAGAAAAAACAAATACTAGTTATCCAACGAAGAAGAATAGAGTTGCAGGCTATACCATTGTCGCATTTAAGACCATCGCACAAAGAAGTAAAAAGGGAAGTGAAAGAAATAAACGACTTATTAGACGATCTGGAGTAAGACAAGTGAATGTGCGAAATACTTTTTCTTCGATCAACTATTAAATTTTGATTAATAATTTTGACGCACTTGGCGTTTTATTTAAATTATGCAAATATTGGAGATGGCTTTTGACGAAATCAGGGGTTTAGAACGGTAAAAACTTTATTAAGAGGGGGAGAAGATCTAGAAGAAGATAAGAGACCCGAGCGTCTTAGCTCATCAACCATCGTTGAAAATGTGTCAAAAATTGAAGATATAGTTGGGTTTACTAAAGATTACAATTCAACGATACTTGTTCGAAGAAATATTACACAGTACTTTATACAACAGTAGCTTAGCAACATTTCATGTTAGAAAGAGAGGTGACTTGACGTATGTCAATATAATTTATGTTGCGACATAGTGACATAAGAGTTTTTGCATAGTGCTTTCCCGAAAGACGCAAACGCTTGATTGCTAGATTGCTTAGCAATATCGTATTTGTTATTTGTCGTACGTGGAATTTATAGACGTAATACGTCCGTCAAAGGTAAAAGACGGACCAGTTGATGTACGTCTACTATAACCAAGTAGGCACAAAATATATTTTATGTCATACTGGTTTCTATAGTAACGTTTTTTTTTAAATTTTACCTTCATACTGAATCCTTTATTTATGCGGCATTGAAATTGTTCTTCACCTCAGCAAGTTCATCCAAAATATCTCGAAGAATAAATTTTTCATCAATTATAGCGATTAATAATGTTAACGAAAGGAGAAAAAATCAATTCCAATCTATCAATCCGTCAAAATTTTGCTATGATTTTCGAACAACTGCAACTTAGCCTACTTACTCATACTGCTACGAATTGCTGCATTTTTTACCTTCCGTCACTTTAGGTAAGGAAGGTATTGTCTTTGGTCAAAAAATTCAATGATAAGTTTTTAGTGAATAAGCATGTTTTAGGGTCCCTATACGGATCCCATAACTTCAATACCACGATTCCAAAAATTATATTTTTTTCGTATTCCTCAAGCTTACATCCAGAAGAACAAGTGATTAGATTTTGGTTATAATTGGTGAACCGGAAGTACCCTCATTTCAAGATTTAACAGTTAAATTTGATTTATTGACATTTAACGTTATTATATCTTAAAGAATATATTATTCTCTATACGATTTGATTACATTTCATATTCAATAGATACAGAGTTAAAGAATTTTAGAGAAATTAAATTTTATAATTCAGCCAGCTATGCTAAACATGGAAACTACTAATATATTCATATAATTCAAATTGACAGATGTCAGTATCAATAAAAAGTAAATTAATGTGGCAGAGATGAGGATGTTGAAGTGGATGTTGGGGAAGACACGGAAAGATACGGTAAGAAAATAACTCTAGTGTTACAAGTTTCTAGAAAGATACAAGAAAGACGATTACATTGGTTTGAACATGTCATGAGGAGAAATGAAGAATTATATTGGAACTAGAATAAATAGTTTAGTAATAGGAGGTTGAAGAAACAGAGGAAGACCAAAGATAAGATGGAAGGACTGTATTGCGCAAGATTTGAGAGAAAAGGAACTGAATGAGAACGACTCGCAAAAATAGCGATCCCTAACGAATGGGAAAAGTTAAAGAAGAAGATGTCAGTGTCAAGTGCAATTTGAATAGTTTGTTTATGAAATAATTTGACTGGAAATTTAGAATCTTTTGCAAGAAAAATTATGTATAGAATTTATACATTATATACAGGATTGACGGAAGGTATTGTGCTGGCCACAACAGATTTTTTTTTTATTAATTTAATAACTAGAAACCAGTATGTACCTCTGACGAAAAATGTCTTTAAGGTACTCTTAACTCTAGATACATAAAATACTATTAAAACGTCAGAACTTTTGTATTCTACATTCAGAACTGTTATAAAAATTTGGCAATTTCCTATTTATTCCTTAAATAGGGTAAACCTGAGAGAATTTGCCATCGACGATAATTTGATATTACTACGAGATGTGACAGAGATGAACCTTTATGAAAATTTTGTAGTTGGAAAATCATTCAAAGTAACCTGACTGGGGCCACAGATTTATTTTTCTTTCAGAGCTGGTAGTGAACATGTAGAACATCTTTTAAAGCTATTTAGCAAACATTAAACAGTTCTTCCATTAGTTTTTAATTTCTTTACCAAAATACAATGAACGTCAAAATCAACATACATGTGATTAAAACGTTATGCAAAATCTAAACTTTTGAAATCTCGTTATTTTGTACGTCCGTTACTAAAGACGTACCGTTAACGTTGAGGGACTACTCAGATAAGCTATGCAAAAACTCCCTATTACTCTTTAACAGACTACAAATAATAGTGACGCATGACATAGAGTTACAGATATCAAATTATCTACGACGTTGCCCTCTGTGCTAATGTTTACCCCGTGACGTTGACGTTTAAATCAAGTTATTATTCCATGGTTTATGTCAAATCTATATTTTTGTGTTTTGCAGAAACGTAGGTGAAAAACATAAATCTTTGAGAAAGGCATTATTTAAAAAGAAACAATTTTCGAATATATTATACTTATTTTTTCAGTTAAAATGTATCCGTAAATATTTTATATTGCACGCCTATACATACGAAATGCAATGAAGTTATCTGCAAGTAATATTATACAAAACGGCTTATAAATAATCTTGAATAGTTGTCTTTCAACAACACCGCACGGGTCTCACAGTTCACTACTAATTTTAAACAAAAAAATCTGATGTGGACACCACACGACTTTCTTGTACGATTATTAAACTATACATATTTTTTTAATAAATAAATTACAAAATATTAATTTTAACTTCAAACGGTAAGATATATGGCGACCATAAAGTTTTGATTACAACAAAGAAATATTTGATTACAACAATGAATTTGACTAATTTCACAATAAAAATATAATATTTGTTATTGTACGAATCATAAAATTGCACGTATTTAACGTAATTTGACATGAACATTTTTTTTTATTTTTTTGTCCTAATCCATAGCAAGCTTTATTACAAAAACAAAAAAGTGTATAATTTTTAAATTTACATATTTCGCTTATACAATTATACTTGATGTGCTAGACGCAGAAATTAATTTTCAAAAACTTTTATTTGAAGCATTTATTTCTAAAATCAAAATAAAATCATTTTATTCAAGAAAAACTGTTAACAACTTCAAGTAATGTACCACTTCCGGTTAGCCTATTTTAACCAAAATCTATTATGTTATTTCGATTGACATAAAAGTCTTGTATATCAAATTTGGTTTTGGATTATATTTTAAAACAGTTTTTCATTAAAATCTATTATAGGCTTCATGTAAAGTGCCACTTCTGGAAATTGTGTAATAACCAGAAAAGGGAGGTGCACAACTAGATGTCCTAAATACAAAATTTCAACTTTCTACGGCTTACCGTTTTTGAGTTATGCGAGATACGTACGTACGTACAGACGTCACGACGAAATTAGTCAAAATGGATTCAGGGATGATCAAAATGGATATTTCCGCTGAAATCTGAAAACCGAAATTTTTCGCGATTACAATACTTCCTTTACTTACGTACAAGAAGTAAAAAACCGCCGTGATCCGTGATGCCGCAGCCACCGTATTCTCCAGACATGTAACTTTTTCCTCTTCCCGAAGATGAAGAGAACATTGAAAGAACAACGTTTTGCGACCATAGAGAAGATAAGTGGAAAATCACTGAAGTAGTTGAAAATTAGAAGTGTTTGTAGATTGGATAGAATATCGTTGACATAAGCCCATTATATCTAAAATCCATACTATAACATTATTAATCATACGTTTCTAACAAATCTCAATTCGTATACAGCAACGGTGTTAAGTCTACTCTATTTTCTATTCTATTTGGTGTGCCCCAGGGCTCACGGCTTGGTCCTTTACCATTTCCTTTATTTACTAATGATATGTACAAATGTTTCATGTATTGTCATATTCTTTTGTATGCAGACGATTTGAAAATTTATAAGTCTATAAGAAATATTGAAGATTGTAAGAAATTTCGAGAGGACTTAAACCGCTTGCAAAAAAAAAAACATTTATTACTTCGTTATAAATTGTAATCTTGGAATTACTTTGAACCTACAATGGCTTTCGGGTATCACTGCAACAACATAGATAAAGATTCCTATAAAGTTCTTGAATTCATCTTACGTCACAGCAAACATTTTGAAAACTCAAAGTCTCTAATATACCTATTTAATATTATTGTAAGATCTAAGTTAGAATATGCTTCCATTATATAGAATCCGCTTTACAATAATAGCATTAATTTATTAGAAAATATTAAAAAAAAATTGTTAGACTGTAGTGTATTAAATTTAATGTCAACATTCAAGATTATTCTTAGAGATTGAAATATTTCGATATTATATCACCTAGAAATAGAAGATTGATAAATGTTAACTGTAAATAACATGTATGATACATTAAATATACTGTGCCTGATTAACTTCTCATAGCAAGTAGGAATACTAGACAACAATGTTTTTTTCATACACAACAGTCTAACATAAATAGTTTAATGTACTCTGGAATCAACAATTATTAATTCATATAATTCAATGTTCAGTCATATAGACATATTCCACCTTTCTTTTTCACAATTCAAAACTGCCGTTATGCAAAAAATATCATAGATATCACAAGCATACGCAAAATATTACCTTTTTTCGTTACTTTTTACCTCTCGCTAAGAGAGGTATTGGATTCATGCTAAAAATCGCATATCCAGATTTTATTGAATAAGCACGTTTTAAGGTCCCTACAATCCGATTTTAACATTTTTACGATGATGTCTGTGTGTGTGTGTGTGTGTGTGTGTGTGGATGTGTGTGTGTGTGTGTGTGTGTATGTGTGTATGTATGTGGGATGTTGGAAGGACGGTTACTCAAAAACTATAAGACTTAAAATTTGTTTAACAACGTATTTCCCAATCGGACATTCATGGGAAGATCTGAAAAGGTTTTGGTAACAATTGGACAACCGGAAGTAGAAGATTCTTGAAAAAAAATCTTCTAAATATTATTTTTTGAAAATTTTTCGTGGTAATATTAAAGAAAATTAAATTCTCTATCTGATACATTTAAATATTTTATTATATATTCCATAGATTTAGAGATAAAAGAAGTATAATATATAAAATAATCTGTTGTAATAAATTTGACAGCCGAAAGAATGCCATGAAAAATAGTTGATAATTTAAATTATTTGTAACTGACAGATAAATGTCAGTGTCAGAAATAATGAGTAATGAAAGAAAAATGTACTTGGAGAATCCCTTAGTTCTTGATCTGTGACTATTATGGAGATGACAAGTCTAGGTTGAAGGACTTAAATTTGTTTCAAACATTATGGGACAATGTACACCAGTACTATAGACTAGAGTAACTTTGAATTGCGAAAAAGCTATCAAATTCTTCTCAAGTAAGTTGTACATATTGACAAAATTACACATCGATATAAGAATAATCGGAGTGCAATTTATCCGTCACTTTATTAAAGGGAATTAGTGTTATTTAGATATAACATGTATGAAAAAATAAAATGTAAAAGAAGATATGTAAGAATAGATGCACAATCCATATATACATTTTAGACCGCCCAAAATTAATGTTTTTACTAGAAGAATATGAAGAGAAAGTAAACAACGAATTGAAAATTGCAGTTACCAGCCTAATATTTATATATGGTAAACTCTACTTTGTAATTTATTGTAACATAATTTATGGTAAAATATCTTCATGTTGAGACATGCTATTATTGAATAATAAAGAAGTTTATACGTCATAGATTTATATGAATATATTATTTGTATTTATAAAAATATTCTTTGCTTTATGCATACAGCCAGGTAAAATATACGGCGAGAGGTTATGTGCTGGCCACATCAGATTTTTTACTTTCCGTCACCTTTAGGTAAAGAAAGGTTAAAAATATCGATGGGGAGTTTTTAATGAATAAGCACGTTTTAAGGTCCTTAGAATATGATTTTACTATTTTTACGATGATGTCTGTATGTGTGTGTGCGTTTGTGTGTGTGTTTATGTGTGTGTGACGAAATTTTCTCTGTCGATAACTCCAACACTACAATTCTGAAAATCATAATTCTTTCGTATTCTTCTTCGTCACATTCATATGAAGAGTTGATTAGATTTTGGTTGTAATTTTGATCAAGCGGAAGTACCCTTATTTGTAGTTCTTAACATTTTTTTCTTGAAAAAACGCTGTTATAATTTTTTGACAATTTATGGTATTGGAAATATTAAACAATTTTTTTTTCTCTATACGGCTTATTTCACTTTTTACTTCATATTCGACAGATATAGAGCTAAAAAATTATAAAAAATAATAAATAAAAATATATCATCACGGCATATTACCCATTACTGGGTGTGCCAAAATGTTTTGTACGCAGATATCGGTAATGATGAAATATGTGTACCGTGCGGGCGCTTATCAGGCGTCACGTCACGGGAAGTCAATGCTGGCGCGGATAGTACACCACAGGGGTCAATTTAGTGCCAGTAAAATTCGAAGTAATTTTTGGCGTCGGTCGTGATCGAACCCAAAGAGATTAAAATTTAATGAAACAGCGAGCTATGTTATTACCACATAACCATGGATACTATTGATATATTCAAATAATTCTAATTGACGTACGTCAGTGTCAAGTGGAATTTACATGGTATGTTCAGAAGACGCGGGAATATAGGATAAGGAATTTATTTATTTATTTATTTATTTATCACCCAACAGGAAAAAATTCCCAATTACACAGTAATATTAGTATGGAATATACAAGACAACAGTGTTAATACAATTTTATAATTAATTATAACAAGTTAATATGAAACAAAATATTAGAAAAATACATAAACGAAATAAATTTGTAATTCAACTATTTTCAGGATGATTTCTCAAGCATTTGTCGATTTTGCCACTGAATTTAGAGATAGAATCGCTTAAGTCAAGTTCATTCCTAAATTTATTGAATAATCGGTACATAGAGTTTATGGGACTAGAATAGTGACAATTTGTTCTTGAGAGATCACAGAGAAATAATATGGTTGAACGAGTATTATATGGCCGTGTATGAAAATTGAGTTCAGCTAAAAGTAAAGGGCTACTAATTAAATTGTTAATTAATTTATATAAAAATAGCAATTGACATTTGTTGCGCCTTACCGTTAATGGTTCGAGATCAAAGATGGTTACCAGGTCCTCATATTTCATATTCGGCCATTTGCGATACAAATGGTAATAAAGCAGTTTACAAATTTTTTTCTGTACACTTTCAATTTTGTTTATATGAGTTGCATAGTATGGATTCCAGACTAATTTTGATCGGACAAATGAAAAATATAATGTTAATATGGTATTTACATTTTTGAAGTTACGTGATGAGCGAAGCACAAAGCCTAAGATTCTGTAAGTTTCAGATATTAGCAACTCTAAGTGATGTGTAAATTGGAGTTTATTGTTGTAGTTTATACCCAAGTCTTTCACTGCTATTTTTTTTTTCAATGTTTGATCTTTCATAGTATAATTGAATTCTATGCTAAACATTTTCCTACTAATGGTCATCACGCAACATTTGTCGATGTTAAATAACAAACAATGGAATGAAAAATTATGCCATTTGACATCTATGTACATAATTACGATACTACGAGCCCAACTGGATTTAAATACAATGTTATTAACTAAATTTTTCATTTAAACAATAATCTACGAGCAAATATATGACAAAAGACAAGTCCCAAATTTTTTCGTTTCAGCAGTAAATAATACAATATGTGTATTATTTATAACACTGAGGGTAAAGGTAACTTACAATATACTCAATTGCCATCTTAAATTTTATTAATTTAATAAAAATTATTTGTGAATTATTAAAGACGAAAACATTTGTTACATGCAGATAATGGTTTATTTGCAAATAAATTATTATTTAACCTAAGAAATTTTATTATAAGCAATGTATTCAAGTTCTACACACTCTATTAATACACCATTTCAAAATTTGTTGAATTGGAGTAATAATCGCAGCATCCACTTTAATAAATAAATATCACTTTGCAAATAATTTTACTAAAAATATAAAATTTAATATAGTAATTAATTGAATATATTGTCAGTTACCTTTACCTTCAGTTTTATAAATAATACTAATATAGATATTGTATTATTTACTGTTGAAACTAAAAAAAAAATTAGCAAGTTTCTGTTGTCATATATTTGCCCGTAGATTATTGTTAAAATGATAAATTTAGGTAATAACATTATATTTACATCCAGTACACTTTATTAATACATAAAATAAAAAATTGCCCAAATATAATCTTAACTAATGTAATCTAAAAACATATTTCTTCCTGTTGTTAATATATCTTTTTCAGAGGGTACGAATACATTTGGGGTTGGGCTCGTATTTGTCAATCTGACACGGGCCCCTATATCTGTTTGTCAAGGCCAACAAAGTTACATGACTGCTCGCATCCTATTGAGGATGACTAGAATGGAAGAAAAAAATTAAGAATAGCGACCCCCTAACGAATGGGAAAAGCTAAAGAAGACGTTCGTATTATAATTTTACTGGAAATATAGAATCTTTTTCAAGGAACTATCTGTATGGCATTTGTACAAAATATACAAAATTGACGGAAGGTAATGTACTGGCCACATCAGATTTTTTATGTTTTATGTTGTGTCACCTTATTTTCCAGAGTAATTGATATTTATTTGTATAACTATTTGTATTGAGTGAGAACATGTTATTGGTCAACTGACTTGTACTCTTGTACATAAAATAAATAATTACATTATTTCTTTCTTTCTTTTTTACCCATTAACATTACTTCTTACATTGTAAAGAAAATAAAGTAAAGTATATATTTTAGCGACACGCGATGATGTTTAATTTCTTGCAGGACATTAAGGCAAGAACAGATGAAGTGTTTAATGCACCCTTCTTTCGCTACGGCACTTAAAACGACATTATGTTTTCCTCCTCAAAACGACGATTCGGATTCGTTAATGAAGTCTTCGGACAAAACAGCAATGTTAACTCTTTCTCTTTGCTTCGCTGAAGGGCCTGGATGTACTTATACTCGTAAGTTGTTCTCGCAGACTTATAAGAAACTTGGGGCGTAATGACGCTCGTAAAAACGTAATTGTTGTTATGAACGACCGGCCACCGACAAACAGTGCAAAAAACTGCACCGAAACCTGCGTGAGGCTTTGACTTACGCCGCACATTCATTCATACACCAACCACCAGTTTTTATTTCTTATGGACGACATACGAGTTTCATATTGAGTTCTCTTTACTCATTTACACACAGGAAAAGGATATCCAATATGACATTAAAGCATCACCGAAAGTACACTCTAACAAATTTTAACCGTGTAAAAGCGATTTGGTAAGTGTAGGAATCAAAACTAAGTTTTCTAAAATTTTGCAAATTGTAAATACAAGTGTCATTTTACGACAATAATAGTTGTATATTTTGTGTATCAAATGTAGGAAACAAATACTTTTTGTAATAAATTGTTTGAGTTAAATTCATAAAAATGGCATCAGATACAGTGCAAGTGAGCTCTTTGCCATTACCTCCTATGCAGTATATTAATCAGTATACTGATGAAAATATAGTTATGATGGAACTGCAACGAAGACAACGAATAGAAACGGCACACAGGTTTCAAAAATATTTCGAGAAGGTGCTAGAAATTCTTCAACAAGCTTTGCAGAATTTACCAGATCCGATGGAAATGGATTCGAAATTGTTTATTTCGACAGAATCGTTCGAAAATCAAGAAACTTCCGTGACGGATGTCAGCAATGATACATGCCATGTTTTTGATCGAATTATGTGTAATATTATTGATAATATGTAAAGATATTTAATAGTTGTGAGTTGTGTATTCATACAATTGTTAGTTTACTTATTTGTTTATTTTTATTACACTATCTCTTTACAATCCTTCAATATAGTCTCCCTGTTTCTCAATGACAGATTCCATACGTCTGGTTTATAGATTGCACAGAATAGATTAAAATAGGAATAGAAATTTTTAAAACCATTTACAGATTGCATTAACTAATTTATTGGTTATTTTTTTTCTTTCAATAATTTCATTTAGAATCAAGTAAATAATATCATTGTTTGTTTTTGCTAAAAAAGATAGTATTTCTGCAGAAAAACTGTTGTCCACAGTAAGTTTTTAGGTTAGGGGATGGGCTAAAAGCAACGAAGTCAGAAGTCACACCAGTCACACGAATATTAACGGAGCAAGCCGAATGGAATAGGAATGGAATAGAATAGAATAAGAAATAAAATTTGTTTATTTCCTATTCTATTCCATTCCATTCTGTGCAAGTATAAATGGTTCCATGCATTTACATTGGTTTATATTTTCTATTCCCTGTGCTATTCTGTTCTATTCTATTACGTTCTATTCTATGCAATCTATAAATCAGGTTTCACTATTTCATCCAAGATACCATCTCTGTTCATCTGTGGAATGGCTTGGGTAACAGCAGCATGAAGCTCTTCCAGACACGGAAAAGATGTCCACACATATGCTGTTTCAGCTTTAGAAATTGGTCGAAGTCAGGTGGACTCATGTCCGGACTATATGGAACATGAGGGAAACTTCCCAACCGTATTCACGCAGTTTTTGAACAAATTGTTATTTATTTATAATATGTACATATACAGGTGTTCATTTTATTTTGTCCATTATTGCTATCTCGAGAACTATAAGAGCTACGAGGTCGGCTAAATTAACAAACAATTTCCATTTTACTTGACTATTTTAATGAGTGTAAAATTATTTTTTTTCAACCAGTAGTTTTCAAACTGTAGGTACCAACATTGTTATTTTAAATGGGACCATATATTTTTTATTTACTTATTAGATAGGGAATTTTATTTTGAATTCGTTGATATAATATTTGCAAACCCTTAGATAACAATTTTTTTTTTGAGATAATTTCAAGTAGAATTTTATATTAATTTGATTAAAATGGCTACAAAAAGAGTGCCACGAATGGAAAAAAAGAATACGTGTTATTTTTTTTTAACTAGAATTAGAATGCCCTGACAGAAAGAAGTATTTTTACCTCTCGCTAAGAGAGGTATTGGATTCATGCTAAAAATCGCATATCCAGATTTTATTGAATAAGCACGTTTTAAGGTCCCTACAATCCGATTTTAACATTTTTACGATGATGTCTGTGTGTGTGTGTGTGTGTGTGTGTGTGTGTGTGTGTGTGTGTGTGTGTGTGGATGTGTGTGTGTGGGATGTTGGAAGGACGGTTACTCAAAAACTATAAGACTTAAAATTTGTTTAACAACGTATTTCCCAATCGGACATTCATGGGAAGATCTGAAAAGGTTTTGGTAACAATTGGACAACCGGAAGTAGAAGATTCTTGAAAAAAAATCTTCAAAATATTATTTTTTGAAAATTTTTCTTGATAATATTAAAGAAAAATAAATTCTCTTTCTGATACATTTAAATATTTTTATACATATTTTATAGATTTAGAGATAAAAGGAATATAATATATAAAATAATGTTGTAATTAATTTTACAACCGAAAGAATGCCATGAAAAATAGTTGATAATTTAAATTATTTGTAACTGACAGATAAATGTCAGTGTCAGAAATAATGAGTAATGAAAGAAAAATGTACTTGGAGAATCCCTTAATGCTTGATCTGTGACTATTATGGCGATGACAAGTCTAGGTTGAAGGACTTAAATTTGTTTCAAACATTATGGGACAATGTACACCAGTACTATAGACTAGAGTAACTTTGAATTGCGAAAAAGCTATCAAATTCTTCTCAAGTAAGTTGTAAATATTGACAAAATTACACATCGATATAAGAATAATCGGAGTGCAATCTATCCGTCACTTTATTAAAGGGAATTAGTGTTATTTAGATATAACATGTATGAAAAAATAAAATGTAAAAGAAGATATGTAAGAATAGATGCACAATCCATATATACATTTTAGACCGCCCAAAATTAATGTTTTTACTAGAAGAATATGAAGAGAAAGTAAACAACGTTGTTCGAATTGAAAATTGCTGTTACCAGCCTAATATTTATATATGGTAAACTCTACTTTGTAATTTATTGTAACATAATTTATGGTAAAATATCTTCATGTTGAGACATGCTATTATTGAATAATAAAGAAGTTTATACGTCATAGATTTATATGAATATATTATTTGTATTTATAAAAATATTCTTTGCTTTATGCATACAGCCAGGTAAAATATACGGCGAGAGGTTATGTGCTGGCCACATCAGATTTTTTTTCTTGTTTCTTAAGTCTTCAGCCTGCATTGCTGGTTTAACCATGTTTAGAAATAAATAAAACAAATAAGAGAAATCAAACGTATATGACCTTAAATACCAACAAACAAATGAAATGTGACAGATAAGATGTGACAATTCATAGTTCTACCATCTTTATTCGGGTTGGGACGTTTTGGAATTATACCTGGATTATATGGAATTTCAGCTTTTAAATTTCTGGCCAATCGAATCAATGGGAATGAAAATGACGTCAGAAATGTTAAATCCGTTATAATTTTTTACTGAAGTTTCTTTTAAAATTATTTAACTTTACTACTTATAAATCAGTAAGTATTTTACGACGGGGATAGAGAGACGTAATTGTACGCGATGAACAGAAAGGTTGTTTGTATTCAGACAAACAGTAGGAATAAGTGTCTTTCTAGGTCATAAGAGTGGGGGCGGGGGGGTAGTTTTTGTTTAGAGTTTTTAGCGCGATTCTTTTTAATTCAATATTTGAGAAAATATGAACAATTTTTTTTTTTAGTTTATTATGAATAAATTTGTATAATCTTTCATATAAAATAAAAAGAAAATGTGCAACTACCCTATTGACTATAAATGTCAACGCAAACATAATATACACATATCTTTCATGGCATTCTAATTCTATGTAAAAAACAATTAACACGTATTTTTCTCCATTCGTGGCACTCTTATTATACCCATATTTTAATCATAATAATATAAAACTATATATATATATATATATATATATATATATATATATATATATGTTACAGTTAAAGTATCAACTTAGTCAATGTATACACCCACTAGCTAATGTATACATTAACTAAAAGACTCAGAGAAAATATACACAAATAAATTAATGAATACTTCCACTAGTTAGTGTATATGTTACAGTTAAAGTATCAACTTAGTCAATGTATACACTGTCTAGTTGATGTATGCTTCCACTAGACAGTGTATGCACTGACTGAAATATATACTTTAACTGTAACATATACATTTAGTAAATTGTTATGTAAGGATATAAAAATATTATATCACTGAAGTCAGAATAAAATTCTCTATGGAATACGCAAATAAAAAATATATAATTCCATTTAAAATGTTTCAAAAAGGAATAATTTATTCATCAATAATAATATTTTTTATTTATATTACAGTTTATATTCTAAATTTAATAGGTAAAGAGATATCGCTAATTGAAATTTTTTACATTGTATTTTTTGTTTAGAAAAAATGGACATCCGATAGGTATATTTAAAATAAAATTATGATTGTATATTTCAAAGGAAACTGAAAATGCATGTTTGAAAAAACTTTACCTTCTCTCAAGTGAAAACAAGAAAAACTTAGCAGGAAGTAGAACTCTCTTCCGGAATAGAATCTAGTTGAAAGTGTTGCACATTTACTTACTTATCTTGTCTAACTGTACTGTAGGCTTCCCTTGTTCTTCCTACAGTAGTAGAAACAATTGTATACTTAACATCTTGGATTTCAGTTAGTGATACTTTTCAGACACCTTTTAAAATATCCTTATTTTTTTTGTTATTTGATAGTCTTCATCATCACCGAAAGAGAAATGAAACTGTCAACTAGGTACTTAATTTCTAAAAAAAATGAATAATTAATCACGTTTCTATTTTGTTGAAAAGTAGCAATTTCTTTGATGTTTGGATTTGAATCGGGGTTTAAGGTTAACAAAGAGCGCTTGTTAACCTGTAGGCTACAGATAACAGAAGTGTTTCTCTTTTGTTTTACTGTTAACATGGGAATTTCATAAACTGGTTAAAAACCCGGAATGCAGACAAAAGTGTTAAAGTGTTACACGATTTTAAAGAGTTATAGCATTTCTACGAACTACTCCACGGAAGAAAGTGATTATACGTGACAGTTTGCACGAAAAGGGAATATTCAAAATTGTTTTCTATACATATATTTGAATAAGTATTTATGTAAATTAAGATGTCTAAGTACATTCACACAAAGAAATAAGTTAATATATTTATTTGTTACTCACTTGTAAACTTAATTTATACATGATGCCTGCCTACTACTTTCGAAAATTAATCTTTACTAGTTAGTAACTTGTAAAATTGACAGCTAACTTGTTTTTGTATTTTACATTACAAGCCAGGTAAAACGGTTTTTACTGCTGAAAGGAGGAAATGACTGGCGAGCCGAGTAGGCGGGCCTGTTATCTCCTTAAGATAGTAAAATAATTGCAATGTTGCACAATATATTTGTTACTCGCAAATCAAATTTAAATTTATAACCTGAACCTGTCAGTTGCAATTGACACTTATTTTTAATACGTATGACAGTAACTAAACACAATTTTCACATATCAACAACATTACTAACGTGGTAACTAAATTGTAAAATTTTAACATGTTTGAAACAAATTTTACAAGTTACACTTGCCGTCAAATAAGTATGGATTGTAGCTTTCTACACTGTTGCTAATTTATTGGTTAAGTTGAGAATGCTAAGTTATGAAGAAGCGGCAACACCGCAGGGTAAGGGACAAGGTGCGGAGATGGGAAAAAGTTGAGCATCAGTTCATACTCATTTGACGGCGAGTATAGTAACTAGTAAGGATTAATTTTCAAAAGTAGTAGGCGGTATCAATAAATGAAGTGAGTAACAAATAAAATAATTTACGTAACAAGACCCGAAATTGATACTTTACTGGGTGCTTAGCTTGTGAGCCCAGTAATGACACTTTCAGGTTTCAGGTCATGTTGGGTACAACATTTTTTTGTGGTCCTGAAAAAAGAATAAATAAAAATTTATAGCTATGCATTATTTTACTTTTTATTGCGAGGAAATAAGAAATAAACAAATAAATAACTGATCGCCATGGAAACATTCATGTAGCGATCGAAAAATTACTTTTTGTACTCATGCATTGAAATGTGTTGTTTCGCGTCGCCTAAGCAACGACCGAAAGATCAATTTCCTAAGTCTCCACCAAATAAGTGACGGGGAAATTTTGGAAAAACACTCTACTATTTCTAAAGCATTTCTTAAAGAACTAAATTTATAATAATAAAGTATAGATTCTCAAACACTCTTTCGCCAATAATAATAAGAAAATGGTGCAACATTGAATGAAATTTAATTTTAAAATAGTGAATTTAGAGCATTTCACTATGTTGGCAAAAATTTCTGCTCGGCGGAAGTCGGCAAGACAAGAGTACTCAGGAAGTTGGTAACACATAACCTACAAACTTAATATAAATTGTAACAAAAGAATAAGAAATTTAACAGGTTTATTAAGTTTAAATTTGCTATATATTACAAGTGAAATACTTGGTAAGTAATAAATAGTTATTTACATACCATGATTAACATTATATAAAAATAAACATGAAAATAATTGGAATTTAAATTTGACACAACACTCTGCAATTAGCTACAAAGCAGTGTATATCTAATGAAGTCTAATAAATACAATTATTTGTACAAAAATTATTAATTATTAAGTTTTATACTTTTCGTACAAAAAATATTGTACAAACCGCGTACGTGAACTTGATTCCCGGTATCGTTTTATGGCAAACACTCATTCCCGTACTTGGTTTGTAAATAACTATTCCGATCCCTTATATATAATTTTCCAATCTTGCTCAGTAAAGAAGGATTTTCCGGTCTAAAAAGTGATCAGAAACAGCTCATTTTCTGGAGGACCGCGAAAAAAATAATACAAGTAACCACGTTAGTACCGTTGTTGCCACGTGAAAATTGTGTTACTATTATACATATTAAAAATAAGTGTCAATTTCAACGACATGTTTTCGTTATAAATGTAAATTTGATTTTCAAGTGAGTAACAAATAAAACATTGTACAATACACGCTATGTAACTGTTTTACTGCCTTAAGGATGTAAATTGTAATTTAGCTCAGTTCTAAATAAATGCAAGAAACAGCTGATACTGCTGTTTGTATAAAATGATAATAAAAAATCTGATGTGACCAACACAATACCTCCCGCCAACTACCTATGGCGTCGCGTTGTCGCGTGCCTGATGTCTGGCCGATTTGATCCCGATCAACGCGAAATAATTCGAATTTTAAATGGTATAAAATTAACCCTTATGGTAAACGCCCGCACAATACAAATATGTCATTATCATTACCGAAATGTGTGCATAAATCAGATTAGCACACCCAGCAATGGATAATATGCCGTGATAATATATTTCTTTGTTTCTTTATTTAAATACATACCTGTATATTTACTAATGCTAGAAATTATGTATTTTAAGTTCCTTTCCATAAAACTATTGTTCTATTTACAATTTTTCTTTTAAAACGTTACTATTATTAATTTGAAATGATTATTTTTTTGACAGTCACATTTATTTGTCAGTTACATATATTTGAGCTGAACTATGTAACCATGGAAATGTGTTTAAAGCATAAGCTCCGAGATATAATTTACTTTATAAATTTATCCATAAAATATATAGAAAAAGTATTAAAGCAAACTTGCAGACAATGGAATAATCTTTAATTTTTATAATAACAAAATGAGAAAAAATTACATTTAAAGGTATTTTTTGAAGAAAAACTATCTTGATCTTCAAGGAAACTGCCATTTTCGGTTATCCGATTGCCACCAAAATCTAAAGGCTTCTTTCTATATTAGAATAAGGTAGAAATACATAGTTTCAAAACTTTCTGAATGATAGTATTTGAGTTAAAGCGTAAAGAGGATCCACACCCACACATACACACACACACACGCATACATGCATACATACATACATACATACATACATACATACATACGTACATACATACATACACACAGACATCATCGTGAGAATGTTAAAAATGAATTGTATGGACCTTAAAATGTGGCCATTTACCAAAATCTCGATATGCGATTTTTAGCACGATCCCTATACCTCCCTTACCAAGGGTTGCGGGAGGTAAAAAGTGTCTACTTAAAATTTTTGAAAAATTATTCGGGTAGAATTATATTAATTAGATGAAATACAAGTGTTTAATGCACTAAGAGCTTGTAAAAGAAACGACTATTATAACTCAATGTAGTAGACGTGTGCAGCAATGGTTTTCAACTGGTGTTCCGTGGAATACTGGTGTGCCGTACGAACTTCGAAAGTATTCCGCGGAATTTTTTGACATTTTTAATTTCTTGTGAATTAAAAATTAATATGAATGAACCGAGTGAGAATTTGAACAGAATACTTTTTTGTATTATATGAAAATGTGTTCAAATTTATACTAATGGAACCCTATTGATTGTAGGAGACGGGATTTGTAGTTTTTGTACAAAAGCAAAATTGAGATTTATTTCAACCATTTCTTCTTGCATAGACAAGCACTTATTGCAAAAACATTGGTCGTATAATTTTTATAAGGCTTTTTCTGGGAACGATATTTAATATTTCTTATTGTATTATTAATTATATATTTAAAATTATAGGTATATTACATGAACCCTTCAGAAATACCGCCAATCCTGTCAATGAATTGGAAGAACCTGGAATATTTAGAAGAGTAGGACAAAACTTGCTCATAGAATGAATTTAAAATTATAGAAAATACGTATATATAAAGATTAGATGTAATAAGAATTTTTTATGTATACAAGATATGTTAAATACGTACAATACTTATATATACCACAATGGGAAGGGCGAGAGGTATTGTGATGACCACAACAGATTTTTTGTAATATAAAATGCATTTACTTAAAGTTTTGTATTACTTAATTATTAACTGTTTCATAAGCAACAAAATTATGATTTCGGACTTCACACTGAGCAACTCCGAAATTAAGGGAAATGATCGACTGATAATATTGCAGAGGTTCCTAATAATGTCAGATATAAACAAAAGGCCAAATTCGCAGATAAGGTGTTGGTATGGTGCGTTATTTCCGTAAGGAGTGTATCCAGACCTTATGTGGGGCGAGTAAGGAAAAGCCCTGGATAGTCAAAGGTACATCTAACAAAATTGGTCAATTTTATTGAAGAAGAATACGCTATATAACACAAACTTAAAATTGGCTAACTGACCAAAACGTACCATTAGTTCCGCGAAACGACAATGCCATGACCTTCCCCAGGCTCGTCCTATAGAAGGTTTTTGGGCTCTTTTATCTTGAAAAGGTCACGATGGAGATTGGGAAACACAAAATGAGGACGAAATTCAACGCAGAATATACAGGAATGTCCTATAAATCGATGTAAATGTCGTTCAAAGTCCGTTTATTTAATTTAAGTTCATAATTTAGTTGCTTATGAAACACGTTCGCTGCGTATAAATGCACGCGTCGCAGCCGTAACGCGGTAATGAGTTTTGGTGCAATTCTAGTTTTTTTTTCTCAATTTATTAATATTGTGTGTATGTAGAAGTAATGTAGAAGTCTTTATTCTTATTTTTCAGTATTTTTTTTAACGCATACGGTGCGTCGGCAGCATTGTGGACACCTTTTGTTCGGCATTGCTAACGACGCACCTATACGTCCAGCCTCTTGAATTCTGAAATCAACATATTGTTAGACAATTCATGTTTATTTGCTTGATGTTTTATCTTTTATTTATGTAATAGCCATTATTTTAGCCCTTTTGAGTTGTAAATAACCCTGGTCGTTATCTCCCATGACGAAAAAAAAACAAACTGTAAACTAACCCCACAAATCACTTTTCTGTAGTCGTCTGACAATGCTGACCAACGCACAGTGTTCTCTTTACCAGGCTGACGAAACGATGCCGGTTGAAACAAGATAAAATACTGGACGCAACTGTTGCGGCGTGCGCAATGGTTCAACAACATAATGGACGCAAAGTGTGCGTCGTACGCAGCGAAAGTGTTAATTATTTTTAAGTATTACAAAACTTTAAGTAAATACATTTTATATTACAAAAAAAAATGTTGGAATTTGTGCCAAAATGATTATTCTTTGGAAAAAGCGAGTAGCAGAAAACAATCTGAAGATTATAATATGATTTTACTTTTTTCTATTTTAGTTAATAAGAATTCCTAAAGTTATTACTCATAAAAGTGTTCTACGGTATTGAAAAGGTTGAAAACCACTGGTGTATAAGCTTGGTATTGTCTCACCCACGTATGACCCAGTTTCCAAGCTGGCGCTATCCACCTGCAAGCTTCAGCCCACATTACCCAACATCCGAACCTGAGGCCTAAGTTATCTTGTCATGCACTTCCTATTATCTACTCCCAATATTATAACAAGAGTCGTTTTCTACTTATCCCTTGATTTAGCTTACATTCAGCTCCTAACTTCCACTGTATTCAAACAAGGCGAGTCACATTGGGCGAGAGCCAAGTGGCTGATGGTTAATTGGGCCGACAGAAACTTTTGCACGCTTAGCGGGTATACGAATTGATGTATTTTTGCAACAGAAAAAACAGATAACATTGACGCTCAGATCATTCCTTAACTTATCTAATCTAGTGTGACAATCAAAAATTGTGCTGTAAAAAATTATCGAAACGGTGTAAAGAAATTATTTTAAATGCTTCTGCATACTTTGAAGTAGAGGAACGTATAGAAGTATTATATTTTGAAATTATCACACGAGAGTTCTCAGTTCTTCATTTCCTATGTACTTATTTCTGAATATTATTACATTTTAGAGAGTTTGTACTGCTTTGGATGTGTCATATATGACGGTAAATAATATCAAAAATGAATTTAAACGAGGATCTATTCTATGTGGTCGCCAACAAAAAATAGTGATCCGTCAAAAATCAATGCGAAACATTGACAGTTTTACTGTCTGGGTCTGCAATTCGACGTACATACTATAGCGAAACGTCATCAACGTGAAAAACCTTATAAGATGAAATATAATTTGTAGAAATAAAAGTACTATTATTAATTAAATAATATATTAATGATATTTACATTTTTTTTAAGTCAATCCTTATTCCATTTACGGAATATAAAATTATTTGAAATATTTGAGTTTATTTTCGTACCATTCGTTGGCACTACTGAGAATGACCATGTTGTGCCAGTATCTTGTTTTTCATATATTTGGTTTTACATTTGCTAATGAACTTACCAGTTAACTTAGTTTTGAATTTTGAATGATTTTACTGTAAGATATATTTTTATAATAATAAAATAGTAGTATCTTATGTACCCTCATAAAAACAAAGTAAACGACACTACTGTAATTGACAGAATAGGCGGAGTTAAAATCTTAATTCATACAATTCGTAGATGATCTTCATCGGGCATCTTTAATTTTTTTACGGTAAATACCTATTTACAAGATAATGTATCTGAATGGCAGTGTAATCACTGGATATACCGAATGTCTATTATATGTTAATTTTAGGGGAAAGTTGTAAATATAAAACTTGTGCAGAATTAAAAATATGAGACATTACAATTTATTTTATTTTACGAAAAAACGCTTCAAAATTACAATTTGCAGCATATTTTGGAGTGCTCTGCAACAATTTAATTATTATCTGTCAAACAAATAATAGATAACATTACTATACTTCATTTCACGTAAGAAAGTAGTGCTGATTTAGATAGGGATATAAATTCTGCCATCTGACTGGTCATAATGCATACATAGTTCACAAAAATGAAAAAAATTCACCTGGCAATTGTCAGTTATCAAATAAAATTTACAGAATTAAATGATGTTTAAACCATGTTTTGTTGTAATTTATATATTCAGGTGTTGTACATTTTTACCTGCCGCCATCTTTAGATACGGTTTGTTTTTGGTCAAAAAATTCGGTAGTGAATTTTCAATGAATAACCACGTTTTATGGTCCCTACAATACGATTTTACTATTTTTACGATGATGTCTGTATGTGTGTGTGTGTGTGTGTGTGTGTGTGTGTGTGTGTGTGTGTGTGTGTGTGTGTGTGTGTGTGTGTACGTGTGTGTGTACGTGTGTGCGTGTATGTGTGACTATAATATCGACTGCGATATTTTCTATACTAGCATTTCAAAAATTAACAATTTTTACTTATGCCTCTTCATTATATCTACACGCAGACTTGATTAGATTTTGGTTATAAGTGGTCAACCGGAAGTACCTTCATTTGAAGATTTTAAAAGTTTTTCTTGAAAAAATGCTGTTAAACATCATTTTTTCACAGTTAATATTATTATAAATATTAAATAATATTTTAGTCTCTATACGAATTGATTAAATTTTATACTTCTTACTCAATGTGGATATAGAGTTAAAAATTATAAAGAAATTAAATTTCATAAAGCAGCCAGCTGTGCTATAACCATGGCAACAGCTACTATATTAAGGAAATTCTAATTGAAAGATGTCAGTGTCAAGTGCAATTATTGACTTATAATTTTACTGAAAATATAGAATATTTTGCTAAAAACTTGCTGTGCGGAATTTGTACTGACGGAAGGTAATGTGCTGGCCACATCAGATTTTTACACATAAAAATATTTATTATTGACAAAGTTTGGTCTCACGAATTTAAATTATTTATTTAATGCATGTAAAACGGTCTGCTCTCATGCGACATCTACTATTTTCTACCGTGAAATGATATATAGCTCCATGACATCCTGATATATGGTAGATTGTGTAATTTTTTAATATTCAAAATTACACAACGCAGTATATAATTTTTAAAAATCTGCAAAATGAGCGATGAGAAGTATTAAAAACTAAATCTTGAGAAAAATTTAATCATAGCATATTCCCAGCTTTACATCTTGACCGAGACTTTCTTCATATGACTTTGAAAAGATTAGGGCACGGTCAAGCGCTAGTTTGTGTTTATTTATCTTATCAAGTGCTGACAAAAAAATCTAAACAAGCCAGGCTTGTTATAAAGTTCCCAGGTGGTGTATTCTAAGTATGTGAGTACACTTGACATATCAGTTAGTGACTATAGATTAAATTATATTATCTTCAAGATTTGTCAATGGTCAGAAACGAGAGTTAGGGACATATATTTAATAATTTGAGTAAAAAGTGTAAATCAGAAATTACACGCTTCCAGTACTCGAATTTGCCCACTAGTTCTGTAATAGTAGTTTTACAATAAATCGATCAATTTATTGACGGATAAATAGATAATTAATCTTAAAAAGTGTTAAACATTTACACTTAACGATTTTCAATCTTTTACCTTACGTCACGTTTAGGTAAGGAAGGTATTGTCTTTGGTCAAAAAATACAATGATGAGTTTTAAATGAATAAGCATGTTTTAGGGTCCCTATAATACGATTTTAACAGTTAAATATGATTTATTGACATTTAACGTTATTATAACTTAAAGAATATATTATTCTCTATACGATTTGATTACATTTTATACTTCATATTCAATAGATATAGAGTTAAAGAATTATAAAGGTATTAAATTTTATAAATCAGCCAGTTATGCTAACCATGGACACTGCTAATATATTCAGATAATTCAAATTGACAGATGTCAGTATCAATGAAAAGTAAATGAATGTGGCAGAAATGAGGATGTTGAAGTAGATATTGGCGAAGACACGGAAAGATACGATAAGGAAATAATTCTAGTGTTACAAGTTTCTAGAAAGACACAAAGGAAACGATTACATTAGTTTGAACATGTCATGAGGAGAGATGAAGAATATATTGAAAGAAGAATGAATAGCTTAGTAATAGAAGGCTGATGAAACATAGGAAGACTAAAGATAATATGGAAGGACTGTATTGCGGAAGACTTGAAAGAAAAGGAACTGAATAAGACCGACACGCAAAACAGAAATGAGTGGAAGAAAATAAAAAATGGCGACCCTAACGAATGAGAGAAGCAAAAGAAGAAGAAGATGTCAGTGTCAAGTACCATTTAGATAGTTTATTTTTGAAATAATTTTACTGCAAATTTAGAATCTTTTGCAAGAAAATTTATGTATGGAATTTATACATAATACACAGGATTGACGGATGGTATTGTGCTGGCCACATCATATTTTTTTCCATGGCTATCAACTTTTGTATAGTAAGGTAATTAACAATTAGAAACTGACTCTTTCATACAAGTATCCTTTTTACCTTCCGTCACCTTTATCGTCTTTGGTTAAAAAATTCGATGGTGAGTTTTCAAAGAATAAGCACGTTTTGGGGTCCCTAGAATAGGATTTTTATATTTTTACGATGATGTCTGTAGTTGTATGCGTGCGTGTGTGAGTGCGCGCGCGCGCGCGCTTCTGTGTGCGTGTGTGTATGTGTGACGATCGTTTCGGCCGCTATAACTCTAATATTAAAATTCGAAAAATTACAATTTTTTCGTAATCCTCATTCTTATATCCAAATAAAGACTTGATTAGATTTTGGTTACAACTAATCAGCCGAAAGTACCCTAATTTGAAGTGCTTAACTGTTTTTATTTTAAAACACAGTTAAGTATCATTTTTTGATATTTTATGTTATAAATATTAAAGAATATTTAAATCTCTATATATGATTTGAATGCATTATTTTCTTCATATTCAATGTATTTAAAGATAGAAATTTATAAAGAAATTCATTTTCATAAATCTTCCAATCTTTGCTGCGTCACCATGGAAGCAGTTTCGATAATGCAATATTATTAATTGACAGATTTCAGTATTAAGTACAATTTACATAATATATCTGGAAAATAATTTTACTGAAAATACAAAAAAAATCTATGTGGAATTTATATAAAATACATTGAACTGACGGAAGGTAATGTGCTGACTATATCAGATTTTTAAGTATTAGTGTTATTAATTTTAACAGTATATCAAGGACAGATTTTCCATAAACTGCTCGGGATCCTTATTTGCAAAATCATTATTGACTAAAAGTAAATCGCCTATGGTTTTATCGAACCACGATCTCACCCACCATCTAGATTTTTACACACACTTTCAAATATTTTGAGCAAAGATAATAATATCTCCCTAAGCAAGTAAAGTAGAAGTGAAAAAATTGAGAAATAATATTTGTATACATTACTGTTTACTTATAAATCTTTTATAGTAAATTTTAACATTAAAAATGACATGTTAAAATCTCTTGTTAATTATTTCTTGTCTCATTATATTTCTTTTTTAATTTCAATATTAATGGACGAAATGATTCTCCTCGACAGTTAATTATCTTTCTTGGGTGGTATATTATTTGTTAGTATTCGATCAGATAACAACGATGAACCTAGATGTCACTCAAATCGACCTTTAATAAGATTCAAGAACATCCAACTAAGATTTAATCCTTAAGTACAGAATACTCTGGAGTTTGAAAGTAACATGGTAATACTTTTGAATATGTAAGACATACTTGACATACAAAAACGAATAAAAAGAAACACAAAGGAGGAGATTACGAGAGGAACATTTTAATTTGATGACTTCAAGATTTAATAAAATAGAAAAGAGAAAGTCATATTTCACATAGATTATAAACAGTGATGGATCAACGATTGTTGTTCTTTTCATCTTAATATATTTTTTACTTTCCGTAACCTTTAGGTAAATAAGGTATTGTATGATTTATTTTTCATTAAATTATTTAGAAAATTGTGCATTTGATTTAATTATATTTTTTTTATTGAAAAAAGGCTTTGGTCCAGCTTGATGAATTGTTTTGAAATTGGACCGGGCCAAAGCTCGAGATTGAGTGCATTTGTAATAAAAGTTATTTTATAGAGATTAATATAAAACTTTATGGATCTCTAAAGCATTAATTTATAATTAATAATTGATTAATATCAATAATTTTTACCTCTCGCTAAGAGAGGTATTGCATTCATGCTAAAAATCGCATATCCAGATTTTAAAGAAAAAGCACGTTTTAAGGTCCCTACAATCCGATTTTAACATTTTTACGATGATGTCTGTGTGTGTGTGTGTGTGTGTGTGTGTGTGTGTGTGTGTGTGTGTGTGTGTGTGTGTGTGGATGTGTGTGTGTGTGTGTGTGGGATGTTGGAAGGACGGTTACTCAAAAACTATAAGACTTAAAATTTGTTTAACAACGTATTTCCCAATCGGACATTCATGGGAAGATCTGAAAAGGTTTTGGTAATAATTGGACAACCGGAAGTAGAAGATTCTTGAAAAAAAATCTTGTAAATATTATTTTTTGAAATTTTTTGTGGTAATATTAGAAGAAAATTAAATTCTCTATCTGATACATTTAAATATTTTATTATATATTCCATAGATTTAGAGATAAAAGAAGTATAATATATAAAATAATCTGTTGTAATAAATTTGACAGCCGAAAGAATGCCATGAAAAATAGTTGATAATTTAAATTATTTGTAACTGACAGATAAATGTCAGTGTCAGAAATAATGAGTAATGAAAGAAAAATGTACTTGGAGAATCCCTTAGTTCTTGATCTGTGACTATTATGGAGATGACAAGTCTAGGTTGAAGGACTTAAATTTGTTTCAAACATTATGGGACAATGTACACCAGTACTATAGACTAGAGTAACTTTGAATTGCGAAAAAGCTATCAAATTCTTCTCAAGTAAGTTGTGAATATTGACAAAATTACACATCGATATAAGAATAATCGGAGTGCAATCTATCCGTCACTTTATTAAAGGGAATTAGTGTTATTTAGATATAACATGTATGAAAAAATAAAATGTAAAAGAAGATATGTAAGAATAGATGCACAATCCATATATACATTTTAGACCGCCCAAAATTATTGTTTTTACTAGAAGAATATGAAGAGAAAGTAAACAACGTTGTTCGAATTGAAAATTGCAGTTACCAGCCTAATATTTATATATGGTAAACTCTACTTTGTAATTTATTGTAACATAATTTATGGTAAAATATCTTCATGTTGAGACATGCTATTATTGAATAATAAAGAAGTTTATACGTCATAGATTTATATGAATATATTATTTGTATTTATAAAAATATTCTTTGCTTTATGCATACAGCCAGGTAAAATATACGGCGAGAGGTTATGTGCTGGCCACATCAGATTTTTTTATTATTATTACAGAAAATACTATTTTACATAAAATATTTGCAAATTAGTAATGAATTTCGAAATAGGTCAACATAATTAGGATGTAACGAAAAACCATTACTTTGTGAGGTGCATAGAATACATATAAAAATCTGATGTGGTCAGCACATTACCTACCATGAATCCTGTGTATTATGTATAAATTCCATACATAAATTTTCTTGCAACAGATTCTAAATTTTCAGTAAAATTATTTCATAAACAAACTATGCAAATTGCACTTGACACTGACATCTTCTTCTTTAGCTTTTTTCAGTCGTTAGGGGTCGATATTTTTTATTTTCATCTTCCACTCATTTCTATTTTGCGTGTCGGCCTCATCCAGTTCCTTTTCTCTCAAGTCTTCCGCTATACAGTCCTTCCATCTTATCTTTTGTCTTCCTCTGTTTCTTTCACCTTTTATTACTGAACTATTCATTCTTCTTCCAATATATTCTTCATCTCATGACATGTTCAAACCAATGTAATCGTTTTTCTTTATCCTCATCTCTGCCACATTCATTTACTTTTCATTGATATTGACATCTGTCAATTTGAATTATCTAAATATATTAGCAGTTCCCATGGTTAGAATAGATGGCTGATTTATGAAATTTAATATATTTATAATTCTTTAACTCTATGTCTATTGAATATGAATTATAAAATGCAATCAAATCGTATAGAGACTAATATATTCTTTAAGTTATAAAAACGTTATATGTCAATAATTGATATTTAATTGCGTATTTTCAAGAAAAACTGTTAAAAATTGCAAATGAGGTTACTTCCGGTGGACCAATTGTAATCAACATCTAATCACGTCTGCATGTGCATCTAACTCGAGGAATACGAAAAAAATATAATTTTTGGAATCGTGGTATTGGAGTTATGCGATCCGAAACGATCGTCACATACACACACACACACACACATACACAGACGCATACACACACACATACATACATACATACATACATACATACATACATAAATATCATCGTAAAAATAGTATTTTCGTGTTCTAGGGCCCCAAAACTTGCTTATTCATTAGATACTCACTATCGAATTTTTTGACCACAGACAATACCTTCCTTACCTAAAGGTGACGGAAGGTAATATAAATAAATATAAAAAGTGAATTTAGGACACTTTTACAAAACAATTAAAAACTCTGTATCACAGTTATAAATATATTAAACAACAAATTATGTGTGAAATAAGTATTATTATTAAATTATCTTCTCATTAGGTAACCTATATGCAAATTGGAATTAGCATACCGTATAAGCAGAATAGTAAGTATAGACTTGAACACATAAAGGCCATTAACTTATGAGTAACACCAATACTGTGCAGTATGGGTCGCATAGAATCGCGTTAAGAATGAAAACAGCCGTTTACAGCTTGGCACAGTTGCGGATAAGTGAAACATTACAATTACCACACTGAACAACAACTGTGTCATTGGAATTTGACCAGAAGGAAAGAGAATACAAAATAGAGAAAAGACACACACTGGTATTTTTTAGTTAATGGACTCAGTATATGCGTTCCCTTTTCTCCTAAGTGAAGCCTATCTAGAATTTTATGTTTCAGTGATATTATAACTTATTAGTGCGCGTTTCTATAAAGAGTAACAGCTTATAGTGCATCGTGCATCTTCAGATTTTGAAACTGATATATTTTAAGAATCCATTACGTAATTCCTTGTAACTGTGTTAATTAAAAAAGTCAAATTCATAGTGTCTTCTGAGACAGTACATACAATGTAGCTATAATTTTTGGCTGTGACTAGGGCATCGTTACTCAATCGGTGGGGTCGCGACCTCCATGGGGGATGGTGATCAAATATACGGGGGGTCACAATGAATCAGAAAAAATGAAACACTTATGTACGAAAAAAACCTTCAATTAAATAATAAATTATAATGAGGTATTGGCATTGAATAAATAATCTACTACTAGTAATTACTAGTAGATTATTTATTCACGGTATTGGATTCACACTAAAAACACGTTTTAAGAACATACAATCCGCTTTTAATATTTTTACGATGATTTCAGTATGTATTTCTCAATCGGACATTAATGGGAAGAGTTGAAAAGGTTTTGGTAGAAACTGGACAACCGAAAGTAGCAGATTCTTAAAAAAAATCTTCTAAATATTAATTTTTCAAAAAAATTGTTCCTGCAAATATTAAAGAAAATTAAATTCTCTATCTGATATATTTAAATATTTTATTATATCTTTTATTGATTTAGAGATAAAAAATATAATTTATAAAATAATTTGCCGAAATAATGCCATGGAAACCAATTGAAAAAATAAAATATTTGTAAGGGAACTACATACATATTATTTCTTATTGTATTAATAGTTAAATATTTAAAATTATACGTATATTATATCGTTCAGAAATACTGCCAGTCCCAACAATGAATTGGAAACATCTCGAAAAATTAGAAGAGCAGGACAAAATTTCTTCATAGAATGAATTTAAAATTAAAAGATCTAAATATAAATAGTAGAAATAAATATAATTTTTGGTGTAGAGTGTAAGTATACAAGAAATGTTAAATACAATAGGGCGCAAGCAGTCATGTCACTTTGTTAGCCTTGACAAGCAGATATGGGGGCCCGTGACAGAATGATAGCTAGTAATTATGTACATAGATGTCAAATATCACATTTTTTCGTTAAAAATTTAGTGATTTTCCAATTCCAAGTGATTTATTTTCCTCGATAAGTAATTTCACACTGGTAACTACGTGAATTTAGAAAATCTTGAAATTTTTAATGAAAAATTCTAACATCTATGTATAGTGCTGGCAACAACAGATTTTTTTAATTAAATCAAACAAGCATAATCTAATTTAATCGTACTGTATGACTAATTTTTTTTTATTTACATTTTTTGTTGTATAAAATTGTTTTAAACTATGATATTTTTAAAAACTTGCAAAAATCAGCCATGTTGTATCGTGGAATTTTTCCAGGGCATGCTCTGCAACTGAAGATTTCTTCTGACTGGTTCAATGTGATCAAACGGTGGTGTTCATTCAATCTTGTTGAAATAGTTCTACCAGTTTGGCCAATGTAAACTTTCCCGCAGACACATGGAATCTGGTAAATCCCCGATGACTGAAGAGGGATGACGTCTTTTACTTGTCTCAATATATGTCGAATTTTAACATATGGAGAAATCAAAATCTTCATGTTCTTCTTACGAAGAATTCTACCATTTTTGTTTGTGACAATTTTGACATAACCGAAGCAAACAATACGTCCCTTTCATTAGCATGGTTAATAGGTCTTTTCGGTTTCAGACATTTTTCGATAGAAGATTTAGAAAAACCATTCTTCATAAAAATATTCTTAAGTTTAATTTTTTAATATTTTAAATAACCTCATTTATTTAAAGTGCACATATGGGATAGGTATTTTTAGCGCAATAAGTCGGTGCGGTACACGTTACATGTCTGCGTCATAAGTGGTGATGACATGTTAGCACGTATTTGGTACACATTAACCCATTATCTTGCCCCTAGACTCTAGACAATTTAAATTCTCAATATTTTTTTCGATCATCTCAAAGTTATAATTTATCCTTTACATCTTCTCATTCACTAATATAATGTTCTTGTAAGGCTATTTTGAATCACTATAAATCATTATAATTGTCAAGATGCGCCCACAATATTTCTATTCATATCCTGACAATAATAACTAGTAAATTATTGATGATTATAAAATCAATGTTATTTTATGAAGATTTAAAAATCACATGAGGGACGAGTTGAGTTAGTATTATTAATAGAAAGTTGTGTTTAATTATTTCTTTCATAATTGATTAGATACGCCTACTATGTTAGTTCTTTTTAAATGTTTTATGATTCCATTTGTGGTATCCTTAAAATATCGGCTATTTTAATAGAATTTATGAATGTTGACCTTTTCGTCGTAAAACAATTGTGTTTAACACCATTACATTAAAAAATATTTTAAATTTATGTGGTTTGCCATTTAAATTTAAGAATTTCTCCTATAAATGTCAGTAAAGTTGATTTCACTGACACTCGAAGGATTTACGGTTATAAAATTTATATGTCACACGGTTGGATTATGCGAAAATGTTCTATTTGCGAAATAATAAAGTTTTAAAATAGTCGTATATACTTATTATTATCTTCCGTCACCTTTAGGTAAGGAAGGTATTGTCTTTGGTCAAAAAATTCAATGATGAGTTTTTAGTGAAATATTAGGGACCCTATAATACGATTTTACCATTTTTACGATGATGTCTGTATGTATGTATGTATGTATGTATGTATGTATGTATGTATGCATGTATGTATGTATGTATGTATGTATGTATGTATGTGTGTCTGTGTGTATGTGACGAAAGTTTCGGATCGCATAACTTCAATATCATGATTCCAAAAAATATTTTTTTTCGTATTCCTCAAGTTTACATCCAGAAGAACAACTGATTAGATTTTGGTTATAATTGGTGAACCGCAAGTAGCCTCATTTGGTTTATTGACATTTAACGTTATTATAACTTAAAGAATATATTATTCTCTATACGATTTGATTACATTTTATACTTCATATTCAATAGATATAGAGTTGTGTGTGTATGACGAAAGTTTCGGATCGCATAACTTCAATACCACAATTCCAAAAATTATATTTTTTTCGTATTCCTCAAATTTACATCCAAAAGAACAACTGATTAGATTTTGGTTATAATTGGTGAACCGGAAGTTAGCCTCATTTGAAGATTTAACAATGATTGAATTTTATACTTCATATTCAATAGATATAAAGTTAAAGAATTTTAAAAAAATTAAATTTTATAAATCAGCCAGCATGGAAACTACTAATATATTCATATAATTCAAATTGACAGATGTCAGTATAAATAAAAAGTAAATGAATGTGGCAGAGATGAGGATGTTGAAGTAGATGTTGGGGAAGACACGGAAGGGTAAGGAAATAAGTCTAGTGTGTTACAAGTTTCTAAAAAGATACAAGCGAGATGATTACATTGGTTTGAAAAAGTCATGAGGAGAAATGAAGAATATATTGGATGAATAATGAATAGCTTAGAAATAGAAGGTTGTAGAAACAGAGGAAGATAAGATAGAAGGACTGTATTACGGAACACTTGAGAGAAAAGGATCTATATGAGAACGACACCTAAAACAGAAATGAGTGGAAGAAGAAAATAAAAAATAGCGACCCCTAACGAATGCGGAAAGCTAAAGAAGAAGAAGATGTTAGTGTCAAGTACAATTTGCATAGTTTGTTTATGAAACAATTTTACTGGAAATTTAGAATCTTTTGCAAGAAAATTTATGTATGGAATTTATACATAATACACAGGATTGACGGAAGGTATTGTGCTGGCCACAACAGTTTTTTTCACATAACAGTAATTGTTTCATATAAATCATACCTTTTATTTGTATAGTTTTGCAACAAAATAGCTAATATTTTTCAATTCTAAAATTAAAATATAAATAAAATTTATTGGGAACAGCATATGAAACTTTCAAATATAAGTTAAAATATGTACAGGGTGTCTGCCGTAAGCGGGCCACCATTGCTAACTTTCTTCTTGAAGATGGTGAAATGGACAAAGTTGGGCAATATTATACGAAAAATTTAAGGGTGAAAAATGTAAAACAATTGAATATCAAATCCGCGACTTAATTAACAAAATAACATTTTTACCTCTCGCTAAGAGAGGTATTGGAATCATGCTAAAAATCGCATACCCAGATTTTAATGAATAAGCACGTTTTAAGGTCCCTAGAATCCGATAATAACATTTTTACGATGATGTCTGTGTGTGTGTGTGTGTGTGTGCGTGCGTGTGTGTGTGTGTGTGTGTGTGTGTGTGTGTGTGTGTGTGTGTGGATGTGTGTGTGTGTGTGAGGTTGTTGGAGGCACGATTTCTCAAATTCTATAAGATTAAAGACCTGTGTAACTACGGATTCCTCAATCTAACAGTAATGGGAAGAGTTGAATAGATTCTGGTAACAATTGGATAACCGGAAGTAGTTGTATTTTAACAAAAATCTTCTAAATATTATATTTTGAAAATTTATGTTACTACAAATATTAAAAAACAAAATTCTCTATCCGACACATTTAATATTTTTATTATACCTTCTATAGATTTAAAGATATAGATATATAATCGATAAAATAATCTGTTGTAATAAATCTCACAGCCTGCTCACAGCCCAAACATCTCCATGGTAATTACTTGAGAAATAAAAATGTCTGTAATTGACAGATAAATGTCACTAGTGTCGGTGTCAAAAATTCAGAGATAGTACTGAAGGCTTTTTCTGTGAACGATATTTAATATTTCTTATTGTATTATTAATATATATAAAATTATAGGCATATTTCTGAAGGGTTCATGTCCCTTCAGAAATACCACCAATCCCGTTAATGAATTGGAAAAACCTCGAACATTTAGAAGAAATGGAGAAAACTTGCTCATAAAATGAATTTAAAATTATAGAAAATTTGTAAATATAAAGATTAGGTATAATTAGATTTTTTTGTGTGTACAAGAAATGTTAAATATAATACTTATATATACCACAATGGAAAGGGCGCGAGAGGTATTGTGATGGCCACAACAGATTTCTTTTAAATGGAATGCCATATTGAAAGGGGACCATCTAAATTATTTTTTTTATCCGAATATAAAAGTTCAGTATTACTATGCATCTAAAATTAAAAGCAAAAGAGTTATTTCATGTTGAAATTTAAATATAATATTTCTTAAAGGGTTGAATACGGTGATCGACTGGTAGCAGAATGGAAAATTGGAAAATAATCGGACACGTAGTCTAGTGAAAATTATTTATTGCCTGGCCTACGTTTCGACTGTAACTACAGTCTTCTTCAGGGCTAGGGAAAGTTTACAATTATTACAAAAGTTGTTGAGTTTTTTCTGCGTTCCAGCTAAAATAATTTAATTGATTTGGTATATACACAAATATATTTAATAAATTACACCTTGTCATCTCCAATGGGTCGTATGGGGGTTCCTGTAACTCCTGATTTTGCTGTTGCAGTTGGACTAGCTGGTTTTGAATTTCTTCCATCAGGATGAAAATAAAAAGAGTTATTTGTTAAAAATAGTCGGGGTCACCAATTGTGGATACAGCCAATCCTATACCACATCAACTATCAATCACTAATATGATTGATTTTGTAAATATTTTCAAATTGAATAAATTAATTCACACAGAAAGGAATGACACATTTTATTATCCAAAATTCTCGAAAAATTAATACATAGATACCCCTAGAAACTTAAAACGACTGAAACGTTCATGACCAGCCATTTCTAGTCGAAACGTAGGCCAGGAAATAAATAATTTTCACTAGACTTCGTCGCCGATTATTTTCCAATTTTCCATAATATTTCTTATTTTAATACAAATATGACATTGTTGCTATAGAAACAACAAAAACAAATAACGAAATTAATTATTAACTAAGACTGATCAAAGAAAAAATAAATAATTGTTAATAAAAATGTTTGGTTTGTACGAGTAAAACTTGAAAAAAATGTTCAGAATGTCGACCATTTCAGCTAATTCATCATTAGTATATTTTCCACTTTGTTGACAGTATCTGTCAAACATGTAAATAAATAAACAAAATGTCAATTGTTCTTTGTTTAATGTTAGTTTTTGTTGTTTTCATAGCAACAATGTCATATTGATATTAAAATACGAAATACAATATTTAAATAATTCTTTTGTATTTAATTTTATAGGCATAGTGATAATGCACTTTTATATTCAGATAAAAAATCTGATGTGGACACCACACGACTTCCTTGTACGATTATTAAACTATACATATTTTTTTAATAATTAAATTACAAAATATTGACAGGCTTAAGCCAAGCCCGAGAAATATTTTGATATAGAACAAAAAATAATTCATTTACTACTATCATTCTTAAATTAACATTAATCTAACCCGGTTCTTTTTAAAGAGAGTTTTGATTACAACAAAGAAATATTTGATTACAACAAAGATTGTTACTAATTTCACAATAAAAATATAATATTTGTTATTGTGCGAATCATAAAATTGCACATATTTAACGTAATTTGACATGATTTTTTTTTAAATTTTTTTGTCGTAATGCATAGCAAGCTTTATTACAAAAACGAAAAGTATATAATTTTTAAATTTACATATCTCGTTTATACAAAGGGTTAATTTAATAATACTTGATGTGCTAGACGCAGAAATTAATTCTCTAAAAATTTTATTTGAAGCATTTATTTCTAAAATCAAAATAAAATCATTTTATTCAAGAAAAACTGTTAACAACTTCAAGTAATGTACCACTTTCGGTTAGCCTATTTTAACCAAAATCTATTATGTTATTTCGATTGACATAAAAGTCTTGTTTACCAAATTTGAAAAGTTTTGTATTATATTTTAAAACAGTTTTTCATTAAAATCTATTATAGGCTTCATGTAAAGTGCCACTTCTGAAAATTGTGTAATAACCAGAAAGGGAGGTGCACAACTAGATGTTATAGGAGTCCTAAATACAAAATTTCAACTTTCTACGGCTTACCGTTTTTGAGTTATGCGAGATACGTACGTACGTATGGACGGACGTACGTATGTACGTACGCACAGACGTCACGACGAAATTAGACAAAATGGATTCAGGGATGATCAAAATGGATATTTCCGCTGAAATCTGAAAACCAAAATTTTTTGCAATTACAATACTTCCTTTACTTACGTACAAGGAAGTAAAAAGTTTTTTAAATGGTATCATTTTCAATATGGCATTCCCTTTTAAAAAATGTTATTTTGTTGAATAAGTCGCATATTCAGTTGTTTTGCAATTTTACCGTTAAATTTGTCGTATAATATCGCCTAACTTTGTCCATTTAACTGTCTTTCTATCTCTTCAAATAAGAAAGTAAGCAATAGTGGCCCGCTTACGGCAGACATGCTATACATAGTTATATATTTATTAGACTGTACCGTAAGTCGAGTATACTATAAATCTCATTTCGGTCAAAAATTGACATTATTTGTTTTTGCATTAAGCCACAGAACTATAGTCTATTGGGAGCAGTGTAGCAGTGTACGAAACATTCATTTATATGAGTAGCAGATGTAGTTATTCATTAGATTGTAGTATAATAATTAGGAAGCATCTAATTGAATAATTTGTAAATCCAAAAGCATAAAGAGTTAGAATTACTGATCTAAATTTTCTAATTAAGATCCACTTAGCAATAAAAATTATTGCGGAACAGTTGTAGTTTGACATAATTTTATAAAATCACTCATATGTGGAATATGTTACGTGTGACTTATATAATTGGATATTACATTAGTTATGCTCTATTTCGGTGTGGTGTCAAAAAGAAAACATCATAACAGACAGAATAATTGTATGAAAATATTAAATTCTACAAAAATTTTGAATTATGTTTTCTTCTTTATCAAAATTTTATACAGTTATTTATCTGTCATTCAAAACTTCATTTTCATAATTATCAAAATAGAAATATTCAAAAACTTGATATATCTATTTCTGATACATCTTTACAACAAACTAATAAAATTAAAACTTTAGGTTTAACCATGGGTGAAAATCTTGATTGGAAATCTCAATGTAAAGAAATTAGTTATTGCTATCAAATTAGACATTTAAGATGCTTCTTAATCGAACGACAATTAATTATATACTACTATGCTGTAGTCGGGTCAAGAATAAGATATAGTATTTGTTTTTGGGGAAATTCCTTCACAAGTAATGAAGTTTTTGTAGCCCAAAAAAAGAATAGTAAGATGCCTGGCTGATGGAAATCGCTGGAGTAGCTTCAGAGAATTATTTAAAAAATTGCACATTCTCCCACTCTCATGTCTTTTTATACTCGATTTATGTGTTTTGATACATAAAAATAAAGAAAAATTTATGTTAAATAAAAAGTACCACCAGTTCAATACAAGAACTAAAAATGACTTTTGTACGCCATTAACTAGAACCAAAATTAGAGAAGATTCGCCCTATATACTTGGATTGCACAACTACATCTGCTAATTTCCTAATATTAAAAACGTTAACAATATTACAACCTTTAAAAAACATCTTAAAATGTTTTAATTGAACACTGCTTTTATATTAATTTTGTAAAAAATGATATATTTCTCATGTCCTGTTTATTTATTCTTTTTGTATGTACTGACCTTTTCCTATACACATTGTACTACTGTGTCTTTGGAAATTAAAAAGAATTAGTAGTATTATTTTTATTAAAAGCTAAGTTAAGTAATTAATATGTTAAAGTATCGTTGTGATTGAAAATGTGGAATTAACCAGAAATCAGTTTTTTTCAGTTTTTGGCATAATAGTGAAAGTAACACACCTGATTTGGCAATCAAGTTTGCGATAATTAATAACTCAAAATCGAACAGTGCTAAAAAATTTGAGCATCCTCATTCGAAAGAACATGAAAAAGTGTCCTAAGGAAGTACAAACCAAAATTTTATATTATTTCATACTAAAATATATGTTTTATAATTAATTCATTTTTTTCAATTGTTGTTTAACTTGAATATAGAATAGAGATTTGATATAAATACTGTAATATACTACAATCTGTTCTTCCCTTTATAGTCAGGACAATTAATGTTTATTGCATGTGATGTTGGGCTAATTACTATAGAACTATTTATTGTCAAGAATATATGGACTGCAATACATGCATTAATCTAATATTACATTTCACATTCCTTTTGATCTATTATCGGCGTCCATCTTCCACACACACACACACAGGCTCGTCAACATCGAACTGGCCCTTTAGGATGCATTCTCCTAAGTGATATAAAGTACACATTGTCATTTCAATCACAACAATTATCACAGGCGTGCATTATCATCTAATAGATAGACAGGAGGGGGGGGGGGGCGAATAAGGTCATTTCCAAGTCCCAGACTTGGACAAGTGCCCCGCATATTAAATACGGCCTAACACTTTGTGGGTACCGGTACCCCTATCCGCAAAGGTATGCACCCAGTGCAGGGACGATTTGCTGGAATACGGCTCTCGTGAATAGTCACTTCGGAGCCACTAGCGGTACCCTAGCCACCTACGCATATCCCAGAATTGGGCAGGTACCCCGCGTATTAAATGCGGCCTAATACCTTATGGGTTCCGGTACCCCTATTCGCAAAGGTATGCACCCAGTGCAGGGACGATTTGCTGGAATACGACTCTTGTGAATAATCAATAAACGGTACCGTAGCCACCTACGCATGTCCCAGACATGCTGAGCTTCCAGAGAATTATGGGTCCCAGATCCATTATGAGAGCTTAGCTTACGATCGATAAAGTACACATTGTCATTCCAATCATAACAATTGTAACAGGCGTGCATTACGATAGACAGGAGGGGGATAGGTATAAGGTCCGTCCCAGACCTATGAGAGCTTAGCTTACGCTCGCACCTCGACTCGCACGTAGGTTTTGAGACCTTTCACGGAACTCAGCCTCTTATTTGGTGTTTCTCACACTTGGTGTTTCACTACTAGCCGTACCATAGCCACCAATACATGTCCCAGACATGTTGGGTCCCAGACACATTGTGAGAGCTTAGCTTACGGCCATAAGTAGGTCCCAGACCTCTTATGAACCTCAGCCTCTTACTTGGTGGATGTTTCTCCACTATGTATGCTAGCCACCTTTAGAGTACATGACTCTATGGACCCAGGGTTGTTCCAGACAACCCTTCGGATAATAGGAGAATACTACATATGTTTGCGGTCACAAACCAATAATACAAATGTATATCTCGTATATACCATGCGTATCAAATATACAAATAGTGTACAACATATCAATCAAGCTTCAAGCATCAGGTGATATACATCTAAGCGCCATACCTGTACAATATAATCAGAACGACTGTGAGGTTTACCACTCACCCTTTAATTATATCAAACTGCTTGTCTTTTCTTATGGATACTATCACACACATCCGCATGGACAAAACTAAACTACCCATCCGAAGGTCGGGGAGTGTTATTGCATTTAGGAATGTCAAGTGTTTTTACCTGCGCTTTTATCCCAGTGGCGTGCCACCGAAAAGTGAATCTTGTAAGATTCTACTATTATTATTATTTCAAATTTGAAACACCTAAAAGTTGGAACGCTGAATAAGAGGGTACCAAAGCGAGTATTTATTGTAAACAATCTAGCTAATCTGAAAAGTATTATTTAACAACAACAAATAACAAATGTCTGCGTCGGTTATTTTTCTAAAAAATAAAATTATGTTATAAGAAAAATGGGGTCTCGTGGCCGTGTGTCTGAGTGTCTGGTCGCGAATCTGGGGACCCGGGTTCGATCCCGACCGACGCCAATAATTACTTCGAATTTTAATGGCACTAAATTGGCCCCTGTGGTACACTCTCCACGCCAGCATTGAGTGCCCGTGAGGTTACGCCTGATAAGCGCTCGCACGGTACAAATATTTCATCATTACCGATATCTGCGTACAAAGCAGATTGGCACATCCAGCAATGGGTAATATGCCGTGATGATATATTTATTTATTTATTTTATTTATAAGAAAAATATTATATTAAATATAATAACATGAAATATGTTTTATGGTTATCTAATAATCTAATTTTAATAAGTATAAATTTCAATCTCCCTTGAGACATGGAAAATATGAAAACTAACACTCAATTTGTAAGGAGTACGTAAGCTCTGATTCTTAGTCAGCACAAAAAATGACAATTCACAGTGTGTGTGTCTGTGTTTTTTTTTTAAGAAAAAGCTTCAAATTATATAGTACTTCCGGTTGTTCAATTGTAACCAAAATCTAATCAAATTTTCATTTAGCTGTAAGAATGAGGAATACGAAAAAAATGTAATTTTTGGAATTGTAGTAATGGAGTTATCGCGGCCGAATTATCACACACACACACAACATGCAAACATCATCATAAAAATGATAAATTTGTATTTTAGAACTCTAAAAAGTGTTTATTCATTAAAAACTTACCATTGAATTTTTTGACCAAAGACAATATCTTCCTTACCTGACGAAAGTAAAAGAAAACATGAAAAATGACCTTATTAGAGTTATCTAGATGAAAAGACATTACACAAAATATCCACATGCCATTGTACACGTAGATATATAAAAATCGTATTTTAGGGGCCTTAAAATTTCGAAATATTTTATCTCTTGTATTTATGTTATACTCATACTCATAGTCTTCTATACGGTAAATTACATGTTACATGTTACCAAGTGTAAGTAGGAACTCATTCTCTATTAAATTGCTTTAATGATCTTGTTAAATGAATAAAGAGTGCACCAGTGCACTCTGTTATAAAAGGAAAGGAGAATATGCGATGTAGTGCACTGAAGGTGAGAACTATGCTGTATTATGCATTTTTGAAGAATAAACTTGTATTGTTTCTAAAATTTAGATTACATTGTTGAAATTTATCCAGGGGAAGTAGGCTAACAAAGATAACGTTATAACAAAATAAAAAGATTTTTTTGATGTGTTGTTTTACACATTGTGTGTATTATCGAGGAAACATTGCATTTCGAAATAGTTAAGTATTTTAATAAAATAATCTAGGAGAAATGTGACAATGATTTCTTACTGTCACTGAAAATAGTTTAATGAAATTTTGAGGGCGATGCATTCTTCATGTGTATAGGCAAACACTCTTAAACTCTATTATTATTCAAAATAACATAATGCGATGGCTTTTTGATAAGTCTGTGATTTTGAAGGGAAAGAATTTTTTTCTTTAAAATTTCGATTTAGTTTTCTATATAGTGTCTTTTTAACTCAACACACTTAGCTCAACGATATTTCAACTTCATTAAGCTTTCCAAATAATACGATTTCTTGAATATAATAATAGGTATTCATTTCAGCAATGGCCTTATTGTTCGATGCGAATTTTTTTCCACTTAGCCATTTCTTCATGTTTGGAAAGAAGAGGAAGTTACAGGGAGGCAAATCAGGAGAGTAAAATGGATGAGGGAGCAGTTCGTAGCACAATTCGTGCAATTTGGCCATTGCGGACGAGTGAGCCGGTGCATTATTATCGTGGAACAGCACTTTTTACCTCTCGCTAAGAGAGATATTGGATTCATGCTAAACATCGCATATCCAGATTTTAATGAATAAACACGTTTTAAGGTCCCTACAATCCGATTTTAACAGTTTTACGATGATATCTGTTTGTGTGTCTGCGTGTGTGTGTGGATGTATGTGTGTATATGTATGGGACGTTGGAAGGACGATTACTTAAAACTATAAGACTTAATATTTATTTAACTACGTATTTCCCAATCGGACATTCATGGGAAGAGCTGAAAAAGTTTTGGTATCAATTGGACAACCGGAAGTAGCAGATTCTTGAAAAAGAAAATGTTTTAAATATTATTTTTTGAAAATTTTTCTTGGTAATATTTATAGAAAATTAAATTCTCAATCTGACACATTTAATTTTTTTGTTTGGAGATACAGTACATAATAATATAGAATAATCTGTTGTAATAAATCGCGTTGCCCAAAAAACAGTTGAGATGTTTAAATGTTTCTAATTGACAGATATATGCAAAATGTCAGTATCAAATATCAGATTTTTTTGGGAGGTACAGGTACATTTAATTATTATTATTATTATTATTGTATTATTAATTAAATATATATTTAAATTACATGTATGTTAATACTGTCAATGAATTTGAAATTTTTTGAACATCCGTGTCAGAATGACGGCTTGTAGTTATTTACATAGATGTCACAATTGTCATATGTCATAATTTTTCATACAAAATTTCAAAATATTCTGATGTTTATTTGTCATCAATAGTATGAATACTTGTCGAGGAAAATAATCCACATAGATTTGGAAAATCATAATGTTTTGAATGAAAACTTATGATACTTGACACCTATGTACATTATAGCTGTCATTCTAACACCGATCCCTATATCTGCTTGCCAAGGCTAACAAAGTCACATAACTGCTCGCGCCCTATGCAACATAAAATGAAAATGGCGAGAGGTATTGTGTTGGCCACACCAAATTGGACCGCTTTTTCTTCAATTCAACATGAAATCGATCCAATAAAGCGGCATAGTAATGTCCTGTGACCGTTTTTCCCTTTTCCAGATAGTCGATGAGGATTATGCTTTGCGAATCCTAGAAAACCGTGGCCATGGCCTTTTCGACCGATCGAACTCTTTTTGCCTTCTTGCGAGCACATCCGCCAGGAGAAATCCATTGCTTTGATTTCTTCATATTTCTAGTTGTACAGTAATGTATCCATATTTCATCAATGGTTACGAAACATCGCAAAAAATCACTTGGACTGTTCTTATACATGCCCAAACACTGCTTAGAAATAGTCACGCGAATCTGTTTTTGATCCACTGTCAGCAAACGCGGCACTCATATTGCCAGTAGATTTTTCATCCCCAAATATTTGTGCAGGATATTAAATACACGTTCGTCTGAGATGTTTATCATCTTTATTATCTCACTTTCGGTCGGTGTCGTCCAACACGATATCATGGATTTTATTAATAATCCTGTCAATCGTGATATTGTTGGGACCCCCTGGTTACTCAGCATCATACGTGTTCGTAGGACCACAAAGAAATTCAGTAAACCATTTGTGAACTATTCCATGCGTCGGAGCAGAGTCTCCATAATACTTTTCTAGCTTTTCTTCAGTTTCCTTAATAGTTTTCCACGTAAAAAGTAGTGTTTTATCAACACACTGAACTCATTTTTACCTCTCGCTAAGAGAGGTAATGGATTCATGCTAAAAATCGCATATCCAGATTTTATTGAATAAGCACGTTTTAAGGTCCATACAATCCGATTTTAACATTTTTACGATGATGTCTGTGTGTGTGTGTGTGTGTGTGGATGTATGTGTGTGTGTATGTGTGTGTGTGTATGTGGGATGTTGGAAGGACGGTTACTCAAAAACTAAAAGACTTTAAATTTGTTTAACTACGTATTTCCCAATCGGACATTCATGGGAAGATCTGAAAAGGTTTTGGTAACAATTTGACAACCGAAAGTAGAAGATCCTTGAAATAAATCTTCTAAATATTATTTTTTGAAAATTTTTCTTGGTAATATTAAAGAAAATTAAATTCTCTATCTGATACATTTAAATATTTTATTATATATTCTATAGATTTAAAGAGAAAAGAAATATTATATATAAAATAATCTGTTGTAATAGATTTTACAGCCGAAAGAATGCCTTGGAAAAGAGTTGAAAATTAAAATTGTTTGTAACTGACAGACAAATGTCAGTGTCAGAAATCCGGAGACATTACTGAAGACTTTTTCTGGGAAGTACATACATTATATTATTTCTTTATGTATTAATAGTTACATATTTAATATTATAGGTATATTACACATACCCTTCAGAAATACTGTTACTCCCGACAATGAATTGTAAACATCTCGAAAAATTAGAAGAGTAGGACAAAATTTCTTCATAGAATGAATTTAAATTTTAAAAAATCTAAATATAAGGAATAGATATAAGTAGAATTTTTGGTGTAGAGTGTAGGTATACAAGAGATGTTAAATACATTAGGGCTCGAGCAATCATGTGACTTTGTTGGCCTTGACAAGCAGATATGGGGACCCATGTCAGAATGATAGCTAGTAATTATGTATATAGATGTCAAATATAATTTCTCATTCTAAATTTAGTGTTTTTCCAATTCCATGTGGTTTATTTTCCTTTACAAGTAAATTCCACACTCCTGGTGACATATTAACTACGTGAATTTAGAAAATCTTGAAATTTTTAATGAAAAATTCTGACATTTGACATCTATGTACATAATTACTAATTATCGTTCTGAAACGGGCCCCCACATCCGCTTGTTAAGGCCAATAATGTAACATGACTGTTCGCGCCCTATACAAAAAAAAGAAAGTGGCGAGAGGTATTGTGCTGGCCACAACAGATTTTTTTCAATGGTTTAAAAAATACAAACTTATACGTTTTCGAACGCTAATAAAAATATACTATTTGACAGGTCTATTTGAAATTTTGTTTCTATGCCTAAAAAGGATATCAAATATTCAAAATAAAATCAAATTTGCGATCTGAGTGTCATCTCTTATCAAAGTCACTGACTTATCAAACAGCCCTCGTAATACTTTAGACAGTTTATGTCTAACTAAAAGGCAATGATGTATTTGTTTACATTGCTTCTGCGTGTGTAATTTGTTACACATATTTTCCGATCGTTGTTAAGAATTCTACGTTCATCCTGTACGTGAATTTATGCAGTTTGGCACAGATTTGGATCTAGGATAGCCGTGGACGCTTGCACAAAAACAACAGCATATTTTAACACCTCATAAAAAACATCCAGTCTCGTATGTCTCCTAGTACAGTTAATATGAATATGCAAAAACTCAACCAGCTTGCACAGATTTCAGTTTTAATAAACTCAAAAAATCTGATTGAAAAGAATGAGGACGATGGTGATGAGTTTGTTTTTCTATAATCAATTTGTTAATAAATATATATCTTCACGCATTTTAGACATACTTTGCATATAAGCAGCTTTATTCATAGTAAGATTGTGTAGTTGGTATATTTTACATATACGATGTTTTTAAGATTTGAAATGAAATATAGGGTAAATGTGGGTTAGCTGCCTACGTGGGATAATAGCCGCAGTGCTTATAACTTCTGATGAAAACAATAGAGTGAGCACCAATGCTCCTAACGTAGTTGTAGATGCAGTAGCAAGTGTACAAATTTATTCATGTACCAGAAACAGTGTGCGTACAATTTTGGTGCAATAAAAAAATCTGACGTGCCCAGCACATTCATTACTTTGCGTCAATCTTTTGTATTATGTACAAATTCCATTAATAAATTTTCTTGCAACAGATCCTATATTACCAGTAAAATTATTTCATAAACAAACTATGCAAATTTTACTTGACACTGATATCTTCTTGTACTTTAAATTTTTCCTATTCGTTAGGGGTCCCTGTTTTTTATTTTCTTCTTCCATTCATTTCTGTTTTACGTGTCGTTCTCATTCAGTTCCTTTCCTCTCAAGTCTTCCGCAATACAGTCCTTCCATCTTATCTTTGGTCTTCCTCTGTTTCTTCTTCCTTCTACTACCAAGCTATTCATTCTTCTTCTAATATATTCTTTATCTCTCTTTATGACATATTCAAACCAATGTAACCTTCTCTCTTGTAAAAATAAATAAAAATAAATAAATATTTCATCACGGCATATTACCCATTGCTGGGTGTGCCAATCTGCTTCTTGCACAGATATCGGTAATGATGGAATATTTGTACCGTGTGGGCGCTTACCAGGCGTCACCTCACGGGCACTCATTGCTGGCGTGGAGAGTGCGCCACAGGGGCCAATTTTGTGCCATTAAAATGCGATGTAATTTTTGGCGTCGGTCGGGATCGAACCCGGGTCCCCAGATTCGCGACCAGACACTCAGAAACTTCTATCACTCGAGCCATTGTCCTTATCCTTTAATTCCTTACCATATCTTTCCGTGTCTCCTCCAACACCTATCTCAACATCTTCATCTCTGCTACATTCATTTTCTTTTCATTTATACTGACATCTGTCAATTTGAATTATCTGAATATATTAACAGTTTCCATGATCAACATAGCTGATTGATCTATGAAATTTAATATCTTTATAATTCTTTAACTCTATATCTATTGATTATGAAGTATAAAGTGCAATCCAATCGTATAGAAAATAATATATTCTTTAAAATTTATAATAACATCAAATGTTAATAAATGATATTTATATGCTTTTTTTTTCAAGAAAAACTGTTAAGTACACTCACATACAGGCGCGCGCACACACCATACACATATATACAGACATTGTAAAAATAGTAAATTCTTATTCTAGAGCTATTCCACGCCCCACTAATTTCTCAAAATATACTTATTTTTTACGCGTAACAGTCTATGAATTTTTATTTACTTATTTAAATTGAAATGTTAAGGAAATACAAGAAAATAAAATGCACCAAAGCGAGGAAATCTGCTATAGAAAATATTAAATAAAAAAATATAAGCATCAATTTCGCGAGTAAAATATTTGACATTCCATCAAGAATAAGAATAATGAATCTGATACCGAAAAGACATTTATCTGTCATTTAAAAACATTATCTATTATTTCTCAACTGGTTACCATAGAGACGTTTGGGCTGTGATTTATAACAACAGATTATTTTACATAATATTATATTTTATTATCTCTAAATCTATAAAAATTAATTACCTGTATCACATAGAGAATTTTATGCTCTTTAATATTTGTAATAATATAAATTTTCAAAAAATAATAATTATAAGATTTTTTTTAAGATACTACTACTTCCGGTTGTCCAATTGTTACCAAAACCTATTCCGAGACCTATTCATTTAGTTTGAGCAATCCGTAGTTAAACGTGTCTTTAGTCTAATAAAAATTCGAGGAAACTTCCAACACACACACAAATACACAAGCACGGACGGGCGCATACACGCACGCATGCACACACACACAGACAATCTTAAAAATGTAAATCGGATTCTAGGAACCTTAAAACGTGCTTATTCACTAATACCTGGATATGCAATTTTTGGCATGAATCCAATATCTCTCTTAGCGAGAGATGAAAATTGAATACTCATTAGATTTCAAAGTTAATCACTACACCGGAAGTAGCAATTTACATGAAGCTTTAAATAGGTTTTCTGCTGAAAATATCCACAATTTCCGGTGTGGTAGCCTATTTTGGGCGACCTGAACATGGCTCGTCACAGGTGTGTGTTCGGCCACGCTTAAATTCCGAAACCTCGAAACTCACCATGGAAAACGATAGTGAAGTATTCCCAAGGACAGCATCCAACCTGGTTTTGATCTCCGTTGCCGTCTTGGCTTCCAAATAAAAAAAAAACGGCACGAACTTCTTTTTTATCCATTATCTATTTAATGCTAGGTAAATCGACACAGACGCTTTTCACGATTAGACTGATAGACAGATTGTACTGAAATTTCTTGACAGTTCATATGAAGAGTTAAACAAAACAACGACATAAGTTTTCGAAAAACCAAGGTCTTCTCAGTTATTCCGGAAACTTTTCAATCCACTCTCGTATATTGCCCATTATCTGCTTTGTACTCATATATTGGTAATGATGGCATATTCGTACCGTGCGGGCCTTTGCCAGACGTCACCTTCCGAGCACTCATTGCTGGCGTGGAGAATGTATCACAGGGGTCACTTTGTCATTTAAAATTTAAAATAATTTTGACGTCAGTCGTGAACGAACCCGGGTCCCCAGATTTACGACATTACACTTAGGCAAATATTTTTCTTAAATTTTGTTTAATATTAAAACCGTTTTTTTACATGAAAAAAATTCAACTAAAAGTTATAGAGCATAAAATACTCCATCTGAATTAATAAGCAAAATTAATTTTAATATAATCACCTCAAATGGTAATTTATTTTTATTAGGTATTATTTCCAATTTCTATTCCAGTTAACAATTATCTTTTATTTTAAATTGATATTTGTACACTTGAACAAAATTATAAATAATAATAAAAATAGATTAACCTAGCTTGACAGATAAATTTGTTAATTTTTTGTTTTAATTCCATGGCTTTAGCTATTTTTGGGGTGATTTTTGACATTTTCATACATAATTTCTGCCGTTACAAGGCACACAATAGTATATTGTGCAACAAGTGCAGAAAAGCACCTATTGCCCACGAGGTGTGAAAGTTTCAGCAAGAGACGAAGTCAAGGGCTGGAATCACACAAGTGGGCAATAGGTGTTTCTGCACGAGTGGCACACTATACTTTTTCTACGACCACACTCTTTTGTAAGATAAATAATTTATTTTTAATAAAAAACATATAGTTGGCAAGTCGTGGGATAAAGTGTGAGAAATAATTTCTCACACTTTAACCCACGAAATGATTAACTTTCGGGCTTTGTAAAGCAAGGGAATGTGTGAGAAATAATTTCTCACACTTTATCCCACGACTGTGGGAAATTAATAACTTTCGGGTTATGTAAAGTATGGGAAAAGTTCAATTTTCTGTAGTGGTCGTAGGAAAAATTATTTTTTTCTACAGTCTACATAGAAAGTAGCCATTTGCGCTCTCTTTTGTCAACGCAAAATGTCACTTTGACGCTCTAGCGCGACAACGTAGAAAAAACGTTCGCTGTCCAAATTTTTAACTATACAAATAAATAAATAAATAAATATTTCATCACGGCATATTAACTATACAATGTTGAGAAATGTCACTTATCTACAATCTTAATGGAAACGTTTAGTCAGGAACTATTGGCACTGTAGTGACATATTTACCACCTTTACAAATCAATCTAACATATAACTGCTCTGTCGGTATGTTACATAACTAAAAAAAATGCGGCACTATTGTGAAAATAAAATAGAGCATTCATTTACAAGAACGAAGGTATAAAATGTTTAGATTAGATTGAAGCAATAGGTCAAGAAGAATGAGAAATAATGAGAAATTAAATATAAAAGTCGTTTTTTCTTTACATTAATCCTTATTAATAGAGTAGTAGTGTAAGTACAAAAGTGTACATTTTATTATATTTTGTTATGGTGGCGACTGTAGAAAAAATCTTGTGTGTGTTTCGAGCGCAAATGGACATTGTCGATTTCGAGAGAATCGACAATGTCCTATTTTGCGCTTTTAATACACAAATAGCTATTGTTTATAGATTCAGATGCAGAATTTTATGCCCTATAACTTTTTTATTTGAAGCAATTTTACCTAAAATAATTAGGGAAGCAGGAAATTACGAAAGTCTGATTTTACATGTTAAAATGTTGTGTATGTAACTTGTAAATGGAATTGCACGGCTTTGTTTTATAAAATAGTATTTTAAAAAACAAGTTTCATAAGTCAATCTGTTTTATAAATGGATTAATCTGATAACAGGCCTTATGAAACATGTTTTTTATACTATTTTTACCTCTCGCTAAGAGGGGTATTGGAATCAAGCTAAAAATCGCATATCCAGATTTTAGTGAATAAGCACGTTTTAAGCTCCCTAGAATCCGATAATAACATTTTTACTATGATGTCTGTCTCTGTGTGTGTGTGAGTGTGTGTGTATGTATGTATGTGTGTGTGTATGTGTGTATGTCTGTATGTCTGTGTGTGTGTGTGGATGTGTATGTGAGCGTGTGTGTGTGTGGGGTTGTTGGAGATACGATTTCTCAAATTCTATAAGATTGAAGACCTGTGTAACTACGGATTCCTCAATCTAACAGTAATGTGAAGAGTTGAATAGGTTCTAGTAACAACTGGATAACTGGAAGTAGTAGTATTTTAACAAAAAAATTATAAATATTTTTTTTTGAAAATTTATGTTATTACATATTAAAAAACAAAATTCTCTATCCGACACATTTAATTTTTTTATTATATCTTCTATAGATTTAAAGATATAGAAATATATCTGCTCACAGCCCAAACATTTCCATGGTAACTACTTGAGAAATTTAAATGTATGTAATTGGCAGATAAATGTTACTAATGTCAGTGCCAAAAATTCAGAGGCAGGCTTTTTCTGGGAACGATATTTAATATTTCTTACTGTATTAATTATATATTTAAAATTATAGGTATATTACATGAACCCTTCAGAAATACCGCCAAATCCGTTAATGAATTGGAAAATCCTCGAACATTTAAAAGAAATGGAGAAGAATTGCTCATAGAATGAATTTAAAATTATAGAAAATACGTAAATATAAAGATTAGGAGTAATTAGAATTTTTTGTCTGTACAAGAAATGTTAAATACAATATTTATATATACCACAATGGAAAGAGCGAGAGGTATTGTGAAGGCCATAATATATTTTTTTCTATTGAGGTAAATATATAATTCTGATAGAAATATTTAAAAAATGCGACGTCAAAAATATAACTTTATCAGTTTTGTTGGTAGCGGTTCTCACTAACAATTTTAATTTCATTGTTGAATACAACTATTTGAGGTTATGTTATTCATCTGCCAATTTTAATAGCATTAATACTAAACCACCTCTTGAAAACAAAAAGCGTCAAAAATAGTACGTTTATAGACTTTCTTAACGACGTGTTTTCAGTGCGTTTCTAGACTCATATAGACCTCGAAATAGAAAACATAATTTTTGACCTATTTATCTTCTGGATCTACATTTCATAATTCCATCAGAAACAACTCACTCACAAATCCCATTACTCTAACGTTTAACTATTACATCACCTCCACTATCCACTTATAAATACATACATCACTGTTGACCTATATATTATACAAGCATCATTACCTACATCTTATACTACACCCACACTTTTACATTTCATAATCCTAACCTAACATCCTCATGTCACTATCACACTCTCTTGAGGGTAGGTTTGTCTCCCCCCCTGTTGTTGGTTGTGTAGATATTTGGCATGGTATGGTTTACCTACTTGCGAGTAACTGTACCCAAGTCTGGGTCAAGGGGCGGTGCTTGTTCCGCGGCGGTCGGGTATAGCGATCGGGCAGACAGGTGAATCCCATTCCCAACCAAACCTCCATACACACAGCAAGTGTAGTGAGTAAAGTGCATCATACATAACATACGGTATAGTGGATAGTGAGTGATAAGGACTAACACCCACAGGTATGGCAGATTTTTAATTTAAAAATAAATTAGGAGCATGTATGAAGTTCGTTGCTGGTAAATAAAAATCGTGTCTTGACCGACAAATTAAAACAGTAGGGTGATTATACGTATGTAGACCAATCTATTCATTAAAGTTTAGGACGATGTTTTTACTTTTTTCTTGCTACAAAACTTGCCTAAATGTAGTGATTCTTGTAGGCAATCAAAGAAAAAGAAATCCGATAACAATCTTATCAGAACTACAAGGCGATTGCGATAGATCTCAGCCATAAATTTAGAGCGGTCGAAAATCATCGAAAATGTGAAAAATACTAACAAAACTTCTTCTTTTATTCCATTGCAATGACTTAAATTTTTAAAAGTATGCAAACTTTTTATTTGGTTTTAAAATAACCATTGGAAAACCCAGTAAATAAATTTGGAGGGGCAAGTTTAAAAATTAAAATGTTTATAACGTAAATAAAAATAAATAAAATAGGTACCTACCTAAATACTTAATAATATTTTCACTTCGTTAACAATAATGAGACACTTTGGGGAGGTGCTAAGGCCCCTTTGGCACCCCCTTGAGTGCACCATTGAAACTACTGTATTACTTAACCATTGAAAACTATTTATACCATATCTATTGAAACATGAATTGTTGATATTTGAGGTTATATTTCGATCAAATTAATTCCAGAGACATTAGGAACGTTACCGTAATTGTGGAATAATATAATAATTCTTATACATACATATTATTTGTTAGGTTACTTGGGGATTTCAAAATTTTATGATACAAATTTATTTTTATTGCAATATTATGTAAATAGTTACACTTTTATTGACCTATATCATAATCTAAATTATAATAAAATATATACTTAAAAGTATGTGGCCAGCACATGACCCTCTGTCAATCCTGTGTATTATGTACAAATTCCATATATATTTTTTCTTGCAAAATATCCTATATTTCCATTAAAATTATTTCATAAACCAACTATGCAAATTGCACTTGACACTGACATTTTCTTCTTCTTTAGCTTTTCCCATTCGTTAGGGGTCGCTATTTTCGACTCATTTCTGTTTTCTGTGTCGTCCTCATTCAGTTCCTTTTTTCTCAAGTATTCCGCAATATACTCCTTCCATCTTATCCTTGGTCTTTCTCTGTTTGTTCTACTACTAAGCTATTAATTTTTATTCAAACATATTTTTCATCTCTTCTCATGACATGTTCAAACCAGTGTAATCGTCTCTCGTGTATCTATCTAAAAAACCTCTATCACTCAAGCCATTTCCCTTATCCTTTAATTCCTTACTTATCTTTCCGTATCTTCCTCAACATCTATCTCAACATCCTCCTCTCTGCCACATTCATTTTCTTTTCATTGTAACTGACATCTGTCAATTTGAATTATCTGAATATATTAGCAGTTTCCATGGTTAGCATAGCTGGCTGATTTATGAACATATCTTTATAATTCTTTAACTTTATATGTATTGAATGTGAAATATAAAATATAATCACATCGCATTGAGAATAAAATACAATAACATTAAATGTCAATAAGTGATATTTAACTGGGTTTTTTCAAGAAAAACTGTTAAAAATTGCAAATGAGGATACTTCCGGGGGACCAATTATTACCAAAATCTAATTATGTCTGCATATGGATCTAAACTCGACGAATACGAAAAAATTATAATTTGTGAAATCGTGGTATTGGAGTTATGCGATCCGAAACGATCGTCACATACACACAAACATAGACGCGCGCGCACACACACATACATATAGACATTATCGTAAAAATAATAAATTCGTATTCTAGGGATCGCAAAATGTGCTTATTCATTAGAAACTCACTATCGAAATTTTTGACCAAAGACAATACATTCCTTACCTAAAGGTGACAGATGGTAAAAATGACCCAATTAATTGCAAGGCGAGTAAATTTTTATATCACTTATCGTTAGAGTGTATTATACTTGATACTGAATGTATAAATCTAACATTTATCTATGTGCTGCAAAGTAATTATTATCCAAATTTATAAGTAGCTTAAGTACTTTCAAAGTACATACAATTTATTTCTTCAGATGACAGTTGAACATTCACGATAGTGATAGAATATGGAACTAATTCTTAAACAGAGACAAGCATTCTATTGGTTCAGCTCCAAAATTATCCTCTTCTGATCAATATAATGACTTGTCAAGCCGTAAAATGAATAATATTGATTAGAATTTGTTATAGATAAATATACTACGGAAATAAATTTATTCTGTTCTATATAAAATCGGGAATAATTAAAACTAATTTATTACTACAGATAAAAAATAAGTCTTCAAATTATAAATATTGACCGACGTTGAACCTAAACCATGAAAATTATTTCCAAATAGTACAACAGTTATAGTTGCGGTGCTTTCTCCATGAAAACATTGAGAGCACGTGAGGTTATGACAGATAAATGCCTTCATCGGTAGATCATTTGTTTATTTGCATATCGGCTCATTTCTCATATTTTCATATACCACTCTGATACGGTATGATAACGAGCGGAAGAAAATCTTAATTTAGTATGATTTTTTTGTTCATTTGTACGATTTTATCCGATAAGCGGTTCATTAGCTACAAGCGTTTAAATTCATATAAAAATTCTCTGAAATTTCTCAGAATTCTACGGATATATTGGTAGAAGCTGATTGGTATACCCAGAAATGGGAAATAAGCAGTGAAGATATAACAACAATAACTCCGAAGGAAGACATTCATTATGATTTATGATCGAAGTTTAAATGAAATATACAAAGAAGTTTTATTGAATTCGATAAATCGACAATGATTGAAAAATCTTATAAATAAAATGCGAGGTTAATAAATTATTCAAAAATGGAGTGTAATGTACAATACTGTAATATAAAACACATGAAAATATTGAGGTTATCCAACATCTGGGTGCATGAAAAATCTTCAACGCAGATGATGCAAATATATTTGAGATTAAGCCTTGCAGCTTGCTGTTAGCTAATAATTTTTTTTAGCAACAATGGGTGATACCACAAGCCTTGTTTTAAAACGCTGTCTTGAAAAATGACAAATGTCTATAAGTATTTAATTTCATTCTTATGTTTAAAAATAGTTATTTGTTTAACTAGCCACTAAAATACCAAATTTACAGCAGAGGTTGTCGTATCATGAATACTGCCGGACCTGAAATCTGTGTTTAGTGCCGTGTATTTTTTTTGCCGATTTAAGAATTAATATTAATTTAGTGATTATCGCCATCAAATTATGTTGCTATCCGTTTGTTGTAAACGGTTGCTATGCGTTTTTTTTTTGAGCGGTTGCTGTATAGCTATAGGTAGTAAAAGTGACATTTTATAGACTTAGCTGTCAAAAAAATCGCACGTAAAATAAATATATCATCACGGCATACTACCCATTGATGGGTGTGCCAATCTACTTTATACACGGATATCGATAATGACGATGACATATTTGTACCGTGCGGGCGTTTACCAGGCATCACCTTACGGGCACTCATTGCTGGCGTGGAGAATGCGCCACATGGGTCAATTTTGTGCCATTTAAAATACGAAATATCTGGCATCTGTCGGGATCGAACCCAGTTGCTTTTTTTCAAAATATTTGTATAAATTCAAGCTATGTTGTGCAATTATAACTTTCTTATTCTAAATGGAAACCTATTTTTGTATTCGCTTATTCGACGCGGTATTTTTTTTAATTCAACGATATAGATATGTGATACCCAAATATTACAAAATATTTGAGAAAATTATTTTGATTTAATATAAATCTGATTGTAATAAGAGTGCTTTGAAGAAAAACAAAATATAAACTACATACATATGAAGCTTTTCATTTTATAACCGAGAAAGTATATGAAATATTTGTTTTTATCAAATTTAAAATAAATCAGTTTAATTTTCATTGGCATTTTTATCAAAATATATTAGGGTATGATACTGCATCGAATAGGCGAATAAAAAAATATTTGTTTTGTTCAATGTTAATACATAGATAGAATAGAAAATAGAATATAAATTGTTTGCTAATTTAACCGACCTCGTAGCTTTTACAGCTCTCGAGATAGAAATAGACAAAATAAAATGAACAATCTGTATATGTAGTGTGTTCTTTAAATTTCGGGTGGCTTCGTGGCTTCCTGTTTCTTTTACACACTTAAAATACTTAAGAATATTGTATCAACACTTTAAATGTGTCATCAACTCATACATATCCCTGAAACATTTTAAAGTACCTCTAAATATAAATGTAACTTAACCCACCATCAATGAATTTAATTTTCGATGTCTATTATGAAATATAGATCACCAATTAGCTGCCATTACTTATCCATATTTTCGCCTATCATTTGTCTATCAAGCATGTCGTGAATTTATCCCCGTGCGGTTTTGCGTCCGGTAGTTTCGTCCGATGATGCGATGAGTACCGATTCGCAGTGTGTGACCCGCCTGTTGACGTATGGACGAGAAGGTCAAGGACAGAAGATCTGGGACACGGTTAGCGTACGAGGCGTGGTGTCGGCCAATCAGGTTACACGGACACAGCATACGAAGGATAGGAATATGAATTAGTTTAGAATTAGGATTCATTGACCACAGGATAATGCTTTCGGTTGTGTTAGTTAATTAATATAATATTTATTTAACAAAATTATTATATATGGTATTAGGAAGTATGGGACATAGATGGAACAATGCGGATTTTTTTCTAAAATGTTGAATAAAATATAAATTACAATGTTATTTAATTAAATTTAATAAATAATACGAACGAATAATTCATTCAGAATAAGAAAATCAGGTAGGCCGTGGAAAACAAATTTTGCACCATCAATTAAAACAGTTATTTATCTGCCATTTGCCATTAGTTAGAACTTAGGTTAATCAATTTTTCAAAATATTGTTGTGATTAAAGATGTCAAATTAACTAGAAAGTATTATCGAATAATGATTTATAGTTTGACAGCTTTGACTGTTTTTAAATCTAAAATGAATTTAATTATTTTTAAAGCCCCCAGTAATTATTTTAACGGCTTATGTAGTCTCTTATGGCTGTTTGCACCGCTTCCAACTTAACATTAAGTGGAACCTGAATATTAAAAATGTATTGCACCATAATGCTAAAAAGTATATAAACTTTAAGCACGACATTGATAATGAATACGAATGATTACGATGATGGCGAATTTTAATTATAATTGAAGTTTTGTTAACTCTAGTTTAGTACTAGCAACATTAGTATATTTTTTTGTTAAATTGCTAGAATGTAAATGAAATTAATTTTCTCCGTTTAACCTACTGATTTTGATCTCCCTAATTTTACACATGGTGACACTGAAAAACGGGCCACTCAAAATAACTTTTTAATTTGTTAGTTATTTACGATAAGTACGTAAAGATAGTCTGAGTGACTAAAGATGCTTTACATATGTGTATCGTACAATATTTTATCTACAATAAATATAAAAAAAATACTTTTTTCTACTCCTGCTCTGAAAATACAATTTTCTGGTTTGTTTCTCAGCACTAGTGCTGCAAGATTTTGCAGCACGCTTCGGTATCCTAGCAACGAATTTTACTTACAAATGTTGTATAGAATGTTTGTTGTCATAGATACGCATCACAAATACAAAAATTGAAAATAAATGTCAAATTATTTTTAAAAAATAATTTTTTATTTCCTTATTTTTTACCTCTCGCTAAGAGAGGTATTGGATTCATGCTAAAAATCGCATACCCAGATTTTATTGTATAAGCACGATTTAAGGTCCATAGAATCCGATTTTAACATTTTTACAATGATGTCTGTGTGTGTGTGTGTGTGTGTGTGTGTGTGTGTGTGTGTGAGGTTGTTGGAGACACGATTTCTCAAATTCTATAAGACTAAAGACCTGTTTGACTACGGATTCCTCAATCTAACAGTAATGGGAAGAGTTGAATAGGTTCTGGTAACAATTGGACAACCGGAAGTGGTAGTTTCTAAAAAAAAAATATTCTAAATATTATTTTTTGAAAATTTGTTACTATAAATATTAAAGATAATTAAATTCTCAATCTAACACACATAATTTTTTTATTATATCTCGTATAGGTTTGGAGATATAGTATATAATAATATAGAATAATCTGTTGTAATAAATCTCGTTGCCCGAAAAACATTTGCGATATTTAAATATTTGTAATTGACATGTAAATGCAAAATGTCAGTGTCAGATTTTTCTGGGAGGTAAGAGTACGTTTAATATATATATATATATATATATATATATATATATATATATATATATATATATATATATATATATATATATATATATATATATATATATATATATATATATATTATTGTATTATTAATTAATTATATATTTAAATTACAGATGTTAATATTACATATATCCTAGAAATACCTTTAATACCGTCAATGAATTTGAAGAATTTTGAACATAATAGAATAGTAGGATAAAATTTCTTATAGAACGAAAGAGGAGAAACAATTTCAATTATTTGTGTGTACTTATAGGGCGCGAGCAGACATGTGACTTTATTGGCCTTGGCAAGCAGATGAGGATCCGTGTCAGAATGACGGCTAGTACTTTTTACATAGATATCACAATTGTCATATGTCATAATTTTTCATTCAAAATTTCAAAATGTTCTGATGTTTATTTGTCATCCATTAGTATGGATTATACTTGTCGAGGAAAATAATCCACATGGATTTGGAAAATCATAATGTTTCGAATTAAAACTTATGATACTTGACATCTATGTATATTACTAGCTCTCATTCTGACACAGGCCCCCACATCTGCTTGCCAAGACCAACAAAGTCACATAACTGCCCTCGCCCTATACTACATAAAATGAAAATGGCGAGTGGTATTGTGCTGGCCACAACAGATTTTTATCTTGCAGGAGTAGAAAAAATAGTGTATATAACACGTGTTGAAAGTCCTTTGTCGAAGACAAACGATTGCAACCTTCGCTTCGCTCAGGCTGCAACTTTCGTTTTGGTTCGACAAAGATAGACTTTCAGCACTTGATATACAAATAACTATTAATTATGAATCAGGATCACAATATTAAATGAGAAGTTTACCATGATAACAAAATATTCACTCTGGTTTTAGAAATTTAGCGCATTTAAAATTTTAATCACTCGTTGCTCGGCAACTCGTGACTAATGAAACCTTGTTACTAAACAACCGTTTTACAAACTTAAAACTAACATCTATGCATCAATTTTACGCACTATCGTACATAAAATATTTTTTTAAATTCTATTTAAATATTTGTAAAATAGGCTTAAAGGTTTACAAATCATGGTATTTGGCACGATGGTAGCGCTTCCGGTTTGCCCGAAACTGACATTAACTTTAATATTTCATATGGAACAGCCTATATATTTTTTATACGTTTGGAATTTACGTAAAATTACGAATTCAACGATATGCTTGAAGTGTATTTTTATTGAAGAAATAAATTACAAAACGTAAGAGAAAATGATGCATAATTAACCTGCTAAGCCATGATATCAGGCAAACTGTCAAAACAATTGAGATAATATTAAGTAATATTTAAGTGGCCGTGTGCCTGAGTGTCTGGTTGCGAATCTGGGGACCCGGGTTCGATCCTGACCGACGCCAAAAATTACATCAAATTATACTGGCACAAAATTGACCCCTGTGGTGCACTCTCCACGTTAGCTATGGGTGCCCGTGAGGTGACGCCTGGTAAGCGCCCGCACGGTACAAATATTCTATCATTACCGATATCTGTACAAAGTAGATTGGCACACCCAGCAATGAGTAATATGCCGTGATGAAAGATTTATTTATTTTATTTGTTTAAGTTAATTGTTTAGATAGCATGTTATTTTTGTAAGATTCCAAATTTTGCTACAAAAAATGATCAATATGTTAATTCATTTTTATAACCTACCTGATATGGCTTATCAGGTTAATTATAAATTTACGTAGATTACAAATATATAAAAATATGTACACTGTAAAGATAATTAAAAGATAATTATAAATAAAAAAGTTATTTTAAGCGGTTAGTTTTTCAGCGCACCCTGTATACGTTTTGTGGAGATTTTAGATGTCCGTTTAGTGGATCTTATGGTGGTGTTTTCGAATGTCCTGACTTATAATCATACCAATTTATTTGTGATTTTTACTCTATTTTTAAATTATTCATTAATAAAATCATAAATAATGTCATAATAAATCAAGATGATGTTATCACTCATAATTCATAACGATTATTAAGCCTGTATATAGGGTATTACCTTTAAAACAACCTTCGCTTTTTTGGGCGAACTAATGACTTTAGAGAAAAATGTTTTATACAAAAAATGATCAAGAATAAAGGGCTAATTTATTCAAATATTGTTTCTCAAACGGTGGAACAAAATGATATTTTTTTAAATGTATGCATTTAGGTAATTTTAGTACGACGTACACATTTTCCAATTAAAAATGCATCATATATTTTTTTGCGGAAATTTATTTAAAAAATTACTGCATATATTTATTTACACCATGTTGAGTAGGTATATATTATAATATTTCATGCAACAATTCTTGTAATATCTTCTTCTTTGTATCATCTTCTCCTCCGTTGTTATGTAAACGCTGTTACCGCTCTGGTGAATGTGTACTGCTTTCTATGTGGTAATAGCAAGCATCGTGTAACCAAATCGTGCCGGTCTGTTGCGTAAAACGTCATATGAGTACAAGACCGTGATCGTGATCATGATCGTGAACGTAATGTCAATGTTAACAGATGTGAACTTTGTTGTTATGACATCTTCACATATAATAGACAGAATAGAAATAGGGAAGGATATATCTATTTACTTTTATATAAAAGATCATTTTACTTTTTTCAAAAGATTTACTTATATTTTTGCCTTTTAAAGTGAATGAAAACAAATAATATAAACTTATTTCATTATGGTTATACAGGTTGTTATATTTTAGTGGACCCAGCAAATATCTCGCTTATTTATTAAGTTAGTAATGTATTTCATAAAACATGATTTATACAGCAACATGTAAGCTACTTGATGACGGATGTATATTCATGATACCACTTCGGGTTTATTAGTAATTAATATCAACTTTGAAATTTCAAATGGTACATACTATATTTTTTTTTTTAAATTTGAAAAGTACATCAAATTTGCTTTACAATTCTGTAAAATAATCCATATGTTAAATTATTAAAAAGTAAAATGGCGGGCACTTTTTTATACACCTAGTCGAAAAGAGAATAGTGAGCCATGACTATGGCTTGATATAAAACAATTGTAACTATTATTATTAAACTAAATAATAGTCCTTGTCGTATTTGTATTTTATATGGTCTGTACTTGTGTTTTTTTAAGATTCTGTGAATTTTAAAAATGTTTACTCCTGTCTCAACACATGCGTCGCGGACGAAAATTCTGGGATTGGCTTCAAAAAGTGCAAGTACATTAATTTCTACATCATCTTCATTTAGGATATTTCTTCTTTCAAATGAACCTGTGGTTCGTAATTTACTATTTACTAGTTTCACAAAAAACGATTCACTTGGATGACGACGATGTGGATATTCTTGTCGATAAAGTTCTGCAGCTATGCGTTTATTTTTTAAACTTCGAAAATACACATCTAGCTTATTAACTTTTTCTGAGTTAGATAAATTCATTTTATAATAAATTAATAAGGTACTACAATGAAACTTGCTAATAATAAAGGTTAGAACAATTATTACTGAGTATTTACAGTTTGAGATTTACCGTGTTACAATTGTTTTACTTAATTGTTTTAGTTCAAGCCATAGCCATGGCTCACTATTCTCTTTTCGACTAGGTGTATAAAAAAGTGCCCGCCATTTTACTTTTTAATAATGTAATATATGGATTATTTTACATGATTGTAAAGCAAATTTGATGTACTTTTCAAATTTGTAAAAAATATAGTATGTTCCATTTGAAATTTCAAAGTTGATATTAATTACTAATAAACCGGAAGTGGTATCATGAATGTACATCTGTTATCAAGTCCCTTACATGTTGCTGTATAAATCATGTTATATGAAAGAAATCACTAACTTAATAAATAAGCGAGATATTTGCTGGCTCCATTAAAATATAAAACCCTGTATACTATACACGTTAACTCCTTTAAAATGCACTCTAAATTTCTAAGTGATTTGTGGTGTTCATTTTGGCAATCGAAATTGAATTTCAACTAAATTTAATTATTTGTGTTGGATTTTGAAATAATCGGACTAGTAGTCCTGTTTCATTTATTTATTCTATTGTCAACGTTTCGACTATACAACAGTTATTTTCTTATTTCGCGTGCACAAAGTGAATTTTGTACAACTGTTTTTATTAAAAATCGTGATACAATGAACAATTTTGTAGAAAAGTTTTCGGGGATTTTTTAAATTGTGAAGTTGGTAACTTAGTGAGTCAAACAAATATCTTTAATATTGGAAGGAAGAAAAATTACTGGAGTTCAGTCAATAAATTTATTTATTTTCCGCCTCTACCGGTTTCGACACCTCATGTGTCTTCTTCAGGAGCTACAATAATAATATAAAAAATATAAACAAATTTTGTTGTGAAAAGTTTAGGACAAACATGTGTAACTTACGTGAAAATGAAGAATTTAAAAAACATGGATAAATACATAAAACAATTAATAAATAACATAATTTGCATACAATGGTCGTCAAGGTTTAAAAAAATAAATAAATAAATACATTAAAAACTCATGTAGTCGTCAGATAAAATTGATTATTATTTTATATATAAAGATAAAATAATAATCAATTTTATCTGACGACTACATGAGTTTTTAATGTATTTATTTATTTATTTTTTTAAACCTTGACGACCATTGTATGCAAATTATGTTATTTATTAATTGTTTTATGTATTTATCCATGTTTTTTAAATTCTTCATTTTCACGTAAGTTACACATGTTTGTCCTAAACTTTTCACAACAAAATTTGTTTATATTTTTTATATTATTATTGTAGCTCCTGAAGAAGACACATGAGGTGTCGAAACCGGTAGAGGCGGAAAATAAATAAATTTATTGACTGAACTCCAGTAATTTTTCTTCCTTCCATCACCTTTCCAGTCAAGAAGTTTTGCAGCCATCTTTAATATTAGTTGTCATTACCTGGCATTACTCATGGAAATTACTGCAATTAGATATTTTTATAGTAAAATATTTACATCAAACAGTAAAGCACGCTTTTAAATTAAAATACAAAGTATTTCTTTGTAGGTTCATAACATAATAAACACAAATTTTAACTCTAACCTACCTTGTAAGGAACAGTTATCAAATGTCAAAGTAAATTAAATTTCAAATGTTTATTGAAACTGTGATTGGTACCAATCGTGATATTTTGGTACTTTTTACCTCTCGCTAAGAGAGGTATTGCATTCATGCTAAAAATCACATATCCATATTTTATTGAATAAGCACGTTTTAAGGTCCCTACAATCCGATTTTAACATTTTTACGATGATGTCTGTGTGTGTGTGTGTGTGTGTGTGTGTGTGTGTGTGTGTGTGTGTGTGTGTGTGTGTGTGTGTATGTATGTAGGATGTTGGAAGGACGATTACACAAAAACTATAAGACTTAAAAATAGTTTAATTACGTATTTTCCAATCGGACATTCATGGGAAGATCTGAAAAGGTTTTGGTAACAATTGGACAACCGGAAGTAGAAGATTCTTGAAAAAAAATCTTCTAAATAATATTTTTTGAAAATTTTTCTTGGTAATATTAAAGAAAATTAAATTCTCTATCTGATACATTTAAATATTTTATTATATATTCTATGGATTTAGAGATAAAAGAAATATAATAAATAAAATAACGTTATAATAAATTTTACAGCCGAAAGGATGCCATGGAAAATAGTTGACCAGTTGAACTGTTTGTAACTGACAGATAAATGTCAGTGTCAGAAATTCATAGATATTTTTCTGGGAAGTACATATACATTATATTATTTCTTAATGTATTAGTAGTTAAATATTTAAGATTATAGGTCTATTACATATATCCTTCAAAAATACAGTCAATCCTGACAATGAATTGGAAACATTTCGAAAAATTAGAAGAGGACAAAATTTCTTCATATAATGAATTTAAAATTAAACAATCTAAACATAAGGAATAGATATATGTAAGTACAACTTTTGGTGTAGAATGTAGGTATACAAGAAATGTTAAATACAATAGGGCGCCTTGACAAGCAGATATGGGGACTCATGTCAGAATGATAGCTAGTAATTATGTATATAGATGTATCATAATTTCTCATTCTAAATTTAGTGATTTTCCAATTCCATATGGTTTATTTTCCTCGACAAGTAAATTCCACACTCCTGGTGACAAATTAACTACGTGTATTTAGAAAATCTTGAAATTCTGAATGAAACATACTGACTAATTATCATTCTGAAACGGGCCCCCACATCTGCTTGTCAAGGCCAACAATGTAACATGACTGTTCGCGCCCTATACTTATGTAACCAAAAAAGGAAGTGGCGAGAGGTATTGTGCTGGCCACAACAGATTTTTTCAATAAAATTTTTGAAATAAAAGCAAATTAATGCGAAATAGACAAAATAGTATGAAAAACACGTATTACAATAAGGATCATTGTGATACTTGTCTTTCAATATACTATTGTATACCAAGTGCTGAAATAATTACTTTGTCGAACCGAAACGAAAGTTGCAATCGACAAAGGACTTTGAACACGTATTACACACACTATTTTTTCTATTCCTGCAAGTTAAAAAAAATAAGGAAATAAGGAATTATTTTTTAAAAATAATTTTACATTTATTGTCAATTTGTGTATTTGTGATGCGTATCTATGGCAACAACAAACATTTTATAAAACATTCATAAGTAAAATTTGTTACTAGGATACCGAAGCGTGCTGCAAAGAGTCGCTTTCAGCATGAAATACAAACCAGAAAATTAGATTTTTAGAGTAGGAGTAGAAAATAGTATTTTTTCAAGGCTAGGAATTGGTCAGAGAAGATCTGAAATTCACTGACCAATTTCGAGCCTTGAAGATGTTTACTGACAATAGAATAAATAAACGAAACACGACTGCTGTAGTCCGATTATTTCCAAACCCTATATTCTTCAATCAGTTGATCATTGCTTCAAGAATTTAATTATTTATTGTACGAAATGAAATCTATGGTGTACTTTGCATAACAATTATAAGTGTCTGTGAGATGATGACTGGTGAAATAAAACTCTACCATCAATACAAAGTGAGTCAGAAGGAATATGCTCAAATACGAGCTCAGATTCATTATAATTCAGCTGGTTTACATTTTCAAAAATAAATTATAAAACCTATGCAAACGGGGAGAAAATATTACAAATTTATTTCGACTAGTATAAAATATGGATTTTAAACTTACAAAAACTGAATATCGTATTCAAGTATTCCGCCATTTAATATTGGGTTACATCGCCTTTATTGGTAATACCAAATTTAATTCTATTAGGTATTGTTCCATATCTCTTGCAAATGCAAGACATGTTTTATTATATGCAATGGATTTTTAAGAATTTGTTTTTCATTGTGCCAAAAGTAAAGGGTCTCGGGTCATAGAAGATAGTCTGTACTAAAAGATGACCCTTTAAATGCCAGTCAAACTATTATCGCTCGTCATTTTAAATAGTAGGGGCCCGTATTTTGAGAACCACTGCTTGAAAAAAAAAATTCTTTTACATAGGAATCATGTGAAAAGTTAGTAGTACTTATGAGTCAACGATTTTGGGATGTAATTACAACAAATATGATGAAATCAGTTTTGAAATGTTGAACCTACTTAGATATTTTGCATATAAATTATTAATTTTCGAATATATTATTTTTATAAACAAACCTACATTTTTCTATTTGGACCTGCAGAATCCTTTGGCGGCGCTGTAAGCGTACCTGTCATGGAATCTACTAGGACCTGTCAGATTTGTCTACATTTTGACTTGAGTGCATCTTTATTAATACGTTAGAGTCTTGAAATATATTTAAATTTCCTTTCATGCATTTTTTATGCCTTGCCAAAAAATAATGGAATAACATTTCTCGAATTTTTGGTGTACACATTAGTTGTTCATGTATCTACATTATGTTCATTTTCTTTAATTCGTTCATTTCTCATATATTTTCAGATGAAATTTTAAAAGTATGAGAACTTATTTTTCTATTAAATGACTGGACACTTTACGATTTTTACATATTTGATGAGCTATTAATTTGGTTTCCAAAAAATCGGTGGTATTATACCTGTTTCAATTTGTTTGCAGCTAATAAGAATAATTTACAATCTACGAAAAGTAATCGATCATGGTTGTTCTTGTTTAAAAACATAGCGTTTTTGTAGCTCATTACACAATCAATCTTTGTTTGGTCAAATATTGACATAGGCTGTCTTTGCATTACGCCACATATAAATCAATAAATTTGAAAAACATGAAATTTACTAATTTATTTCTTTTTACCTTTCGTCACCTTTAGGTAAGAAAGGTAGGTATTTTCTTTGGTCAAAAAATTCGATAGTGATAATGAATAAGCACGTTTTGGGGTCCCTAGAAGATTAATTTATTATTTTTACGATGATGTCTGTATTTGTGTGCGCGTCTGTGTGTATGTATGTGACAATGGTTTCGGATCGCATAACTTCAATACCACTATTGCATATGTAGACGTGATTAGATTTTGGTTATAATTGGTCCACCGCAAGTACCCTCATTTGCAACTTTTAATAGTTTTTCTTGAAAAAACAGTTATATATTGTTTATTGATGTCTAATGTTATATAAATTTGAAACAATATATTATTCTCTATACGAATTGATTGCATGTTATACTTCATATTCAATAGATATAGAGTTAAAGAATTATAAAGATATTAAATTTCATAAATCAGCCAGCCATGCTAACCATGAAAACTGCTGATGTTGGGGAAGACACGGAAAGATAGGATAAGTAGTTAAAAGATAAGGGAAATGGCTCGAGTGATCGAAGTTTCTAGATAGATACATACAAGAGAGACGATTACATTGGTTTGAACATGTCATGAGGAGAGATGAAGAATATATTGGAAGAAGAATGAATAGCGTAGTAGTAAAAGGTAAAAGGAACAGAGGAAGAGCAAAGATAAGATGGAAGGACTGTATTGCGGAAGACTTGAAAGAAAAGGAACTAAATGAGGATGACACGCAAAACAGAAATGAGTTGAAGAAGAAAATAAAAACTAGCAACTCCTTAACGAATAGGAAAAGCTAAAAAAAAGATGGCAGTGTCAAGTGCAATTTGCATAGTTTGTTTATGAAATAATTTTACTGGAAATATAGGATCTTTTACAAGAAAATGTATGTATAGGGCAGTCACGTGACTTTGCTGACCTTGGCAAGCAGATATGAGGGCTCGTGTCCAAATGACAGATATTAATTATGTCCATAACTGACAAATGTCACAATTTTTTATTCAAATTTTTATGATTTTCTTATTTTATATGGTTTATTTTTTTATGACATTTGTTAGTTATGGACATAATTAATAGCTGTCATTCTGATACGGGCCCCCATATCTGATTGCCAAGGTCAGCAAAGTCACGTGGCTGTTCGTGCCGTATGGAATTTGTACATAATATACAGGATTGACGGAAGGTAATGTGCTGGCCACATCAGATTTTTTACATTAGAGAAACGTATCTATAGTAATTTTTTAAACATGTCCAATCAACGTTATCTGTATCAGGAATGAATTAACAAATTGGCATACATTTGTCTCTTTCCTTTCTAAAGGCTATAAGCGTGTACGATAAGGATGGATATAACACGCTTGTCTTTCAAAAATTCATATTGCTTCGACTAAGTTAAGACATTCCACTTTATAACGATGCTCGTTATTGATAATAATAATAACTTTAATAATAATAATAACTTTAATAATAATAACTTTATTTGCCCAACAGTATACACCATATAAAGCACAAAATATGACACATAATTACATTAAAAAATATTTTGATGGAACACAATAAATCATAACATGAAAGAATAATTAATACCCACAAAAATTAATGTAAGAAATATTTACTTCCAACACATTTTTAGCTAAATTCATTATAGAAATCAGAGACTCAGTAAAGATATCTATATCATTTATTAGATTAGTATTATTACACATATTATAAATTGGTGACCTGGTTTGCATATTAGTTCTGGCCCTAGGACATTCAAAATATAATTGTTGCCTTGATGCAAACCGTGGTACATGAATGTTAATTTTTTCTAACAGTGCAGGACAGTCAATTTTATTTTGCAACATTTTTGCTAGAAACATGATTGAATGACAGGTTCGTCTTGCTTCGATTGACGTAAAATCAAAACGATCTAATAATATATCATAATCACAACCACGTTGTGGATATACTTGATCACATTTGAAAATCAAATATTTCAAAAAACGTCTCTGTACATTCTCTATTCTAACATTGTATCGATCATAAATAGGAAACCATATTATTGATCCGTACTCTAATTTAGAGCGAACATAACTATTAAAAAGTATTATCAAGGTATCCACACATGAAATAGCCTGCAATTTCGATAAATAAACCCTAGTGTTTTTGAAGCTGATTTAACTAAATCAGTAATATGGTTTACGAATGTCATTTCCGGGTCAAAAATAATCCCTAAATCTCTAAAATACGGTGGTCTTTCAAGTACGTAGTTATCAAGGTGATAATTGAAAAGTATAGGATTTATAATTTTACAATATGAAATGATTTTACATTTATTTGGACTAAGTTTTAAATTGTGTAAACTACACCATTCCTGGATTTTGTTCAGTTGACTTTGAAGCTCGTAGCTATCAGTAATATCAGAAATAGAACTATAAATTTTTAGGTCATCAGCGTAAAATAAATGATTACAATTATTTATTAGTGAACTGAGATCGTTAACAAATATAATAAATAAGAACGGTCCTAGTACCGATCCTTGCGGTACTGAAGATGTAGGGGTAAAGTAATCTGACTGGAAACCATTATATTTTACAAATTGTTTTCTATTGGTTAGGTATGACTGGAACATACGTATTAAATTAAAATTTAATCCTAAGTTGTTCAGTTTTTGCAATAATATTCCATGATCTATTTGATCAAAGGCTTTTTGTAAGTCAGTATATATTACATCTACTTGACCTCCTTTATCAACTATAGATGAAATGTAATGTGATATTGTTGCCAAATTTGTTATTGTAGATTTTTTCCCGACAAATCCGTGCTGATATGGAGATATAAATGATTTAAGCTTGAAGCTTAATTTATTATAAATAATGGTTTCAAATATTTTCGAAAAATTGCATAATATAGACACAGGTCTGTAATTTTTAATATTTGAAATATCGCCAGATTTATGTATGGGGCATATACGGGAAATTTTCCATAATTCTGGAAAAACACCAGTTTTTAAAATACAATTAAACAGATGTACCAGAGGTATTGCAAGTATGGGACAACAATCTTTAATTATAAAACTAGGCACTTGATCTATTCCAGCAGTTGTTCTTTCGCTGTAACGTAAGTTTATTTATTAATTCAGATACATTACCTTGATTCATAGCCGTACGAATAACGTTATTTTCTGTCAGTGTCAGACGCTGACATTGTGTCAGTATCTTATTTTTCACATATTTGGTTTTACATTTGCTGATAAACTTACCAATTGACTTATTTTTGAATTTTGAATGCTTTTATTGTAACATATATTTTTATAATAATAAAATAACAGTAGTATCTTATGTAGCCTCATGATACCTAAGCAAACGACACTACTGAATTTGTCAGAATGGGCGGAGCAAAAATCTGAATTCATACAATTCGTAGATAACCTTGATCGGACGTCTTTCAAAAATTTTACTGACATACATACATACATACATAAAATCACTGTCCTTATTTATTTCTGGAATATTAAAAAAAATGTTCTAACTTTTTAAAATAATACACATTAGCATTTCTTTTGTTATCTGTCTGCCTTAAGTCTGCCTAATGTGTATATTTTTCTAATGTGAAAAAGATAGCCTAAAGTATTAAATAATGTGTGTGTAATTTAATTCAACATTTACAAATTGTCTAACAGCTTTTTTCCCTCTATCATAATTTACTCTTCTCTACACTTCATATATTATTCTCCCATGTTGTTAATTATTAATTATCGCCCATTATAAATTAATATCCAGTAAATTAATCTCTATAAATCTGTATAAAAAACGCAGAGTATAAATATTTGTGTCAGATGTAGAGTATCCTAGACGACTACGATCGGTTTTGAAGAAAAAAAATCAAAAGAAAAAAACTTGCTTAGTGTAACGGAACTACTAGACACGTGTGCCTATAACCTATGAATGTGTTATAGGTTAGGTAGGTGATAGAGCATATGGTTGAAATTTTGCTTCCTTCCGCAGTTTTTTCAATTATAGGAAATATGGAAGCACGCACATTTTACTAAAATATAAAAATACGATATTTAGGGCGGTAGTTATATCTAAGATATTATTGTAAATCGAGGTTGCACAAATATTATTATATCACGAAACTATTCTTTAATTTTTAAGTATAGCGGAATTCTTCCCGCACAATACCTCTCGCTATTTCAATATTTACATAAGTAACATTTCTTGTACGCACAAATAATTCAAATTTTATCTATTCTTTTGCTCTATGAGGAATTTTGTTCTACTCTTCTAATATGTTCGAGATTCTTCAAATTCACTGATGTTATTAGCGGTATATCTTAAGGGTAATATTAATGTACCTATAATTTTAAATACATACTTAATTAATAATACAATATATTGAATGTACTCGTGCCTCCCAGAAAAAAATTTCAGTAATATCAGTAAAACTGCTGATTTTTGACACTGACATTTTGCATTACAAATATTTAAATATCTCAACTGGTTTCCATGGAGTTGTTTAGGCAGTGAGATTTATTACAACAGATTATTTTATATTATTATAAATATTATATCTCTAAATCTATAGGAGATATAATAAAAAAATTAAATGTACCAGATTGATAATTTAATGATCTTATTATTTGTAATAACATAAATTTTCAAAAAATAATATTTAGAATTTTTTTTTAGAAACTACCATTTCCGGTTGTCCAATTGATACCAAAACCTTATTAGCTCTTCCCATTAATGTTAGATTGAGAAATCCGTAGTTAAACATGTCCTTCCAACATCCACATACACACACACACATACACACGGACATCGTCGTAAAAATGTTATGAATGGATTTTAGGGACCTTAAAACGTTTTTATTCACTAAAATCTGGATATGCGATTTTTAGCATGAATACAATACTTCTCTTAGCAAGAGCTTAAAATATATTTTTGAGGTATTAGAAAACGAAAACTGCATAGGTACATAAACATAACATACCATACCTAGAGCATACGTCTTATTTATTTCATAAATAGTGCATGTTTTCCTACATTTTATCATTCATTTATTCTGTCTGCAATAACTAGAAAATAAATATTTTTGGAACAATATTACAATAAGAAATTAATACTTTACCTGACAAATTGCTTTCTCTAGACAAGTCGTATAAAATCTTTACACAGATTTTAACATTTTCTGCTTTCATTTGTATTGTTAAGTGTGACATTTCACCAGCGATTGCGGGTCTCAATGAAAAAGTGGTAAAAGTTAGAAAATTGTTCTTTTATACTAAAATTCGACATAAGATATATGATAGTCAGGAAACCAAAGTTTAAGAAAAGTTATTAGTTTTTAAAATATTCTTCTGCTAGCCTTTTTGAAATACGGCGTCCATTTTCAAGCACGTAATTGAATACAGAAAATAACAAAAGATTGTTTCAACATACAGTCAAATCAGTATCGAACTGTCCAACGTATGCGCAATATTAAAATGGGAACGCCGTTTTAATACTGCGCATGCGTCGTACAGTTCTGTACTGATTTGATTGTATGTTGGAACAAACCGAAAATAAGGACAGTAAAACGATTAACGCTTGTTTAAATTTATGATTCCACCCAGGTAGAAATCATTTGCGTTTGTATAAAAATGAAACATATATTGAATGACATAAGCAAAATTTCGTGCCAGTGGCAATCAAAACTTGGATAATAATATACGAGTAAATTGTTTTTTTATTGATTATTTTATTAAATTGCTTATTCATAAAAAATATAGTTGAGAAAAAAATGGTGTATTCCTGAGTGTTTCATATATTAGCAACATTAAATTTTTCGAATGTTTGAAACAATACAGACTTTCTTAAGTTGAACTTTTATTCATTATTTTTCCTAAATTATGTTACTTGTACTACTTTTTCACTGGACCCGTTATTTATTATTATTTTGAATATATTGTTGGTAGGAGACGAAGTATTAGATAAAATAGCGGAAGCATATCTGGAAAAGAATTTTACTGGATTCGGAGGCAGTCAAGATTCGCCTGCAGTTTATCCTACAATGTTTGCTTCGTCCAGTAAAATGGTACTTTGCAGACGATACATTACGAAGTATTTTTATTTTTTATTATACACACACGGGCAAAAATAGGGGAACGCTAAAAAGCCATGTATTTCAAAAAGTATGAACCCTCTGTCTTTCATATTTGTGTTGGTAATTCTACATCTACAATAAATAACAAATGACGATATAACATCTAAATATAGCACCTACTAAAGATTGATTATCATTTATCGAGATGTTAAATTTTGCTCGGTCTTTAGTTTTGTTAAGTATGGATGTTTAATTCGTGTTCATTATAAAACAAGGGTTAACAATCATTTCAGCTCTTATTGTCGTTTCACTTCTAAGTATTTAGGGTAGAAAAATAATTAAAAAGAAAATGGAAAATTATTATTTTTAAGTAATAATTAATGTAAATTAATAATTTATAAACAGTGGAAAACTTAGATTAATTAAAAAACTGATTTTTTCACTGTTTATAAATTATTAATTATTCATTACTATTAATTATTACTTAAAAATAATAATTTTCCATTTTTTTTAAATACTTTTTTATTCTAAATACTTAGAATTGAAACAAATACAAAAGCTGAAATGATTGTTAACCCTTGATCTATAGTGAACACGAATTAAACACCCATATTTAATAAAACTAAAGATCGTGCAATATTTAACACCGTGATAAATAATGATCAATCATTAGTAGGTGACTATATTTAGGTGTTATATCGTCATTTGTTATTTCTGTAGATGTAGAAGTACCAGCACAATTATGAAAGACAAAGGGTACATCCTTTATGAAATATATAGTTTTTTTCTGGCGTTCCCCAATTTTTGCCGGTGAGTATTTGAAATTAAATAATATCCAGGAATTATTAAATTATCTTGCAGTATCCTATGGTTCCAAAGAATCTGTAGTGGAAAACTCTATTTTATAGTAATGTACGTTATATGTCAGGAAAGTGATTTTTACAGCACGAGTAAATATATTCTAGTTCGAGCCGTAGGCGAGGACTGGAAACCTGCGAGTCAATTGAAGATACCTTCCTGACGTAATTCGTATAATTTTTTTCCCCAAAATCGATTAAATTATTCATAAATTCGCAATTTTACAATTATTGTGTTAAAATTTATAAACAATCAAAAACACCACATTATGCATCCATGGTGAAATTTTCCATTACAGTACTCAAAAGAGTCAGATAAAATTTTACATGAAAAGTACTATAAATATGAACTTTCAAGACTCAGATACCCATGAAATTTTTTTTGGCGGTTTCGAAAAAAAATTGTACAAATTGCTATACTTTTATCTAACTTCTTTGTCATACACACATGACATATATGAGACTTATTCGCTATCTCATTATCGTCGGTGTTTCGGAGAGGTATACGCTATCTCCGTCCAACCGACGGCAAAAAATGAAAAAGAAACTGTGTTGTAGCCGCGGTAATAAATGTAATTTTGAAATATTTGAATTATATGAATATTGCCGGCAATTATTGTAACATATTGCTTGTGGACAATATAAAGAGGTATCTATATTTAAAAAATAATAAAAATTACACAGTACGTCTAGTTTCACTATAGGATACAACTTCTGAGTCAGCTTTTATGAAGCCATCGTCAGAAGTCGGCCAGCAAAACGCGTTTCGCGATGGCTTCATAGAAGCTGACTCAGAAGTTGTATCCTAGTGAAACTAGACATACTGTGTAATTTTTACTATTTTTGTTTGTTTCACGGAATTCGCAACTTGCTTTTTGCAGTTTGCACTTGTATTATATCTATATTTCATCTATTATACTGATATCGTATTTATTCAATTCGTTTAATATTGCTAAATAGCTATTTATATTTCGAATTATTATATCTATTATAATAATATTCACACGGTATAAGTTATACTGTATACTGTCAGTTTTCAGTTTTGATTTATATGATTATTACGGAAATCAGACAATTTCGCCCGGTTTTACCCGACAACATGACGTCATCAATTCCCTCCCACCCCTGGCGATTTGATAATATGGTTACAATTAATGACGTGCGGATCAAGTCGTGGAAACGGATTTTATGTACTTTTAATTTGGAATAGTGACTTTCATTATGGGATTAATTGAGCAATTATGGTTTTGGCGAAGTTTAAATTTGGTATAACTTCATTCTTTATTATTAATTATTATTATAGTTCAGATGTAATCCCTGTGGTGTACCTTTTTCTCAGCTTTTAGTACCCGTGAGGAGACATTTGGTAAATGCATGTACGGTAAAACTATAAAGTCTATAATGAGAAGTGTTAAAATCTAAAGCCGTTCTATATAAAAGATTATCCAGTTTCTAGGAATTTAAAGCCGTGTGAATCAGTTTCTGAGAAAAATTAATGAATATATCAAAATCTGTGTCATGTGAGTTTTGTAAATAAAATTATAGTATTTTTAAATGATGTAAATGAGTATAATTTCTGTTAAAATTGGTTAATATCCTCAGAGTTATTTTAAACGCATCATTTTTGGAACGGAAACATTAAATGCTTCATCCGGAAAGTTTTGGTTACAGTTGTTTAACAAATTTGCGGTAAGTAAAAAAAGAGATTACACCAAGAAAAAATAAATTGGGTTGGAATTATATCTTGCACAAATAAAAATATTTTTGTATCGTATTTCTCTACAAAGATAAACTTTGTAACGTCAAATTTCTCTAAAAATGGCATTCCAAAGTGATGACGTCATTTTTTCATTAATATCAGCCAGGTAATGAAGCCGATTGATCTATTCGATGGAGATGACATGTATAGTCAACTTTAAAACTTTAAATTACAAACGATGTACAGGGTGGGGCAGAAAAACCTATCCGATTTCAAATCCCTTTTTCTCAAAAGAGGGAGCAGGTAGAGTAGTGGGGTAAAAACCGTTAGAAAGCCGGTTTTATGCCATTTGTCAGTAGTCAACATGCCTTGGTCTGGTGAACATCGTGCTTTTGTTATTGAGCGGTTTATCGAATGCGGCGATTGTGCTCTTCACGGACGAAGCCCATTTTCACCTTTGTGGTGCCGTTAACAGGCAGAATTTTCGATATTGGAGTGACGAAAATCCTCGAGAAATCCATCAGGAACCCCTCCATAGCCCAAAAGTGACTGTGTGGTGTGCTCTTTCCCGCCTAGGCGTCTGGGGGCCTTACTTTTTTGAAGAAAATGGGCAAACCGTAACGGTCAACAGCGAGCGCTATTGTTTCATGCTGGAAAATTTTCTTAGACCCAAAATGGAAGAAAATGGCGTGGAAAATGTGTGGTTTCAACAGGATGGGGCAACCGCCCACACATCGCGACGATCAATGGACATTCTCAGGGAACTGTTTCCCGGTCGCCTCATTTCCCTGAGAGGTGATCTTGGCTGGCCGCCGCGCTCACCGGATCTCACTCCATGTGACTTCTTCCTTTGGGGTTACCTCAAATCGAAGGTTTACCAGCATCGACCAAGGACCCTTCTTGCTTTACGAAGGGAAATTGCTCGGGCAATTGAAGAAATTCCTGTGGAAATGACGGTGAAAGTCATGGAAAGCTACCGCGAGCGCCTAAATCAGTGTATCCGCTCCCAAGGACGACATTTGAGTGATGTGCTTTTCAAAACTTAAATTTAAAAATGGCATAAAATTTGCGATATGTTAATAAAAAATTTTTTTTGACAAGTTGAGTGGTTTTAATTTTATAACGTTTTGAAATCGGATAGGTTTTTCTGCCCCACCCTGTATAATGAAAATTATTTTCTTTTTAATTATATTTGATTACAATAATAATAAGAATTGATCACAACAATTAAAATACATTAATTGATTACAACAATTAATATATAAAACAGCTCTGAATGCAAAACGCAGAAATAATCTTTAATTTAATTATAAAATAGACATAATTGATTATGAAAAGGGCCTTAAAAAGCAATTTACTTTCACTATACATGTAAATAAGTAGGTACATACTTCGAATTGCAGACTGAAACTGTCAATCTTTCCCACTGATTTTTGACGGATCACTAATTTTTTTGGCGAAATAGATCCACGTTTAAGTTCATTTTTGATATTATTTACCGTCACATGTTATGTGACACATCTGAAGAGTACAGTACAATCAAGAACTGCCATGTGATAACCTCAAAATATATATAATACTTACATATGCTACAGACGAGAATGGAATTAGAGGAATATTTAAACGTTTCTCTTCCTCAAAGTATGCAAAAGCATTCAAATAATTTATTTACACCGTTTTAATATTTTTTTACCGTTAATTTTTCGATTATCATACATGAAATCATACAAATTATTCAAATAGCGCAAGTTACGACATACATAAAACAATCAAGATAAACACGTTGCTAAAAATATATGTGATTTCTCTATTCATACTCTACAATCACGTGATCACATTGAAATGTCATTCTAAGAAAAAATTAACTATAAATATATTTTAGTTTTGGAGTAAACAAATCTATATCACATGAATATACATACATAAATATTTGACAGTTTAAAAATAAATGAAATAACTAAAATTTCATTTGATTGTTATTCTTGGCCATTCAGAATCTGGTTTTTTGTTCAGTCTAATTCTCTAATTAATCTAATCCCATACTATATTCGCACTACTGTAAGTTTTGAACCGAACGCTTAAGAAAATTATATTTTCTGCAGATTATATTTGGCATTCAAATAGACTCTTTTGTCAATCTTATTTATCGTTCATCCATAGATCAAAATGAAAATATTTTTAAACAATATTAATTTAAAAGGAACGTGTAACAATTAAAATGTATTCATTTGTTAATGCACTATATTTTCTACTAGTTATAATAACTTTGTTTTATTTGTTACGGTACGAAAACATTTGGTACAGCTTAGCAATTATTTAACCACACATAAGTTATTCTTGTATACATATTCATTAATTAAATAACACGTTACATATTTATGTTCGTTATAGTCTAACGAAATGTATAAATAATGACAATTAAGTACGACATTGTTTATATAATTTTTCATTACAGTTTTTTGAAGTTGAAGAACACTTTAACATTTTTAAAAATTCTTTGAAATATTTTGTATGATTTGTATATTTTTAGGTTATATATGTATAACCAAGCACCAAAGTCATATTGATTTCATTAATCATTGAATTATGCTAATCAAAAATCTTATGTGTTTAAGAATTAACATTTGAGCATTAAAATTTACAAACTTTGTTCTCGAAAATATGGACTTTTTTAGACAAACAAACTATAATTTTGTTAGAGTAAAAACATTTCTTTTCTATAATAAAACGTGATAATGTTGCCAAAGCATTTTATTTTTTCACTCGAATGCATTAGAAAAGTGTTTATAGGGATTTATAACATAGACTGTGCAACAAAAAAATTACACGGAAACAATATTATTAATAAAAACTTAGCAGTTAAATACATCAGATTTTAATAGTTCTCTTATATACTTGACATTCATAATCCCGTAAATAGCACTTTTAATATAACTGTTACAAAATAAATTGTGTATGTTGTAAAACGTTACTAAAAAGAAATCGCTATTTATGCACTAAAATTGAAAAACAATGCCATACATTTTTTCATCCGTTTCCGTTAAAAAGTGCACTTTTTTCACACTTTTACTGCGTTAAGAAAGACATACTTTATAAATCCATTTTAATAAAAAAGTGTACTTTTTTAACTGTTATATTTACTTACATTTACGAACGTAAAAAAAACTATTTGCAATTACCTACTTTTTTTCGAGTAGAGAATAATAGTAAAGGGATCGTCGCGTAAAGTCAAATATAATTTTATCGCAGAACCTTTCGTCTCATTGACCACGTGTTTTGGTTGTTAGTCTTTGCCTAATACAATACATTTGTATAATTAAACAATATTTTAATTTTATTACTTGTATATTAGTGAACATCTTTTAGGTTAAAATATTTGAAATTTTTCAAAACCATGGACATCGCCATTTCGTAATTAATTTTACTATTAGGTTATAGTATGAGCACGCAGCAGAAATCTTATGGGTAACCATGGGCCTACATTTATAATTAGTAGTGATGTACCGACTATGGTTTTAGCCGACTAACCGATTACCGACTATTGGGCCATTTTAGAAGCTGACTAATTTGAAGAATCACTAATGGCCAGTTACACCAACAAAGCTTAAATTTTAAGCTAGGTTTAAACAAAAAAATGTAAATCGAAATTTTGACACCAATATATTATAATTCATTTGAGATTTCATTTCGATGCAATATTGTCAATTTAAGCCATGTTTAATATTTAAGTTACGTTGGTGCAACCGATCATAAAAGCCGTTCTTCACTGAAATTCGTTTGTTACCAATGTACGGTGACAGTCCCAAATGTAACTTTGCCTAACATTTCTGCAGCACAATCTGCCTTTGATTAATAAATAATGAAATAATTACATATTAATAACATGTAATCATGTCTATACATATGTGGCGGTAGTGTTGAAATTTAAGAGAAGACGGATAGGTATGAAATGCAATACACAAAACAATTAATGACAGTAGCGGCTAGTGGCCGTCACCCAATGTAAAATAAACGCTTGGAAAAATTAAATTGTAAAAATATAAAATATTTTTATTTAACAAATTAACTTGACAAACAGATTCAAAGTCCAAAAATATAATAAATGTTGTTGTTAGCAGCTGTTACGAGGTAACCTCGTAACAACTGCTCAACAATGGCTGGAAGTAACGTGGCGGTAACTTGATATTAACATACAAAACATAACTGGCTTGATCCGCCACACATATACAAATCTAAAGAGTAAAATTGTTGTATACTTTTTTGTTTTGTTTATAGTTTCTTTTTGTTATATCAGAGTTATAGTAATTTTTTACTAATTCATGTACTAATAAAAATTGTATATTATTTCTGCTCGTATGCATTATCATAGCTTATCAAATATTAAGTCGATTAATCTGTATTTTTACCTACTAGAAAAGTGGGCGGGTAGTCGGCTTAACCGGCTAATAGTCGGTACATTTCTAATAATTAGACACTATACGGGATGGCGTTAGTTTAGATAAGGATATAAATTCTGCCCTTTGATTGGTCAGAATGCAAACCTAGTTCACAAAACTGTCAGTTGTCAATTATCAAATAAACTCTATACAATTAAGTGATGTTTAACCATGTTTTGCTGTAATTTTTAATATTCAGGTCTTGTACATTTTTACAAATAAAAATATTTATTATTGACAAAGTTTAACAATAATATGTCATCACGGCATATTATTGGGTGCGCCAATCTGTTTTGTACACAGATTTCGATAATGATGATGACATATTTGTACCGAATTTACATTATTTATTTAATGCATGTAACAACGGTTGGCACTCAAGCGCCATCTACAATTTTCTTGTGAAATGAAGTATAGATATTATATTGGTAATTAGCTGTCACTATAGTTGTGCTTGTATTTCAAATTTTGAAATTCAGTGAAGTCAAATTACTAATTTATGAAGAAATTGAATTAATTTCGATCTGTGTTTAGTGATTAAATGTATTATTACTATTATTAGTTTATATAGAGAATGATTTGTATTGAATCAAGTGTTACAATTGTAAATTAATGAAAATAAATTTAAAATTTGATTCTGACAAAAATATTTACATTGTATTCATGTATTTTAAATTGATTTACTTGAAATAAATCTAAAATTATTTTAAATGTTTGAAATAATATTGCGTGTAGCTAGACTTCCACACCTGAGACAGCTCTTAATACAGCCCCAACTGCGTAAAATGGCAGTTTCCCATCTATAGTAGTTTATTGTGATTTGTGGATCTGACATAAGCGATATAAATATAACATAAATTTTATTTAAATGCTTATAAATATACTTAACAATAACTCTGATTAATATGACGCATTAATATCATCTTTAACAAATAGTTAAGACACAAAATGTAGTCATTATAACCACAAAGAAAATATTTCAGTCTATAAAAATATTGTTACCATCACACAAAGCATTTCACTCATATAAAAACCTTTATATCATTCTCTAATCTCTTCATTCATGTTCTAACTATGCTCTCTCCCTTCTATTATTTGTATAAGAGAGCGCCGGTAATAAAAAACTCGTATCTGTTAAAACCCCGGCAAGAAAAAAGCAATTTAAATGTTGGTCGGGCCTGTGCCTGTGCTTGTACAGGTGAAGGTAGCGTTATATCTAATTACAAGCAGTGCAGCGGCCGAATGTAGGGCACCAGTGGAATTCGGACAGACTCCGAAATCCCACAAAAAACCAAACCACCACATCAAAGCGATTAGATGAGATGAAAGATGAAATAGTAGCTAGCAATCGAGAATGGAATGGAGAATGTACTCGTATGAAAGGTTTCAGTGGGAGTAGATGATGGTAGTTATTTATTATTGAAATATGTTTAAAGAGTATAACGCAGCGGTTGATGAACAAGGAAGTGCACCAAAGAATTGTTTGGTGATATTATACCTATAACATATTCGTCTATTATTTGTAACTATTCGTTATTTGATAATAAAAAAATCTGATGTAGACACCACACGACTTCCTTGTACGATTATTAAACTATACATATTTTTTTAATAACTAAATTACAAAATATTGACAGGTTTAAGCCAAGCCCGAGAATTTTTTTGACAACAAAAAAAAAAATTATTTACTACTATCTTTCTTAAATTAACATTAATCTAACCCGGTTCTTTTTAAAGAGAGTTTTGATTACAACAAAGAAATATTTGATTACAACAATGGATATGACTAATTTCACAATAAAAATATAATATTTGTTATTGTACGAATCATAAAATTGCGCGTATTTAACGTAATTTGTCATGAACTTTTTATTTTTTGTCCTAATCCATAGCAAGCTTTATTATAAAAACAAAAAAATATATAATTTTTAAATTTACATATCTCGCTTCTACAAAGGGCTAATTTAATAATACTTGATGTGCTAGACGCAGAAATTAATTCTGTAAAACTTTTATTTGAAGCATTTATTTCTAAAATCAAAATAAAATTATTTTATGCAAGAAAAACTGTTAACAATTTCAAGTAATGTACCACTTCCGTTTAGCCTATTTTAACCAAAATCTATTATGTTATTTTGATTGACATAAAAGTCTTGTATACCAAATTTGAAAAGTTTTGGATTATATTTTAAAACAGTTTTTCATTAAAATCTATTATAGGCTTTATGTAAAGTGCCACTTCTGGAAATTGTGTAATAACCAGAAAGGGAGGTGCACAACTAGATGTTATAGAGTACTAAATACAAAATTTCAACTTTCTACGGCTTACCGATTTTGAGTTATGCGAGATACGCGATTACAATACTTCCTTTACTTACGTACAAGGAAGTAAAAAAAATCTGGTGTAGCAGCACATTATCTTCCGTCAATTTTACGTATTTTGTACAAATTCCACACAGATTTTTTTTTTACAAACTATTCTATGGGGAGAAATGAACTGATCTTACCTTATACTAAACTGAACTGAACTACTCCTAAAAAAACAGTATGTTTTTTAAATAAGAAGTAGAAAATAAAAACATATATAGAATTATATTTATAATATCTGCTGAATTGGCGTGTGGCTATAATATGTTGTATTACCTTATGTGATGTGTTTTTGCCACCTTAAATTATTTTACATTTTTATATTTCCAGTAAAATCATTTCACAAAGATATTAGGTAATTTTTATTTGACACTGACATCTGTCAATTAGAAATATATGAATATTCTGTTTCCATGGAATAGAGAACTTATTTATATTAACATAAAAGATCAAAACATGATATTTGACAGCGTTTTTTCAAGAAAACCTGTTAAAATCTTCAAATTAGGGTACTTCCGGTTAACCAATCATAACCAAAATATAATCAACTCTTTACATGGACGTACGATAGAGAAATATGGAAGAATTGTAATTTTTGGAATTGTAGTATTGGAGTTATCAAAGGAGAAATTTTTGTCACACACACACACATACAGACATTATCGTAAAAACAGTAAATTTGTATTGTATCTAAAACGTGCTTATTCATTAAAAATTCACCATCGATTTTTTTGACTAAAACAATACCTTCCTTACCTATAAGTGACGGAAGATAAAAATAACGAGAATTTTTAGTTTTCAAAAAATAAAAAAATATTCATCAATATTAATATGGAATGAAGGAAATGAAAATATTGGAGAAGCAGTCCTTGTTATATTGGTTATTTAAAGGAAAATCTTTCAACTACAACCGATGTTTCGCATCCTAGCCATCTCACAGGCGCCGACTTTTCAAAATTTTTTTGGGGGCACAAGTTTTTAATAATGACCAAAATCAAAACAAAATTTACCATTAATGCATTACAAGAAAAAAAATCTGTTGTGGCCAGCACAATACCTCTCGCCATTTTCATTTTATGTTGCAAGCAGTTATGTGACTTTGTTGGCATTGGCATGCACATATGGGGACCCGTGTCAGAATGACATAGGACTTTAATATGTAAAATCATACTTTCGTAAGATCGTGCTTCTCTAAATGTTGCATAGCATAAAATTCCGCATAATAATGAATAAATAAAATTAATTTTGCATGTTTTATAACGGCAGAAATCAGGTTTGAAAATATCTAAAATCATCCCAAAAATAGCGATAGCCATGGAAATGAAACTAGAAATTAACAAATGTTAGCGATTTATCTGTCAAGCTATAGATTAATTTATTTTTATTATTTGTAATTTCTGTAATTAAAGTGAAGAATTATTTATTTTAATTAATAGGTAATTCTTTTGAACAGATATTACAAATAATACCTATACTTCATTTCACGTAAGAAAATAGCGTTGGTTTAGGTAGGGATATAAATTCTGAATTTGGTCAGAATGCAAACTTAGTTCACAAAAACGAAAAAATGTTTCAACTGTCAGTTGTCAATTATTAAATAAAATCTACAGGATTAAATGATGTTTAACCATGTTTTGTTGTAATTTTTTAATATTCACGTCTTGTACATTTTTACAGATAACAATATTTATTATTTACAAAGTTTGGTTTTACGAATTTAAATTATTCATTTAATGGATGTAAAACGCTTCTAATTTGGGGTGACTTTAAATATTTTCATACCTAATTTTTGCCGTTACAAAGCATGTAAAATTAATTTTGCTTATTGATTCAGATGCAGAACTTTAATTTTACAGCTTTTATTTAAAGTATTTATATCTAAAATAATTAAGGAAGCAGGAAACTACGAAAATATGTTTTTATATGTTCGATGTCGCAGTTAACACCTGTAGGTGTATTATTTATTTTACTTGTATATTGATATTGTCATAATATAACAAGTGATATTATTATTATCGATGATATTCTCGAGTGAAACCGAGTTACAGATTGCACGAGCAATATCTTCGAATATTAATTATATTACGAGCTTATATTCAATGAGAGAATATAATGAATTTTTGTAACATATTGTATGTGCTGTTAACCTAACTTTTGATATACAAATTCATATTGTATTGAAACACGGTACTTATAAGTTTTATTTAATATATCGGATTAGATTTTGGTTATAATTGGTGAACCGGAAGTAGCCTCATTTGAAGATTTAACAGTTAAATTTAATTTATTGACATTTAACGTTATTATAACTTAAAGAATATATTATTCTCTATACGATTTGATTCCATTTTTACTTCATATTCAATAGATATAGAGTTAAAGAATTTTAAAGAAATTAAATTTTATAAATCAGCCAGCTATGCTAAACGTGGAAACTACTAATATAATCATTCAAATTGACAATGTCAGTATAAATAAAAAGTAAATTAATGTAGCAGAGATGAGGATGTTAGATGTTGGGGAAGACCCGGAAAGATAGGTAAGGAAATAACTCTAGTGTTACAAGTTTATAGAAAGATACAAGGAAGATGATTACATTGGGTTGAAAATGTCATGAGGAGAAATGAAAATATATTGGATGAAGAATGAATAGTTTAGTAATAGAAGGTTGAAGAAACAGAGGAAGACCAAAGATAAGATGGAAGGACTGTATTGCGGAAGACTTGAGAGAAAAGGAACTGAATGAGAACGACACGTAAAACAGAAATGAGTGGAAGAAGAAAATAAAAAATAGCGGCCCGTAACGAATGGGAAAAGCTAAAGAAGAAGAATATGTCAGTGTCAAGTACAATTTGCATAATTTGTTTATGAAATAATTTTACTGGAAATTTAGAATCTTTTGCAAGAAAATTTATGTATGGAATTTATACATATTACACAGGATTGATGAAAGGTATTGTGCTGGCCACAACAGATGTTTTTGTAATTTCAATATGGATCATTAGGATCCAAAATGTCGGTTTTCTTTAAATAAACAATATAACAAGGACAGCTTCTCGAATATTTTCAATTCCTTCATTCCATATTAACACTCGATTAAACTTATTAATAATATTAATATTGTTCCCTTCAAATAATTCTATATTACATACTTATAATGCACTTATGGCAACCTTGTGGATTCAAAATACTCGAGTTTTATTGCGTTTATTAACAAACATCGAAATATAGTATGTATCAATTTTAATTTTAGTTTTATTAAGATATCTTTGAAAAATTTCTATGCTGCTAAATAATGGCAAATTGTATTAAAAAACGTCCAAAAAGAAATGTTAATATTCAATCTTGTCCAGCAAGATCTGAACCGATCAAGAAAAATTTCTTTACATTTGGCTTTGGGTCAAAGTTACAGAACAGATTAGGTGCCGGGAATGCTCAAAAAAAAATTTTGAGTCGGCCAAAATTACAACCCTCGGTATAACCTATCTTTTGCAGAGATTTTGCCTTTATCTCGCCTATGGTCGTAAAACGTTGTCCTTTCAATGCCCTCGTCTTTTTCTGAGCGAGGAAAAAGTCACAGGGAGGCGTGCCTGGTGAATAAAATGATTGCTGCAATGCATCATGATGGTATTTTTTTTGGTAATAAAACAAGGAATGAGCGGGTAAATTGTGAATCGGTGTTTCTTCTCTTAAAGTGATTCTAATTTTATTACAAATAACATAAAATATTAGTGACATGAAGAATTGAATACTTTGCTTGAAGATTGCTTTTCATCCAATGTTGGTTTAATAAAACTTTTGTTTAAACTTAGAAGTGTATGTGTGAAATTACTGTAAGTTATAAATAACTATATCAATTTTTAACTTAGCAGACGCGTATTAAATCTTTGAATGACTACAAAGCTATATTTTTTAATGTATAAAAAATCTGATGTGGCCAGCACAATACCTTCCGTCAATCCTGTGTATTATGTATAAATTCCATATATAAATTTTCTTGCAAAAGATTCTAAATTTCCAGTAAAATTATTTCATAAACAAATTATGCAAATTGCACTTGACACTGACATCTTTTTCTTCTTTAGCTTTTCCCATTCTTTGGGTGTCGCTATTTTTTATTTTCCTCTTCCAATCATTTCTGTTTTGCGCATCGTTCTCATTTAGTTCCTTTTCTCTCAAGTCTTCCGCAATACAGTCCTTCCATCTTATCTTTGGCTTTTCTTCAACCTTATATTACAAAGCTATTCATTCTTCTTCCAATATATTCTTCATCTCTCCTCATGACATTTTCAAGCCAATGTAATCGTCTCTCTTATATTTTTCTAGAAACTTCTTAGACTAGAGTTATTTCCCTTATTCTTTCATCTATCTCAACATCATCATCTCTGCCCCATTCTTTTACTTTTCATTGATATTCACATCTGTCAATTTGATTTATCTGAATATATTAGTAATTTCCATGATTAGCATAGCTGGCTGATGTATGAAATTTAATATCTTTATAATTCTTTAACTCTATGTCTATTGAATATGGAGTATAAAATGTATTCACATCGTATATAGAATAACATTTTTTAAAAAAATTGTAAGCTTTATATGTCAAAAGATGATTTAACTGCGTTTTTTCAAGAAAAAGTATTAAAAGTTGCAAATGAGGGTACTTCCGGTGGACCAATTATAACCAAAATCTAATCACGTCCGCATATGCATCAAAACTCGTAGAATACGAAAAATATATAATTTTTGGAACCGTGGTATTGGAGTTATGCGATCCGAAATGGTTGTCACATACACACACACACATACACACACACACACACAGACGGACGCGCGCACTCTCACATACAGACATCATCGTAAAAATAGTAAATTCGTATTCTAGAGACCCCAAAATGTGCTTATTCATTAAAAACTCACTATCGAATTTTTTAACCAAAGACAATACTTTCCTTACCTAAAGGTGACGGAAGATAAAAAACAATATAATCATGATTATTTTGATTTACTAAAAAAACAATGGCCGCTAGTATGAACAGTGATTAAGGGTGACTAGCGAGCATTTGATTAGCAATGTTTTATCTCTGTCAATTGTTCATAGATAATTTAGAGAAAAATGCTTTAAATAAAAGATGCGTGCAATTATTTTTTCTATAACTATTATTTGAAGTATTTTTCTCTAAAATAATATATAGACGATTCACAGAGATAAAACAATGCTAATCAAATGCTCGCTAATCACCCTTAATCATTTCTTCGTACTAGCGGCCAATGATTTTTGATTTTTTTCAAAACTCATGATTTATTCCAATCCTGAGTAAAAATGCTGCAAAACAAAAACTATTCTAAATATAAAGTTTACCTACATGGCTACATGTACATTTTTTTTCTATTTTTGATGTGTAGAATCGATTCTAAAAGTGGAGCCTAATTTATTGACATGTAATTATATACTATGGTATACCTTGTTTGCTATTCATGCATTGAAATTGCCAGTCATTGTAGCCAGTTTTTAAACTAGGAGGAGAAAGAACTCCAAAAATAATTCAACAAAAAACTAACAACAAAAATAACTTGTTAACAGCTGAGCATCAGGAGAGAAATATGAATTGTTTGGAGATAAATACAGTTGACTAAACATTTAAATAAACTGTATAAATTTTACAATTTACTTTTAAAATATTGATTAGTATCTGCAACACTAAAATTTATACAAAATGCAATTTATCACTAAACAACATTCTAACAGTTAACAGTTTATTCCTGCTTGCTTCCATTTATGTTAACAAACACATTATTTACAAGTTGTCACTTAAAAAAAAAACAAATGTTAATCTGTTCCATTGTTTGTTAACAATTGTTTCGCGTCGCGGGTCATTTGAATATTTAGACAAAGTAATAGTTAATTAACTGCTGTTTTTTCACCGTCCTAGTTTTTTCCCAAGCCCGTTCGCTCACTAAACCTGTTCACCTGGTCAAGAGAGAAATAAATTTAGATGGGATTTGGCCGTGTGCTAACCTGAATTGACTACGAGAGGTTATTGAAGATATTTAAGTTTTTTATGAACACTTTTTTTTATCTTTCGGTGATATAAATGGACTACTTAAATTTGCAGTGTTTTTATAGGATTATTATACTCCGTTAGTCAATCTGTACAAACATTTACTAAGTTTTTAGAGGGAATTTTGATAGAAATATAAATTGAATTATGGAAAAAATTCAATTTGCTATTAAATTATAATAAAAATATGATATAGATGAGAGGTAGATAAATAGTGAACAAATAATAAACACTTTACTTTCCAATGTTCCTCTCATATAAGTTTTAATGGTGAAATAGTCATATATTATACAAGACGATTGAAAATTCTTGATTATACGAAACGTGTTGCCTGGAAACACCACGAGATCGAAGGTCGCGTGGTATTTCCAATAGATTATATAATGAATAAAAAATCTGTTGTGGCCAGCACAATACCTTCCGTCAATGCTGTGTATAATGTATAAATTTCATACATAATTTCTCTTGCAAAAGATTCTAAATTTCCAGTAAAATTATTTCATAAAAAAACTATTAAAATTGCACTTGACACTGACATGTTCTTCTTCTTTATCTTTTCCCATTCGTTAGGGGTCGCTATTTTTGCGTGTCGTTATCATTCAGTTCCTTTTCTCAAGTCTTCCGCAATACAGTCCTTCCATCTTATCTTTGGTCTTCCTCTTCAACATCCTATTACTAAACTATTCATTCTTTTTCCAATATAATTCTTCATTTCTCCTCATGACATTTTCAAACCAATGTAATCATCTTTCTTGTATCTTTCTGGAAACTTGTAATACTACAATTATTTTCTTACCGTATCTTTCCGTATTTTCCCCAACATCTACTTCAACGTCCTCATCTCTGCCACATTAATTTACTTTTTATTTATACTGACATCTGTCAATTTGAATGAATATATTAGTAGTTTCCATGTTTAGCATAGCTGGCTGAATTATAAAATTTAATTTCTTTAAAATTCTTCCGGTTCACCAATTATAACCAAAATCTAATCACTTGTTCTTCTGGATGTAAACTTGAGGAATACGAAAAAATTATAATTTTTGGAATCGTGGTATTGAAGTTATGGGATCCGGAACTTTTGTCACACACACACAGACACACACACACACACAGACACACACACACACACACACACAAACACACACAGACACACACACACAAACACACACACACACACACACACACACACACACACACACATACATACATACATACATACATACATACATACATACATACAGACATCATCGTAAAAATGGTAAAATCGTATTATAGAGACCCTAAAACATGCTTATTCAGTAAAAACTAATCATTGAATTTTTTGACCAAAGACAATACCTTCCTTACCTAAAGGTGACGGAAGGTAAAAATAAATAAAAAACTTAGTAAATTTAACGTAGCCCTGTAGTCTATTTTCTTTTGACAGAAACGCCAAACTGTATGCTCCATAACCTGTCTTTTAATTATAGCTGTAGTAGTATGTAATATTGCATTGAAATGCTCGCATTGCAAAATAAATGCCCGCATTTCAAATAAACTAGGAACAGTTCAGTTTCTAGATTTGTGATCCAAATAACTATTTATTTACTTGTCAAATTTTTACTTCAATAATATCTTGCTGTCAAATAATAGGTGCGTTTAATTATTTGTTTCGGTTCATTCGGAGCTGTCAGTGTTATTTCAGATGTCTACTTAAAGCATAAAAAGCACGATTTTTCTCCCCAAAGTCTAACTACAGATTCATTTATATACTCGATACTGTGTTCGATGTTCGAACGAAAAGTTCATATTTTATGCTCCGTAAATATAATTAAAAATGACTTTGACAGTTCTGAGTACATAAAACAAAATAAGCAAACGCACCTATAAGTGAATACACGAATGTTGGTATATTCGAATATACCAAGGTTCGTATATTCGTTCACAATGGTTACTCAATAATAACCGCTGTAATACATGGTAACTAAGGAACATCACACTTTCTTATTAGTTTATAACTTAATGAATGATATAGTCATATATTATACAACAAGACGATTGAAAATTCTCGATTATATGAAACGTGTTGCCTGGAAACATCACGAGACCAAAGGTCGAGTGGTATTTCCAATAGGCAACTCGTTGAGTATTTCGAGAATTTTCTATTGTCGAGTTGTATACAAGTAGACTATATCATGAATAAAAAATAAATTAAAAAGTAAATAGTAAATTTAACATAGACCTGTGGTCTATTTTATTTTGACAGAAATGTCAAACTGTATGCTACATAACCTATCTTTTTGAATATAGTTGTAGTAGTATGTAATATTACATTGAATTGCTCGTATTTTAAAATAAATTCTTGTATTTCAAATAAACTAGCAACAGTGCAGTTTCTAGATTTGTGATCCAAATAATTATTTGTTTACTTTGTCAAATTTTTACTTCAATAATGCCTTGCTGTCAAATAATAGATGCGTTCAATTATTTGTTTCGGTGCACTTGGAACTGTCAGTGTGATTTTAAATGTCTACTTGAAGCATATCTTCGCACGATTTTCCTCCTCAAAGTCTAACTACAGATTCATTTGTACACTCGATACTGTGTTCGAAGGAAAAATATCATGTCCGTAAATATAACTAAAAATGGCATTGCCAGTTCTGAGTACTTAGAACAAAATAACCAAACGCACCTATAAGTGAATATACGAAGGTAGGTATATTCGAATATACAAAGGTTCGTATATTCGTTCACCATGGTTACTTAATAAAAACCGCTGAAATACGTGGTAACTAAGGAAAATCACGCATTCTTATTGGTTTATAACTTAATGAATGATAAAGTCAGCCCAATTCTATAAATGGTTACTATGGCTTTTACTACATAGTTTCGTTACTACGGTATAACTTGGATAGGCACTTTGATTTTTTTCGTTTTATACGTAGCATAGCGTTATAACAGCTTTACTATGGAAGTTATATCTTAAACAGGCCTATTCTGTAACTCACTGGTTAATTTGTTTCGACTGGGTAAAAAAATTATCTAATAAATATTGATTTGAGAACTAGAAATCCATTTTTTACTTCTCGCTAAGAGAGGTATTGGAATCATGCTAAAAATCGCATATCCAAATTCTAGTGAATAAGCACGTTTTAAGGTCCTTACAATACGATAATAACATTTTTACGATGATGTCACTCTCTCTCTCTCTCTCTCTCTCTGTGTGTGTGTGTGTGTGTGTGTGTGTGTGTGTGTGTGCGAGGTTGTTGGAGGTACGATTAAGACTAAGGACCTGTGTAACTACGGATTCCTCAATCTAACAGTAATGGGAAGAGTTGAATATTTTCTGGTAACAATTGGTCAACCGGAAGTAGTAGTATTTTAACAAAAATCTTCTAAATATTACACATTTAATTTTTTTATTATACCTTCTATAGATTTAAAGATATAGATATTAATCTATAAAATAATCTGTTGTAGTAAATCTCACAGCCTGCTCACAGCCCAAACATCTCCATGGTAACTACTTGAGAAATTAAAATATCTGAAATTGACAGATAAATATCACTAATTTCAGTGTCAAAATATTAGAGATAGTACAGAAGACTTTTTCTGGGGACGATATTTAATATTTCTTATATTATTAATTATATATTTAACATTATAAGTATATTACATGAACCCTTTAGAAATACCGTCATCCCCGTTAATGAATTGGAAAAACCTCGAACATCTAGAAGAAATGGAGAAAAAGTGCTCATAGAATGAATTTAAAATTATAGAAAATGCGTAAATATAAAGATTAGTTGTAATTAGATTTTTTTGTGTGTACAAGAAATGTTAAATACAATACTTATATATACCACAATGGAAAGGGCGAGAGGTATTGTGATGGTCACAACATATTTTTACCTCTCGCTAAGAGAGGTATTGGATTCATGCTAAAAATCGCATATCCAGATTTTATTGAATAAGCACGTTTTAAGGTCCCTACAATCCGATTTTAACATTTTTACGATGATGTCTGTGTGTGTGTGGATGTGTGTGTGTGTGTGGGATGTTGGAAGGACGGTTACTCAAAAACTATAAGACTTAAAATTTGTTTAACAACGTATTTCCCAATCGGACATTCATGGGAAGATCTGAAAAGGTTTTGGTAATAATTGGACAACCGGAAGTAGAAGATTCTTGAAAAAAAATCTTCTAAATATTATTTTTTGAAAATTTTTCGTGGTAATATTAAAGAAAATTAAATTCTCTATCTGATAAATTTAAATATTTTATTATATATTCCATAGATTTAGAGATAAAAGAAGTATAATATATAAAATAATCTGTTGTAATAAATTTGACAGCCGAAAGAATGCCATGAAAAATAGTTGATAATTTAAATTATTTGTAACTGACAGATAAATGTCAGTGTCAGAAATAATGAGTAATGAATTAAAAATGTACTTGGAGAATCCCTTAGTTCTTGATCTGCGACTATTATGGAGATGACAAGTCTAGGTTGAAGGACTTAAATTTGTTTCAAACATTATGGGACAATGTACACCAGTACTGTAGACTAGAGTAACTTTGAATTGCGAAAAAGCTATCAAATTCTTCTCAAGTAAGTTGTAAATATTGACAAAATCGGAATGCAATCTATCCGTCACTTTATTAAAGGGAATTAAGGTTATTTAGATATAACAAGTATGAAAAAATAAAATGTAAAAGAAGATATATAAGAATAGATGCACAATCCAGATATATACATTTTAGACCGCCCAAAATTAATGTTTTTACTAGAAGAATATGAAGAGAAAGTAAACAAAGTTGTTCGAATTGAAAATTGCTGTTACCAGCCTAATATTTATATATGGTAAACTCTACTTTGTAATTTATTGTAACATAATTTATGGTAAAATATCTTCATGTTGAGACATGCTATTATTGAATAATAAAGAAGTTTATACGTCATAGATTTATATGAATATATTATTTGTATTTATAAAAATAATCTTTGCTTTATGCATACAGCCAGGTAAAATATACGGCGAGAGGTTATGTGCTGGCCACATCAGATTTTTTTGTTATATATCAACATACTTGATTGGTTATTTTTTTGAATCAGTTGTTAAAAATTAATCACTGAGTTACAGAATAAGCCCGAAAGACAGTTATTATTATTGAACTGAAATTAGTTATATTGCTATTTGCATATGCGCAGTGCAATAAGTACCATAGTTCTAAACAATAATTATCTCGCCTGAAAATATGTGAATACTGCAAAAAATATTTCGATAATTTGCCATTTATAAAATGTCAGAAAAATTGAACATGCCGAAGCGAAATAGAAAAGTGAATTCGCTACACTTAGAATTTTTTTTAATTTGAAGGAAAAGTACGGATTTATTAATTGTATTAAATATATTTTTCAATGAAAAGGAAGAATGGAATTATTTACATGGTACATTAAAGAGATTAACTAATGTGCAAGATATGAAGTTACTTTATACAAGTAAAAGAAACTAAAATAAAAAAGTTAGGTACCATATTTTGAGAACCGCTGGTTGAAAAAAAACTTAATTTAATTTTATAATTTAGATGGTGCATAAATCCTGCATTAAATTTACTATGCCAATAATAACACTTTGAATTCTTGTAGCTGTGCAATAGGGCCTATATTTATATGACATTTTTCACTCAAAATGACCTCCCCAACAAACTGTTAAACATATACGTATGTGGTATAAATCGAGATAATTACTTAAAGTTTAAAACATAACATCTACAAGATCTGTCTATGAATAAAACTGCCACATGCAAAAACACATGCAGACTATGAATGATATTTATTTATATCCATTTCTCATCTCTCGTAATAATTGAACATTCACGCTTATGTATTCGGTGGATTATTATGCCACTAATTATTTTAAGTGCTAAGGAGGTACTCATTCTCTATTAAATTATGTTAATGATACTGAAGAACGAGTGCGCCAGTAAAAGGAAAGGCAAAATATAAGTTGCATTGGTGATGAGAATTATGTTTTGTTAACCCATTAATGCCCATTTTTTTTTTTTTTTTGAATGAATTTACTATATTCCTACGCAAATAGGTGTATAAGAAACAGGAAAAAATAAATTATTAAAAAATGTTAGTTTATTGCAAAATATTAAAGACTTTTTGTCAATGGGTAATATGCCGTGAAAATATATTTATTTATATACTTACCTATATTCATTGCTGGTGTGGAGAGTGCACCACAGGGGGCAATTTTGTGCCATTTATAATTCTAAAATATTTGGCGTCCGTCGGAATCGAACCTGTGCTCAAGATTCGCGTGAAGTGACACCGGGTAAAACGCCTGCACGGAACAAATATGTCATCATTATTACCGACATCTGCGTACAAAGCAGATTGGCTCACCCAGCAATGGGTAAGTTGCCGTGATGATATATGTTTTTATTATCTCACCTATATTTTTACATATTTACTTATGTTGGAAACTGTATTAAGTTCCTTTCTATATAATTATTGTTCCATTTACTATTTTCGTTTTTAAAACGTTAATTATTATTATATATAGAAAAAGTATTAATGCAAACCTGTAGAAAATTTAATAATCTTTAATTTTTATATAACATAAATATCGAAAAAATAACATTTAAAGGTATTTTTCGAAGAAAAACTATTTTGAGCTTCCAGTAAAATGCCATTTTCGGTTATCTGATTTTCTCCAAAATCTAATGGCATCTTTCCACATAAGAGTAAGGTAGAAATACAAGGTTTCAAAATTTTCTGAACGATAGTATTTGAGTTGGAGCGTAAAGAGGATCCACACACACACACACACACACACACACACACACATACACACACAGACATCATCATGAAAATGTTAAAATCGGATTGTAGGGACCTTAAAACATGCTCATTTACGAAAATTTCGATATGCGATTTTTAGCACGATTCCTATACCTCCCTTACCAAGGGTAGCGGGAGGTAAAAGATTGAAATGTATTCTAGCTTTTCGCATATTATTTATTACTTAGACAGTTATGCATAGTATTTTTCAGCAATTATGACAATTGCTTTCATGCCAAAACAAAATTGTCATGTTATAATTATTTGCCGCACTAAGACGGGATTTAGCTATTTCCTGAACTTATTTTGATTTTGATACCACGTATTTTACCTTTTCTAACACCCAGTATATGAAATATATAACTAAAATATGTGCAAAATTTTCTCGGCAGATACAAGGTGCATTGTTTCGAATAACTTGTACAAACATGTTTGTACGCAGCGAGAAATAATATTACTCACAATATTGCCCACGATCCCTATAGATGGGGATCAATAATTATTCAAATATTATACATTTATGCAAATAAATATTTTATAAATAAATAATTGCGTGAAATAAAATTGGAAACACAGAGGAATGAAAATAACATAGAATAATTACAGTATTAATTTAAAAAAAATTTGATGTGACCAACACAATACCTCTCGCCATGTAATTTTTATTACTTTAAATACATACCAATGGGGTCTCGTTGCCGCGTGCCTGATGTCTAGTTGCGAATCTAGGGAACTCGATTCAATCCCGATCCACGCTAAATATTTTGAATTTTAAATGATATAAATTGTCCCCTAAACGCCCGCACGATATAAATATGTCATCATTCTTACCGAAATCTGTGTACAAAGCAGATTAGCACACCTAGCATTGGATAATATGCCGTGATAAAATATGTATTTATTTTTTATTTAAATACATACCTGTATATTTACTAATGCTAGAAATTATGTATATTATATTCGTTTCCATATAACTATTGTTTTCTTTACTATTTTCGTTTTAAAACATTATTATTAATTTGAAATTATGTATATTAAATCCCCTTCCATATAACTATTGTTCTATTTACAATTTTCTTTTTATAACGTTACTGTTATTAATTTGAAATCATTATTTTTTTGATAGTGACATTTATCCATATTAGAATAAGGTAGAAATACATGGTTTCAAAAGTTTCTGAATGATCGTATTTGAGTTAGAGTGCCCAGAAGATCCACACACACATACACACACACAGACATCATCGAGAAAATGTTAAAATTGGATTATAGAGACCTTCAAACGTGGACATTTACCAAAATGTCGATTTGCGATTTTTAGCACGATCCCTATACCTCCCTTACCAAGGGTAGCGGGAGGTAAAAAAACAGAATTCAGTTACAGTATTTTTTATGATTCCGGTGTAAATAACAAGAGAATATAAACAAATAAACAGTAAATTTGTGGCCTATAAACATGCAGAGAATGAGAGACAAATTTAAGATGATTTTTTAAAAAATATATTTTTTAAATAATATTTATAAACAAAAAACTACTTGATCCCCATTTGGAGATCATGGGCGTTAATGGGTTAAACATTTTTTAATAAGACGATAATAATTGAACTGTTCATTTTGAAAAGTGATCAATTCTTTACAAAATATATGAAAGAAGCCGGAAACAATTCCGCTTTGTTTTTGATGAAACATTTTTAATGTTTTTAGTCGTTCAAAATGAGATAAAACTGAAAATAAATATCTGTATTACTTTTTTTCAATAAACCAACTGTCCCATCTTAAAATTATTTATGGCAAGGAGGTTTCCAAAGATTAAGTCAACTTGATAATATATATATATATATATATATATATATATATATATATATATATATATATATATATATATATATATATATATATATATATATATACTGGACATTTTCAAAAAACTCTGGATTAAATTAAAATATGTCTAAATCATATTCAGTTTATTTCTCTTATAGTTTCTTTGAATCATTTCAGCACTTGCGACTCCAGATTGGTAGCTTTCTGATTATCGTCGTAAAATGAAATGGGACGTGTCTAAAGCCATTTTGCACATGAATGCTTCCACCTGTTTGTTATTTTCCAATTGTTGCTCTCTCGATTTCTACAATTTTGTTTGGTGTTACATTGCTTTTTGAGCAACGTGGATGGGTCAAATTTTGCACGCCATGACGTCCACTAGCGAAAGCCTTATGCTATGTGAATACTCGAACTGCTCGCGTAGTTTTGTAAGATCTCGGTCGGCTTAACAATTTCTTTGGTGAAGAATTGAATATATTGCGTAGTGTAACGACATTCGATAATGCTTGCTTCAGTGAATTCCGCTTGCCCGTTCATTGTAATAGTTACTGACGAGACAATGTGCGGCGACACGCAGATTATGGTGCAAATCTAGACATGTGAGATCTATTAGTATCGTTGCCTTTCTTCATCGATTTTCTTTATAGGCGTTTTCGTAAAGTTGATCGGATTGATTCGATGTATTCTGAAGCGTTTGAAAGTCAATCGGGTTAATATGACGCGTTCGTAAACTCATTGCGATCAGTCAGATCCGCTCAAAAAATTTCAATTCTGATCTATCTGCAGGGTTAGTACAGATTGCACGCACAAATTTAAAATTGATGAGTGATTTTCCAAAACGACTAAACCATATTTTTAGGGAATTTTTTTGATGTTATTTTGTTCGGTTTTTTAAACTATTCAATAGGTGTACTGATTTTATTCAAATGGACCTAAGTCATACACAAATTATGTACTAAACTTTCAGAGTTACTAATAGGTTTATTTCAAGTTTAAAATTAAAACATCGTATAGCGCAAATTTTCCTATCAATGATTTACCACGTTTTGGAAAATCACTCTTCAATTTAAAAACATTTGTGTTCAGGAAATTTATTTATTTAACGGCTAAATTCACCATTCCTTAATCATGAGGATCCTTAAATCAACGCTGATTCTGAGTCAGTCCAATTCACCATTAAAAATCAAGCTAATCTGATCAAATTCAATGATCAACTGATTCGTCATATTCCATGAATCAAGGACGGATCACATATTTAAATCCTAATTTTAACATTTATAGCTATGTCAGGATTCTGGCTGTTGTACTCATTTACAACTTTGTCTCATGCTTCTTCTTTATCTTTATTTAAAACCGCATTGGTTTTATTATTTTCAAATATACTTTTATATTTTTCATTTTCTCTATATTTCAAAACATTCCTTTATTGGGATCAGTATACTTTCTACCTATATCAAAATAAAAATATAATGTTATTATAGAAAAAATATAAAATATATTTTATAAATAAATTAAAAACTTACATATTAATACTTTTTTACTGGAAAGTACAATTACCGCGAATAAAATTACATAACGGTGGCATTAACTGTCAGAACCAAAATAAAACTGTGAATCTATTGATCATGATTTTTTGATTCAAAAATCAAGTTGGTGAATTAGAACATACGTTGATCTACAGATCAGCTTAATTCCTTAATCAGGTGATTATTAATCAAACGATTAATGGTGAATTCGGCCGTAAATGTTTCTGATTATAAACATTGTAGCACTATAGCAAGTTCTGAAGAAAATATGGCAGTTCGCACTTTGTGAAATCTTTATGAGTTATTTCGGACAAATAAATGACCACATGAAACAATATCTGATCGAAATAATCTAAATAAAAGATTCAAATGGCCTTTCATTATCACTTGAGTCGTCATTTATAAAATTTTGTACAACTACAGAAAAAAGTGCTATTTTCGTATCCATTTCCTTTCTAAAGTTAAATTTGTCCTCAGATTAAAAAAAAAAATCATCATGGCATATTACCCAATGTTGGGTGTGCCAATCTGCTTTGTACAAAGATACGGTAATGATGATGATATGTTTGTACCAGGCGTCACCTACCTCACGGGCACTTATTGCTTGATTCTTGATTGGAGATTTAAATGTCAAAATCATATACAGATCGGATAGATCTGATATATCTGTGACGTCATCGAATAGATCCGTCGGATAGCTCCGACTGACTTTACGAAATCGCCTTATATTTACTATTTCTGCTTGATATTCAGAGTTCTTTGTTAATCAGGATTTTTGAATGCATCAATGTCTGCGTCAAGTATATAGGTACTAAAATTTATTTTAGTATGGTATACGAGGACTTGCTAAAAAGAGTCCGACCTTCTGATGTGAAAAGATATTGGGTACCTGTCGGGGTTGGGACCTTAATCTCCTTCAAAGTAGGCCTCTTGCCACATATTTAACCCACCAATCCTTCCACTGCTGGAAACATCTTTGGAAGCCTACTTTTGGAATGGCCTGCAACTCCGCCGTCGCTTTCCGCATTGTCTCTCTCAAAACGGGATTCTTTCAGTGGATTCTTAATTTCGGAAACAACCAGAAGCCGCTGGATGCAGTATCTTTGCTCAACCCGTTCAGTCATTTCGAATGAATTGGAAATCAGATGAATACCAGGAACAACACCTCACATAGTAGCTACCAAGCAGCGAATGACGCACCCGGTGGCGAAGCGAAAATTCAGGCATCTGCATAAAGGTGTATCCCTCCAATGTGGAAAGTGGCGCCGCCTTACCGACATTATTTTGCGCGGGAAAATTGAAGGTCGGATTCTTTTTAGACAGGTCTCGTATTTGCACCAGTATATCTAAGTAAATATATTAAATATAGTTGGTATATTACACGCACTTACTGATTCAACTATCATCGTCACTCTAACTTAAACTTAAGTACTTTAAAAAGGAGAAATGTTTGTAAATGTATGTAATTTACAACGCGACATTATTAAAATCATAACTATCACTATCCGTACAAAAATTCCCTAAATAATTACCAACTAATTCCTATTCAACGTCTGTTACGTGGTTAGATAATTCATTATTTTTAATAAACACTTCATGTCTGCCAATGGCGCACTAAAAAAGAATTAAATGAAAAATAAGAAATAATTTTCCGAATTTTGGAAAAATTCTTTTTGGTTGAGAATCAACCCATCAAAATGTACCCTTAATTTTTTTTACCCTTTTTTAACACCCTGTTTGTACCTACATTTGTTTTACTTATATGAAACTAATTCTTAACTGTTTTGTAAATAAATTTTGCATCTTGTTTCATCTTCAAGCAAATTTTCTAGTTTCACTTGTTTGAACTTTTGCTAATTTTCTTCAATGATTACTTAGTAAATTTGTTTTAGACTTGCATTTAAAAAGCGAATGATACTCAAACTGTATACTGTTTGTTTGAGCATAACGACTACAGTTTTATATTTTGCATTTTTCTCAAGTTCGTTGCCATGAGAAATGTTTATGCTTGGATTAAAATATGAATAATTACGCGAAAATGATTCGTACAAATGCATTATTTATATAGTAATTAGTGTATAAAAAGTACAAAACGGTACGAGAAAATTAACAGCTAGAAGAATAATAAAATAATAAATAGATCATTTCATATGTGCCAAATAATTATGTTAAGTGAACTTTTTTTGCATGATAAAGATGAATTTTAGAAAATAAATATTTTGAATGTCAAATATCTCATTTGAGGAAATACTAAATTATATTTTTAAAAATAACATCAAATTTTTTGTTATTTATATTACCTATCTTAGTTTGGCATGTTATCAAAGCATAATCTTTTGTAACAGAAGTTGATAAGTTATTAAAATTATTTTTTTAAAAATCTGATGTGGCCAGCACAATACCTTCCGTCAATCCTGTGTATTATGTAGAAATTCCATACATAAATTTTCTTGCAAAAGATTCTAATTTTTTGGTATTTTATGATTCCCTTTCTCGGCAACTGAATTCCACACTCCTGATAACAAACAAACCACATGAAATAACAAAATCATGAAATTTTGAATGAAAAATTATGACACTTGTCAGTTATGGACATAATTAATTGCTGTCATTTTGATACGGGTCCCCATATCTGCTTGCCAAAGGCAGCAAAGTCATGTCACTGCACGCGCCCTGTACATAATTTTCTTGTAAAAGATCCTATATTTCCAGTAAAGTTATTTCATTAACAAACTATGCAAATTGCACTTGACACTGACATCTTCTTCTTTAGTTTTTCCCATTCGTTAGGGGGTCGCTATTTTATATTTTCTTCTTCCACTCATTTTTGTTTTGCGTGTCGTTCTCATTCAGTTCCTTTTCTCTCAAGTCTTCTGCAATACAGTCTTTTCATCTTATATTTGGTCTTCCTATGTTTCTTCCACCTTCTATTAATATATTCATCTCTCCTCATTACATGTTCAAACCAATGTAATCGTCTCTCTTATATCTAGAAACTTCTAACACTAGAGTTACTTCCCTTATTCTTTCATTGATTTACATTTTATTGATACTGACATCTGTCAATTTGAATTACCTGAATATATTAGCAGTTTCCATGGTTAAGTTAGCATAGCTGGCTGAATTATGAAATTTATATGAATTTTTTTATCTATATTATTCTTTAACTCTATATCTGTAGAATATGAAATATAAAATGCAATTAAATCGTATAGAGAATAATCTTCAAATGAGGGTACTTCCGGTTGACCAATTATAATCAAAATCTAATCAAGTCTGCATATGGTTGTAAGGAAGAGGAATATGCAAGAATTGTAATTTTTGGAATTCTAGTAGTATTGGAGATATCGTGCATGAAAGGCGGTCACATACACACACACACACACACACATACACACACATACACACACACACGCACATACGAACACACACACACACACATACAGACATCATCGTAAAAATAGTAAAATCGTATTGTAAAGACCCTAAAACGTGCTTATTCAAGGAAAACTCACCACCGAATTTTTTGACCAATAGGTGACGGAAGGTAAAAAGTAAAATCTCCTTCATATATAGGTGAATTAAAAAATAGGGGCATATGATTATTTTTTCTTTTATTACTCGTATTAAGTTTTGACCTATAGTTTTTAAATTATAAAATTGGCGGTGAACTTACATCATGTGGAACAAGTTTTACCTATGAGGGAATAAGGGACAGAAACGAATTCAAGTAGGTACTTTTTATAATAACATAAATCTCGAAAAAATCACATTTAATGGTATCTTTCGAAGAAAAACTATATTTTGAGCTTCAAGTAAAGTGCCATTTCCAATTATCTGATTTATACCAAATTCTAATAACTTCTTTCCATATTAGAAGGTTGAAATACAAGGTTTAAAAGTTTTCTGAACGATAGTATTTGAGTTAGAGCGTAAATAGGATCAATACACACATACATAAATATACATACATATACACAAACAGATATCATCGTAAATATGTTAAAATTGGTTTCTAGGGACCTTAAAACGTGGTTATTTACCTATACCTCTCTTACCAAGGGTAGTGGGAGGTAAAAATGGGGCCAGCACATAGCCTCTCGCCATTTCCATTTTATGTTACATAAGTATCGAATTTAACATTTCTTGTGCACACAAATAATTGTAATTATATCAATTCTCACTTTCTACGAGGAATTTTGTTCTACTCTTCTGGAATATTCAAGATTCCTCCAATTCATTGGCGGGGTTAGCGATATTTCTTAAGGATATATGTAATATTGATATACCTATAATTTTAAATACTTAATAATACAATAAGATATATTAAAAGTACCTACTTTCCAGAAAAAGCTTTCAGTAATTTTAATAAAACCCCAAAACTGTTGATTTTTGACACTGAAATTTTCTGTCAATTACAAACATTTAAATTTGTCAATTGGCTTCCTTAGAGTTGTTCAGGGTGTAAGATTTTTTACAAGAGATTATATAATATATTTTATTTTTTATCTCTAAATCTGTGGAAAATATAATAAAAAAATTATATGTTTCAGATGGAGAATTAATGTTTCTTTAATTTTTATAATAACATAAATTTTCAAAAAATAATATTTAGAAGATTTTTTTTAAGAAACTACTTCTGGTTGTCCAATTATTACCAAAACCTATTCAACTCTTATCATTAGAATCCGTAGTTAACCAGGTCTTTAGTTGTGTAGAATTGGAGATATTGTTTATCCATCATTCACACACAAACACACACACACACACACAGGCGCGCTCCTATATACACACACACATTCGCACGCGCGCTCCTATACACACACACACACACACAGACATCATCGTAAAATTTTTACAATCGTGCTCTAGGGACCTTAAAACGTGATTATATATTAGAGGTAATAAATAAAAAACAGACAGACGCTGTTATTGTTTTTTGCAATCTACAAATAGCACTTAAATCTTTGAATATAAATTTTGCAATTATTTCCAGTCCGTTAAAAAGTTTTTTGAAAGTACGTATAAATAGTCTTCATTAACTCTGGTTTCGACCCAGTAAGCATTTCAAGGCTATTCACATATGATTTTACAAAATGTGAAATGCGAAATTTTTAGAGCATGTTACAAAAATAATTTGTCTTAAATTCATTCTTACTGCTATAGTGAAAAGGTGGCCAATCATAAATGAATAATGAGTAATGCATATATTAATCCTAACCATCGTTAAAATTAAAAATTAATCACACTGTCAGTTGGCAATCGAAAGAATAATCTCCGTTGCTAATTTTATTCTCCCGTTACACTTTAACAACTGTTCATCAACTGTCTTGAAACAAAGGTGTTGTTACGTCATAGCCATCCATATTTTTGTTGGACAGATTTTCAGCTGTTCTCATGAATAAACAAACAGAACAGTTGCTCTGGAATTAATAAGCTGTTTCCGTTAATGAAACATGGACATGAAAAGGAAATTAATTTTTTAAAATAGTGAAAAAAAAAATTAGAATAAAATTCAACCCATATTTTTTAATAATTGCTTCTAAAGTCTTGTATAGAATTATGTCTATCTGCATATGAGAACGTAGTTAATAGATTTGTCAATGATCGGTATTTCAACTTTCAAAAAAGTGATTCAAAATCGTAATGATACAGAAGTCTCAGTATAGCAACTCATTTCAAGGTTGCATGCGCAGTGACAAAGTAAAAGGGAAATTATATTTTACAGCCTCAAGCATAAAACATAGTACCTACCAATATTTTTCGTAAACACAAATTCGAACGGAGGAGCTGAGGTTCTCGAGTGGTCATGATTATTTACCCAAATCCTATATTACCTCTCTTTTTTCATCGTGTTATCTTTTACGCAGTTCAGATGAGTTCCCATTTTGGGAGACCTGTATATTATTTTTGCACTCCCTTCCTGGAGTAAAAGTAAACCTTTAGTCCATTTTGTCGAAGACTATAGTATAATCTTTATTCCTAAAAACTGTTTGACATGCCATCTTGTATTCCGTTACTAGAACTTTCGATTGTCGCATTCACAAGCGGATAAATATTGAAAATACCAAGATTTTTGAGGTGCCAAGGAAGAAGAATCATATATAAATTAGTGTAAATTAAGAGCAGTTTAGATCTGTAACTTTGTAAATATTTGTATATGTAGAATTTTATATTAATCAACAAAAATAGATATGTTCTTGTCGGTTTTTTTACGGTTTTACAGATCTGTAAGACAAATGATTATATTCATAAACACTCGTAAAATTTGAAACGGTTCGTTATACATCTTATCCAGTAAAAACAGTCGATATTGACAGAAAAATTGAAATTTAGTTTGTGAAGTTCGAGTCCATTTGTCAAAAATTGTAACGAGCAGTTACGAAACTTTACGAGTGTTTATAAATATGGGTATTACAGTTTTGTACAGAATACGGGGGGCATAATTTTTAATGGAATTATAAACAAATGTTATGCATATATAATATTTATGTACAATGGGATTGGCGGAAAGTATTGTGCTGGCTACAACAGATTTTTTGTAAAAAATGAGTTTTTAAAAATATTATATTAATTTTTTTTGACATTTTTATATTGTTAAACCTTTATATAAAATATGTTTTTGTATATTTATTTGTAACTTTTCTTTTGGAAAAAAAGTGAAAGTCAATGTTAGATACTATGCATCATTCAACGAGAGGACGTACGTGTTTCGCGCAAGAAACTGTAAAATTTTGGCGGGGGAAGTCATATCAGAGTTGTATTGTATTGCTATTATTTTTAGATTTATATAACTAAAGTACTGCAAATATAATAGAAATAAGGAATGTAATGATAGTAAGAATGAAACAATGGTTCGTGATCGAGTACGTTCTCTCGTTGAACGAGCTGTAGTGTAATTTTTATTAATATTTTTCTAAACATGACATAAACTTCGTAGCAAACATAATGGAAAATTTAAGTATTTAATTAAACTAAGTTTTCCATTATTTATAAATTATTAATTATTACTTAAAATAATAATTTTCCATTTAAAAAAATAATCTTTAAATACTTAGGCCCGGTTTTTTTCAAAGTGTCAGTTAACTTAACTGCCAGATAAAATGATAATATCGCATCGATATTACGGCGTAAATTGCCAAAATTATACATACGCCAATTGTTTGATGTGATATTTTTCTTTTATTTGACAGATAAGTTAACTGGCACTTTATCTAGGGGTGACAAAACCGGGAATTAGAATTGAAAATACAACAAAAGCAGAAATCATTGTTATCCTTTGATCTACATTGAACACGAATTAAACACACATACCTATTTAATTAAACTAAAGACCTAGCATTATTTAATATCCCGATAAATGATAATCTTTATTAGGTGGCTATATATTTAGGTATGATATCGGCATTTGTTATTTGATGTACATGTAGGATTACCAATACAAATATGAAAGGCAGAGTGTTCATACTTTATGAAATTCGTGGCTTTTTTAGCGTTCCCTTAATTTTGTCCATGTGTGTATTTTAATTTTTTTTGCATGCCAAAAATTAAGAAATTACATTTTTTGAATTCTTGTTGTACTCGTACACAATTGAACTCTATTTTTGCTGTACATTACAATCTAAGGAATTCGATATTAATTTTTATTCAATTTTAACACTAAAATATCTATATAGGTCCACATAGTAGAATATTGTTGCTGGAGTAAAAAAAATCAACACAAATGTAGAGCAATGGTTAACACCTTTTGTGGTATTATTAACTCAACAGTAGGAGTAACTCGAACACTATCAACAGAGTAACTTTCACACTTTTACACTTCCACAGGAATGTAACACCAACTGGATTAATAATTTTACTCAAAATGGAGTAAATTAAACACCACCAACAGAATAACTTTAACTTTTTCACACAAGAAAGTAATACCAATAACTGGATTAATAATTTTACATAAAAGGTAGTAAATTAAGCACCACCAACAGAATAACTTTAACTCTTTTACACAAGAAAGTAATACCAATAATTGGATTAATAATTTTACACAAAAGGAAGTAAATTAAACACCTCCAACAGAGTAATTTTAAGATTAGTTATTTATTACTAATTTATCTATGAAATAATGATATTTTAAAACAACATAATTATAACTAGACTTTCTTTTAAAGCCTTTTCCTGAGGTGGTGTAGGTACGGTGTCCATTAATTCATATTCAGAAAAGACTTCCGAAACTTGACGTATTTGATAGAGTTAATGAGCTGGTTTACATATCTGTAAATTCTAAAAGATCTTCAGAAGTTATGGATACTGTACGTATCTCTTATCTCACGGTCCAGTATGGGAGGCGTTTCTATGAATAAATTTATTTTAAAAGAATATCTTAAGATTATCACTATCATTCCATGTTACCCATTATGATAAATTTTTATTATCGTATTCCAGAGTTATGTAGTAATTTTATTCCTCATACATATTTTTCAAATACCAAACTGAAGAGTCTTAGAAGAACACGTTAAAGCGGGTTAAATTAACACAATAATGTTGTTGCCAATTATACAATTTAACTTTACACCAGGGATGGGATTACTTTAACGAATTGTTACATTATTTCATAACGTTATAAAAATAAATAATTCGTTACATAACGTTATAATAATTTTATTTGTGTTTCATTATTATAACGTTGCAATAACCGTGTATTTCTCATCTTTGTGATAAAAATTCATTAAAACTAATGTATTAAAAAACTTACGCATTTATCTTATTCTAGAAAAAAATAAAGTGTTCAACATTTGAATATGATTACTAGTGACATCTTTTTATTATAAAACACGAATAAATTATCAGGAAATTATACTTTCAAAGGGAAAAAAATCTTGTAAAATTTGTAAATTTAGATAAGGTTACTGTGAATCATTATTTGTTTTGTCACGGTTACATAACGTTATTTTATAATTGTAACGTTATTAAAAAAAAATAGTAAATGATACGTTTTTATAACGTTATCGGATATCGTTACGTTACGTTTTCTATACCTGCTTTACATCGCAAATTCTTTAGCGTATAGTGGGTTATATCGAGAAGAATAAAAAGTAAATTGACTTTAGAAATGAAGTAGTTAAGAAGAGTCAAGGGTGTCACGATGTAAAATAAACAGTGACATAAGGGATGAACTAGGATATTTTTTTATTACAAAAATCTGATATTTATTAGTAGATTTCGGTAATGATGATGTTTGTACAGTTCAAAGCGCTTAGACGCCACTAGAAAGGATTTCTAAGTTTTCGTGGAAAGGGCACTATATACTGGAGTCACTTTTGGGCTATTTGGAAATTGGAAGTAATTTTCAAGTTTAACATCGATTGTTTTCTAATCCGAATGATCCGAAACACAATCGTTCACATAATTATTTGGTACTCCCAAATTAAGATATTATAGTCGTATTTGATTGGTATATGAACAAAACTGTTCAACCTAAAATATGTTAATGATCAGTGCTGAGAACAATAAAATATTTGATATCGATTTTCGATATCCTATTTGTATCGATAAAATATTACAAAAAAGTGACATCGATATAGAGGTGACACTTAAAAACGGGCTACTCAAAATAACTTTTTTATTTATAAATATTTTTTAATTTTCTTCATATATTTGTAAACTGGGGTTAGGGGCTCACAAATCATGATACTTGGCATGATGGTAGCGGTAGCGTTTCCGGTTTAACCGAAAGTGACATTCACTTTCATATTTCAAATGGGACACGCTATATATTTTTTAATGTTTGTAATATACAGAAAATTACGAATTCAACGATATGCTTAAAGTGTATTTTTAATGAAGAAATAAATAAAATAAATATGAGAAAATTATAAATAATTACCCTGCTGTGAAAATAGTTGAGATAATATGAAGTAATATTTAAGTTAATTGTTTAAATATTAAATTATTTTTGTAAAATTCTACACTGTGTTAAAAAAAAACTTAACTCGGAGTAAGCTATGAGGAGAGAAACGTATATTTGATCATTATTCAATTCAAAAGTCAAATAGTCAAAATTGATTCTGAAATGTAATTTTAAGGAGAAAACATAATAAAGAAGATTCAAGAAGAAAAGCTTTGATTTCTTTAGATAACATTTTTGACAATATCTCGTGTCAAATTGACATTTAATTAAATACTTTTAAATTGACATAGGTTTTCTTATTCATATCCTACTCCAAATTAGGATTTTTTTTGAACACACTGTATATTTTGTTACAAAAAATGATCAAACACAGCCTACCTGATATGGCAAATATATAAAAATACATAGATGTCACATTTGAAACATGAAAGTTAACGTTAGTTCCGATTACACCGGAAGCGTTATACCATCATGCCAAGTACCATGTTTTGTGAGTCCCTAAGTCTAGTTGAAGAAAATTGAAAATTATTTACAAATAAAAAAAATATTTTGAGTGGCCCGTTTTTCAGTGTCACCCTGTATATTTTCTTCTGGTCCTAATTGTGATACATTTATGAAGTTATCGTTATAATTTAATTTAAATGTAAATAGGATAAAGATTTTTATTATGGCGAATGCCAAAAGATATGAAAGCTATAAAAAGAATATTAACTGTTTTGTATTCAAGTACTATTAGTTTCAAATTATCTTTATAATTATAGTAATAAAAAACTCGGTGTTTATTTACCTTTATTATACTTAATAGTAGACATTTATTTATTTTTGTATAATATGTACACATCTTATTTAACGGTGTTTAAGAATTTAGCCAATTTTATCTCACATTTATATATATATATATATATATATATATATATATATATATATATATATATATATATATATATATATATATACAGTGTGTTAATTAAAAACCTGGCCATAGGCGTTTAACATGGGAAATCAGTTTTTCCTTACGCAAAAGTTCCCAAATTATTTTAGGCAAAAATACTTCAAATAAATGTTGTAGAGAATTAAATTCTGCATCAAGATTAGTAATAAGATTTTATTTTCGACGTTTCATAACCGAGAAAATCAATTTCAAAGTTTTTCGAAAATTGCTGATTTATAGCGATAGCCATGAAACTCAAACAAAATTACAAACAATTGTATGACATTGACACAATGAATTAGCCTAACTTAATGTATAAAACAAATATGTTTCTTAAATACATGGTTTAATTTTAGAATACATAGCTGTCAACATATACAAAATAAAATAAAAATGAAAACAAGAATAATGTATTTATTTAAAAAGAAAAACAGAAAACTAGAATGAATATAATTTTATATTAAATGTTCAAATAACCCTCCATTTTGCGCTAAGCAATACCCAAGTCTATTATAAAAGCCATGTCGAACATTATGCAGCTGTCTGGCATTTATTTTTCTACATTCATTGGAAATTACAGCTTTAAGTTTTTTTAATAAAAGATTCTATTGTGGTTTTACTTGGAATTTGTCGATGTGACCACATTACACTTATTAAATCACGTATTTTTCTATAGCTTTGTCCACAGTAACACCATTTTATAATCTGAAGCTTTTCTTCATGAGAAAACTGTTCCATACTTCCAAAAAAATATGTTACTGAACGAAAATCACAAAACACAAACTTTCTTTGACAGTTAAGATGTCATACAATTGTTTGTAATTTTGTTTGACTTCCATGGCTATCGCTATAAATCAGCAATTTTCGATAAACTTTGAAATTGATTTTCTCGGTTATGAAACGTCGAAAATAAAATCTTATTACTAATCTGGATGCAGAATTTAATTCTCTACAACATTTATTTGAAGTATTTTTGTCTAAAATAATTTGGGAACTTTTGCGCAAGGAAAAACTGATTTCCCATGTTAAACGCCTATGGCCAGGTTTTTAATTAACACACTGTATATATATATATATATATATATATATATATATATATATATATATATATATATATATATATATATATATATATACGAGGGTTGTCTCAAAAGTAAGTTACACTATTTAAAAAAAAATAAAAAATAACGCCCAGAATTTGTTTAAAAGGTTATATTTGTGAAAACTAAATATATTAGTTATTTTTCTACGTAATCTCCTTGAATTTCAATACATTTTTGGTATCGTGGTAAAAGTTTTTTTAATCCAGCGTCATACCATTCTGCCGCCAAACTGGTTAGCCATGTCTGAACTTCTTCTTTGAGATTTTCTTCATTTGCGAAGCGTCTTCCCCCAAGGTGTTCTTTCAGCTGTGGAAACAGATGAAAGTCGCTTGGAGCGAGATCAGGGGAGTATGGTGGGTGTCCGAAAACATCCCATCGAAACTCTTCAAGCAGGTCTTGAGTTTGACGAGCAGAGTGTGGACGAGCGTTGTTCGTCGTGTATTGTTGTCCTGCCTTCAATAAATGATTGGCGCCAACGAGAAACCATTGGCCTCGACATAACGTTCTCACCGTACACACTGCACAACTCACGGTGAATTTCAGTTGCATTTTTATTTTTTGCCGTTAAAAAACGAATCACACTGCGTACTTCGCAATCGGCGGTAGAAGTAAGTGGTAGCTCCATAGTGGCTTGATCGCAACTGACAAGGGACCAGGGTTCGATTCCGACCGGCGCCAAATATTATATTGAATTTAGTAGCACAAAATTGACCCCTGTGGTGCACTCTCCACGCCAGCAATGAGTGCTCGTGAGGTGACGCCTGGTAAGCGCCCGCACGGTACAAATATTTCGTCATTACCGAAATCTTTGTACAAAGCAGATTGGCACACCCAGTAATGGGTAATATACTGTGAATATATATTTATTTTATTTAATAATATTCATGTAATTATTTAAAAAAAATCTGATGTGGCCAGCACATAACCTCTCGCCGTATATTTTACCTGGCTGTATGCATAAAGCAAAGAATATTTTTATAAATACAAATAATATATTCATATAAATCTATGACGTATAAACTTCTTTATTATTCAATAATAGCATGTCTCAACATAAAGATATTTACCATAAATTATGTTACAATAAATTACAAAGTAGAGTTTACCATATATAAATATTAGGCTGGTAACAGCAATTTTCAATTCGAACAACTTTGTTTACTTTCTCTTCATATTCTTCTAGTAAAAACATTAATTTTGGGCGGTCTAAAATGTATATATCTGGATTGTGCATCTATTCTTACATATCTTCTTTTACATTTTATTTTTTCATACTTGTTATATCTAAATAACACTAATTCCTTTTAATAAAGTGACGGATAGATTGCACTCCGATTATTCTTATATCGATGTGTAATTTTGTCAATATTTACAACTTACTTGAGAAGAATTTGATAGCTTTTTCGCAATTCAAAGTTACTCTAGTCTACAGTACTGGTGTACATTGTCCCATAATGTTTGAAACAAATTTAAGTCCTTCAACCTAGACTTGTCATCTCCATAATAGTCACAGATCAAGAACTAAGGGATTCTCCAAGTACATTTTTAATTCATTACTCATTATTTCTGACACTGACATTTATCTGTCAGTTACAAATAATTTAAATTATCAACTATTTTTCATGGCATCCTTTCGGTTGTAAAATTAATTACAACATTATTTTATATATTATATTCCTTTTATCTCTAAATCTATAAAATATGTATAAAAATATTTAAATGTATCAGAAAGAGAATTTATTTTTCTTTAATATTATCAAGAAAAATTTTCAAAAAATAATATTTAGAAGATTTTTTTTCAAGAATCTTCTACTTCTGGTTGTCCAATTGTTACCAAAACCTTATGTATCAGAAAGAGAATTTATTTTTCTTTAATATTATCAAGAAAAATTTTCAAAAAATAATATTTAGAAGATTTTTTTTCAAGAATCTTCTACTTCCGGTTGTCCAATTGTTACCAAAACCTTTTCAGATCTTCCCGGGAATGTCCGATTGGGAAATACGTTGTTAAACAAATTTTAAGTCTTATAGTTTTTGAGTAACCGTCCTTCCAACATCCCACACACACACACACACACACACACACATCCACACACACACACACACACACACACACAGACATCATCGTAAAAATGTTAAAATCGGATTGTAAGGACCTTAAAACGTGCTTATTCAATAAAATCTGGATATGCGATTTTTAGCATGAATCCAATACCTCTCTTAGCGAGAGGTAAAAATGAAACAAATGAAATTCGCAATATGTATATATAAAAATACCCCTGGTTGAGAATCACTGATCTGTTCTGGATAAAAAAAAAACATGAATATTTGTTTCGGTAAAATAGAATGATGACTTTCTTTTAATGTTCTTCGAGATAATGTTCCACATTTGCAAAAAATAACTGATTCAAAATCACTTTTAAACGTACTTCTAATGTTTATTTTATGAACGGAAATAGAGACCTATTTTATCAACAAGCGATAGTTTAACAAAAGATGTGTTAGCCAGTTAGCCTTGTACTTACAGTTGATAAAATACTCTCCAATGAAATAGATTTTTTTCCAAAACATACTTTTAGTATTTTAAAACTAAGAAAAAATCAATTTTGTTTCTCGAATTTAAATTGTTTATTTAATGCATGCACAACAGATTTACAGTATTATAGTTCAATTCACATAAGAAAATAGCATTGGTTAAGATAGGGAAATCAATTCTGCCCTTTAATTGGTCAAAATGCACAGCTAGTTCACAAAAGCGAAACAAATATCACTTGTCAGTTATCGTTTATAAAATAAAATCGATAGTAATACTTACCCATGTTTTCGTTTTTGTGGCCGACCAGTGTGTAAGTGGATGGATGTCGTTGGTAGGGTGCTTAAAGAGAGAAAGTTTCCTAGTTGGAAGAGAAGAAGAGCATGTGTGCATGCGATTATGAGTGTGGTCGAGGCGAAATAAGTGTGCTTAGACAGGAATGTATGGCGAAGGATGATTGTTTCGTAACTATTATTGTGATCCGGATGTGATATTTCGCTACCGAAAATCGGTCACTTTAATATGTTAAGAGTGAGGATTTGTTGTATAATGTTGATGTTTGTTGTTTTTATTTCCGGGTTTGTGCTAACCCACTAATTGGGATATGCATGATTTTATGTATGTATGTGTGTATGTATGTAAAGTAAAAATTTTGAAAGATGTCCGATCAAGGTCTTCTACGAATTGTATTAATTCAGATTTTTGTTCCGCCCATTATGACAAATTCAGTATTGTCGTTTTGCTTAGTTTTTATGAGGGTACGTAAGACACTACTTATTACAGTAAAAGTATTCAAAATTCAAAAATAAGTCAACTGGTAAGTTTATAAGCAAATGGAAAACCAAATATGTTAAAAATAAGATAATGACACAATGTCAGTGTCAGTGACTCTGACAGAAAATAACGTTATTCGTACGGCTATGAATCAAGGTAATGTATCTGAATTAATAAATAAACTTACGTTACAGCGAAAGTATTATCAACAACGAGAATCGTTTTAAAGTGGAATGTCCTAACTTAGTCGAAACAATATGAATTTTTGAAAGACAAACGTGTTATATCCATCCTTATCGCACACTCTTATAGATTTTGCAAAAGAAAGAGATAAATGTATGCCTATTTGTTAATTCGTTCATCCCTGAATCCATTTTGACTAATTTCGTCGTGACGTCTGTACGTACGTTCGTACGTACGTATCTCGCATAACTCAAAAACGGTAAGCCGTAAAAAGTTGAAATTTTGTATTTAGGACTCCTATAACATCCAGTTGTACACCTCCCTTTCTGGTTATTACACAATTTCCAGAAGTGGCACTTTACATGAAGCCTATCATAGATTTTAATGAAAAACTGTTTTAAAATATAATCCAAAACTTTTCAAATTTGGTATACAAAACTTTTATGTCAATCGAAATAACATAATACAATTTGGTTAAAATAGGCTAACCGGAAGTGGTACATTACTTGAAGTTGTTAACAGTTCTTCTTGAAGAAAATGATTTTATTTTGATTTTAGAAATAAATGCTTCAAATAAAAGTTTTAGAGAATTAATTTCTGCGTCTAGCACATCAAGTATTATTAAATTAGCCCTTTGTATAAGAGAGATATGTAAATTTAAAAATTATATACTTTTTTGTTTTTGTAATAAAGCTTGCTATGGATTAGGACAAAAAATAAAAATGTTCATGTCAAATTACGTTAAATACGTGCAATTTTATGATTCGTACAATAACAAATATATTTTTATTGTGAAATTAGTCATATTCATTGTTGTAATCAAATATTTCTTTGTTGTAATCAAAACTCTCTTTAAAAAGAACCGGGTTAGATTATGGTCGCTATATATCTTACCATTTTGAAGTTAAAATTAATATTTTGTAATTTAGTTATGAAAAAAATATGTATAGTTTAATAATTGCACAAGGAAGTCGTGTGGTGTCCACATCAGATTTTTTTGCTATGTCAAGTTTCATTTGGTTATAATTTGGTAAGAAATGTCGCCCTTTTTTAAACTAGAATTGTTAATTAACCTAACTTATTGAAATATGTGAATTAAAGACAAGAATATGTCATAAAATTGTTTTTTATGTAAAATAACACTTTAACTACGTTGTGAATAATACAAGAATACAAGCAATTCACATAACCTAACTTGTCAAAAAACAAGCATTGAAAACAAGCATGCGTAACTTGGCAAATTGGTCTTGATACGTTTATAGTTAGGCTAACTACTTTGGTTTGATACTAGCTTCGAAACAAACCTGGCTAGACTGGTGTGTCAGTGTTTACACGGAGCGTTCTAAATTATTTAGTAGTAATATAGTCATAATTTAGTATTTAGTCAGCTTAGCTAGATATCGGTGTAAACCGAGCCTATATTTGCTTTTGGAATAATCACTAAAAAAATTACATTTTACATGTCAATAATTTGTTAAATTTGGGGTGTAAACAAGTCTAAATACTTGCTAATCTGAATCGCAACTCCTAATATGGAAGTTTTGATTTTAATCCTTTATTTGATATAAGTATTCGTATTTAATTTTACATATGGTTCATTCAGTTAGGCATAAGAAGGAAATCTAATTACGGACATATTTCAGAAATTATTGATAATATATTATATTATTAATTGTACATATTTGTTTACACACTCAGCCAGCGTGATGATATATGTACTTATCTATTTTATGAATTGTTAAATGCCAAGAAGTACATTTCCTGTCTAAATTAAATAATTATATCGCTACTATTCGCCATATTTCTTTCGCTGCTTCTGTAAACTAATTTCGCAGTTTTACGACCGCTAATTTTACGAGCTAACAACTCGTCAAACGCAATCAGGTTGTTAATATGTTGTTCACAACGCGGACAACAGTTGTTCCTTTTAAACTGGCACAAACGGACAACATAATAAACGATATCCAAAAATAGAATTTGACGTTGGAAATATACACTGTGGCGATTGAACAGGCAAACAGTTTTTTTATTAATACTTAAAAAAAGAGGTTTTTTTTATTACCATATGGTTACAAAATAGGTGTCTTATTAGTATATTAAAGAACGAATGTCATAATTGTCATTTTATTTTGTGAGAAGGAAGTTTGGGTGACGACGCGTAGCGGAGTTGCCCAAACCTTCGAACAAAATAATCGACAATTATGACATGAGTTCTTTATACTATTTTTTCTATTTTGCGCTTTTTATGATCTTTTTAAATAAAAAAATCGTAAATTCAAAATTTAGGGAATTTTGTGTTAGTTGGTAATAATGTGACATTTGAAAATTCAATTGTTTGAATTTAAAATTGTCTCGTGTTGTGTACAATCAAATTCATATCAAATTAAAAATGAATACAGACGATTTTTGTGTACTCCACCTGAAATTCGTGAAATTACGGAAAATACATTTTATGATTTCAAAAACAAACAATGAAAAAAGTCAGGTTATAACCAAATGTAAAATTTTTACAAGTTACTTACATTTTATTGTATAAAATTAACTGAAAAGGATGTGAAAAGTGTAAAACTATATAATTATACACATCTTATATTTAAAACACTATTTTCTTATAAATAAACACTTAATTCTTGTTGACATTTCTCCTCCGCCGCCATTTTGCTTTTGCTTACACAACCTCTCGAACTAATTTACCGACAGAGTTCATAAATTAATAAAAATAAATTACATATTTTAAATATCAACAATTAATAGTGTTTTGAACTATTTATGCCCTAAATATATATAAATAAAAACCTTAATTAGTATCGTTTATTCAGTAAGGTTTGACATTTGATATTTTTTGACATAACGTTTCAGCTATGCTACCAACTTTATAAAAATAAATTGTACTAGGCTGTTACAACATTCAAACGAGCTATTAACGAACTGCTTTGGGTGCTGTTATAGCTTTGTTACAGATGCAAAATAGAAAAAATTGTTTATCGTAATAAATTTTAATACATTACAAAGCAACATGTACTCATTGTACTCGTACGAGTATAATATTTAATTGCTTGAGAACAGATTTTTACATATTATTTGATAAAATATTCGACCTACCCTGGTGGTGTAGTGGGCAATGTAGGCGAATCACGACTTACGACCCAAAGCTCCCGGGATCGAATAACTCACGACCCACGATGTAAGGATCCCGCGTTCGAATCCTGGATAAGGTATGGCTTCATCTATGCTATGCGTATAACGTGAAAGTTACAAAATATAAACAATATTTGACTTATCCCCATATTGCAATAAGTTGTAAATTTTTACTTCCTTGTACGTAAGTAAAGGAAGTATTGTAATCGCGAAAAATTTCGGTTTTCAGATTTTAGCGGAAATATCCATTTTGATCATCCCTGAATCCATTTTGACTAATTTCGTCGTGACGTCTGTACGTACGTACGTCCGTATGTACGTACGTACGTACGTACGTCCGTACGTACGTACGTATCTCGCATAACTCAAAAACGGTAAGCCGTAGAAAGTTGAAGTTTTGTATTTAGGACTGTTATAACATCTAGTTGTGCACCTCCCTTTCTGGTTATTACACAATTTCCAGAAGTGGCACTTTACATGAAGCCTATAATAGATTTTAATGAAAAACTGTTTTAAAATATAATCCAAAACTTTTCAAATTTGGTATACAAGACTTTTATGTCAATCGACATAATAGATTTTGGTTAAAATAGGCTAACCGGAAGTGGTACATTACTTGAAGTTGTTAACAGTTTTTCTTGAATAAAATGATTTTATTTTGATTTTAGAAATAAATGCTTCAAATAAAAGTTTTAGAGAATTAATTTCTGCGTCTATCACATTAAGTATTATTAAATTAGCCCTTTGTATAAGCGAGATATGTAAATTTAAAAATTATATACTTTTTTGTTTTTGTAATAAAGCTTGCTATGGATTGGGACAATAAAAAAATGTTCATGTCAAATTACGTTAAATACGTGCAATTTTATGATTCGTACAATAACAAATATTATATTTTTATTGTGAAATTAGTCATATTCATTGTTGTTATCAAATATTTCTTTGTTGTAATCAAACACTCTTTAAAAAGAACCGGGTTAGATTATGGTCGCTATATATCTTACCGTTTTGAAGTTAAAATTAATATTTTGTAATTTAGTTATTAAAAAATTATGTATAGTTTAATAATTGTACAAGGAAGTCGTGTGGTGTCCACATCAGATTTTTTAAATATAATATAGTTATTTAGAATTAATAGCAGTAAGCACTTCCTACCGGTTGAGGATGATTTTCGAGATCTCCAATACATCCGATACCGGAAGAAGAATACTTACTGACCGCAATGCTTATTACGTTTGTTCCACGATCGATGCACAGAATTCGAAAAATAAAATTTGAATATCATTTTTGCCATTTTTAAAGTAAGTTTTGATCGTTGTTTTTATTTACTTACCGGCTCCTGATCGGTAAGTGATTCTCATCACATATATCAATAATAAAGCTTACTGCATTGGAAACCCTGTCGGTAAATATTGATAAAAAACCCGATCGTGCGAAAAATAATTATTAATAAATAATAAGATATGCGACTAAAAAAATTCACGATACAGTATCCAGAATAATGTGGGCCGAGCTCTTTTTGAATATCTACGCGAAATTCCGGATACAAAAGAGACTCGTTTATTTTTAAATTATAAAAAGGGTTTGATAAACAACACGCATTTTTTGTTAAGGAATAATACTATGGTTTCTTGAGAATAAGTGAGTAAAATGAAATATAGCCAGACAGTTCAGTATCTTAAAAACTAAAAGTTTTTCCCAAATTTAATTTTATTCAATGCACTTGTGACGTGCGCCCCTGAGTTAAGAGTATACGAGCACCGCTACTGAAAGAATGTACCAGAGCGATGACGTAATTAATCCCTTCGTCGGAATTACCCAGATGATGCAATCCACAGCGACGGACCGCCTAGACGTTTAATTGCACAGTTGACCTAAATCTGTTGTACTCGGTATCACTGTGGCGCCGGAGGGTTCTAGTAGGACTGTATAAATACCGTCTGAATGATAGCGGAGAGATAGTCTGATATATAGAAGCAACGAGCAATGAAGTCAGTGACATAAATAAATAGTCTACGAGTGATGAACATAAATAAATGTATAGTTATATAAATAAATATAGTGATAAAAATTGTTTAAATAAATAATATTAGTGTTTAAGCATTTAATAATATTCTTAGTCTTAAATTAGTGTTTATAATTATTTAATTATAGTGTCAGTTATTTTTATTATTTCTTAATATTTATCCTAATTATTTATCGTTCAATACACGTATTAATTTAATTAATAATATTACTCCGATTATTTACACTTCACCCATATAAATAAAACGTTACACACTGAATTTGGAAGGATTTTGATTTATTAATTTATTCCAAAAACAGAATTACAAAATTTAAAAAAAAAACTATCTTGAAAAGTTAAATTTTCATACTACTATTTATTCTTCATGACCAAAGAGATAGGACCCGCAAAATAGCATGCGACATCAGCGGAATTTTAGGAAACTAAATTAATGACGACTAGAAGAAATTGTCAAAAAAGAAGAAATAACGACATATTATTTTTGGTAGGGAAGAAAAAGCTGATCGAGTGAATTTATGAAAAAGAAATCTAAATATATCGCAAAACTGATACATAATTATGTCTTCTCTTTGCATTTTACAAGGAATAATTATAACTTTGCAGGATGTATTTTTCATGCAATTATTGATATTATTCATGTGAAATATAAACTATATCTTTTTAGCTTCAATTTCAGAAAAGTAACTTCAATTTCAAAAAAAAACTTTACTTTCAGGAAAAATAAATTTATTTTTGGAAAAAGTACAGAAAAATTATACCAAAGTATCAATTTACCTTTCCCGACATTGTACAATATGTACCATATTGTCTTTGATCAAAAAAATCGATTTTTTAGTGAATGAGCACGTTTTAGTGTCCCTACCCTAGGATACGATTTTACCATTTTTACGATGATGTCTGTATGTATGTATGTGTGCGTGTGTGTGTGTGTGTGTGTGTGTGTGTGTGTATGTGGGTGACGATTTTTTCATAGACGATAACTCCATCATTACAATTCTAAATATTATAATGTATATACCTGTATATATGCATGCATGTGTGCGTATGTGTGTGTGTGTGTGTATGTGTGTGTATGTGTGTGTGTGTATGTGTGTGTGTGTATGTGTGTGAATTTGTGTATGAATGTGTGTGTGTGTGAGTGTGTGTGACGATCCTTTCGGATCTTATAACTCCAATACCATAATTCTAAAAATTATATTTTTTTTCGTATTTCTCAAGTTTACATCCAAAAGAAGACAAGATCAGATTTTGGTTATAATTGGTCAACCGGAAGTACCCTCATTTGAAGATTTTAACAGTTTTTCTTGAGAAAACAGTTTCTCTATAAGGTTTGTGTGAATGTATGTATGTGTGTGTGTGTGTGTGTGTGTGTGTGTGTGCGTGTGTGTGGATCCTCTTTACGCTCTAACTCAAATACTATAATTCAGAAAGTTTTGAAACCATGTATTTCTACCTTATTCTAATATGGAAAGAAGCCATTAGATTATGGTGGCAATCGGATAACCGGAAATGGCAGTTTACTTGAAGCTCAAGATAGTTTTTCTTCAAAAAATACTTGTAATAATATTTTTTTCGCAATTTCTTATTATAAAAATTAAAGATTATTCAATTTTGTATAGGTTTGCTTTAATACTTTTCTATATATTTTTATGGATAAATTTATAAAATAATATAAAAATTATATCTCGGAGCTTATGCTTTAAACAAACACATCTCAATGGTTACAAAGATTAGCTCAAATGTATGTAACTGACAAATAAATGTCACTGTCAAAAAAACACATTTCAAATTAATAAAAGTAAATTTTTAACAGAAAAATTGTAAATAGAACAATAGTTTTATGGAAAGGAACTTAATATACATAATTTCTAGCATTAGTAAATATGCAGGTATGTATTTAAATAAAGAAATAAATACATTATCACGACATATTATCCATTGCTGGGTGTGCTAATCTGATTTGTACACATATTTCGGTAATGACGATGACATATATTTATTGTGCGCGCGTTTACCACAAGAGTTAATTTTATGCCATTTAAAATTCGAATTATCTGGCGTTGGTCGGGATCGAATCGAATTCTCCAGATTCGCGACCAGGCATGCGGCAACGAGACCCCATGGGTAAATGGCGGGAGGTATTGTGTTGATCACATAACACTTGACAATAGATTATTTATAAAATAAAATAAGTTTAGTTTGCATTGGTCTGCATATAACATTTGACGTTAGGTGGTGTTTATATTATTCATGTTGTTTTCTTGATATAATATTTAAATCATGATTCAAAAGGATCACGAATAAAACAAATCAAGATTCACAAAATCACAATCACAGCCCGAACGAACACGGCTTCTATTATTATGTCTCTCTTTTCATCGTGCTATCGTATGTTGTCTTTTAGGCAACCCGGATGAGTTCCTATTTTGGGAGACCTGTAGGTTAATAATAGATGATTTGTAAATCGTAATTTCCGGAGGAATCGCTATTCAAATTATTCGGGGTGATGGTTGTCAATTGAAAAAAAAGTTTTTATCGTATTAAAATTACATCGCATTTTAATGGCACAAAATTGACCCTTGTGGCGCACTCTCCACGCCAGCAATGAGTGCCCGTGAGGTGACGCCTGGTAAGCGCCCGTACGGTACAAATATTCCATCATTACCGATATTTGTGTATGAAGCAGATTGGCCACCCAGCAATATGCCGTGATGAAATATTTATTTTATATAAGGTTAATAAATTTATAATAAATAAGTGTTCGTAAAGAGTAGGCGCTAAAATTCCTTTCCGTCTTTGTTTGTTCCATTTGTCGCTATCATTTGTCTACTCATTGTCATGCATGGCCTCCTATGTACTCGTATTCGCTGAGAATGTGTAATACACACTATGCGATCTGATTCCTTCACGCATTTATTAGTATTCTTGTAGTGTGAAATACAGGACATCTGTACGAGTTGTTAACCAGTCAGTAACACATCCGTATGTTACTGTGTAATGTTATTGTCTTATTTGGTTTAGAATTGTGTGGGAGAATTTTAAGTAGATGATAGAATAATTAGGCAATTGAAGATGATATAGGAGTAAGATTAGAGTTACTGTTATTCTAGGAATTCGGATATGAATCCGGTCTAAATTATATACTTCCCATTGAGTGTTCTCAGAATTCTTGAATAGAGCATTTTTAGTTATTGTCATATGATAATGCCTTTAAAATATCGAGTGGTCTTGGTCTTCTATAAAATTGTCGTATAGTATTTTATCGTATATTTAATAATATCGAAATTGTTTGATGTAGCTCGTTTAGCTGTTTATAATTTGATAATAGTAAACAATTTTCCGAATTTCGGAAAAATTCTTTTTGATAGAATTAGCACATCGAAATGTACATATATACCCTTATTTTTTACCCTTTTTACCTTCCGTCACCTTTAGGTAAGGAAGGTATTGTCTTTGGTCAAAAAATTCAATGATGAGTTTTTAGTGAATACGCACATTTTAGGGTCCATATAATACGATTTAACCATTTTTACGATGATGTCTGTATGTATGTGTGTATGTGTGTGTGTGTGTGTGTGTCTGTATTTTGAAGAAAGTTTCGGATCGCATAACTTCAATACCACGATTCCAAAAATTATATTTTTTTCGTATTCCTCAAGTTAACATCCAGAAGAACAACTGATTACATTTTGGTTATAATTGGTGAAACGGAAGTAGCCTCATTTGAAGATTTAACAGTTAAATTTGACATTTAACGTTGTTATAACTTAAAGAATATATTATTCTCTATACGATTTTATTGCATTTTATACTTCCTATTCAATAAATATAGAGTTAAAGAATTTTACAGAAATTAAATTTTATACATCAGCCAGCTATGTTAAATATGGAAACTACTAATATATTCATATAATTCAAATTGACAGATGTCAGTATCAATAAAAAGTAAATTAATATGGCAGAGATGAGGATGTTGAAGTAAATGTTGGGGAAGACACGGAAAGACAGGTAAGGAAATAACTTTAGTGTTACAAGTTTCTAGAAAGATACAAGAGAGATGAATACATTGGTTTGAAAATGTCATGAGGAGAAATGAAGAATATATTGGATGAAGAATGAATAGCTTAGTAATAGAAGGTTGAAGAAACAGAGGGAGACAAGAAAAAGAATAAAATGAGAACGACACGTATAACAGAAATGAGTGGAAGAAGAAAATAAAAAATAGCGACCCCTAACGAATGGAGAAAGCTAAAGAAAATGTTAGTGTCAAGAGCAATTTGCATAGTTTGCTTATGAAATAATTTTACTGGAAATTTAGAATCTTTTGCAAGAAAAATTATGTATGGAATTTATACATAATACACAGGATTGATGGAAGGTATTGTGCTGGCAACAACAGATTTTTTTAAACCTGTACTACTCCTATTAAGTAACAAAATTTGATTGAATAATTAAAAAAATCTGTTGTGGCCAGCACAATACCTTCCGTCAATCCTGTGTATAATGTATAAATTCCATACATAATTTTTCTTGGAAAAGATTCTAAATTTCCAATAAAATTATTTCATAAACAACTATTCAAATTGCACTTGACACTGACATCTTATCCTCTTTAGCTTTTCCCATTCGTTAGGAGTCGATATTTTTGCGTGTCGTTCTCATTTGGTTCTTTTTCTCTCAAGTCTTCCGCAATAAAGTCCTTCCATCTTATTTTTGCTCTTTCTCTGCTTCTTCAACCTCCCATTACTAAACTACTCATTCTTGTTCAAATATAATTCTTCATTTCTCCTCATGATACGTTCAAACCAATGTAATCGTCTTTCTTGTATCTTTCTAGAAAATTGTAACACTAGAGTTATTTTATTACCGTATCTTTCCGTGTGTTCCCCAACATCTACTTCAACATCCTCATCTCTGCCACATTAATTTACTTTTTATTCATACTGACATCTGTCAATTTAAATTATATGAATATATTAGCAGTTTCCATGTTTAGCATAGCTGGCTGAATTATAAAATTTAATTTCTTTAAAATTCTTTAACTCTGTATCTATTGAATATGAAGTATAAAATGTAATCAAATCGTATAGAGAATAATATATTCTTTAAGTTATAATAATATTAAATGTCAATAAATCAAATTTAACTGTTAAATCTTCAAATGAGGCTACTTCCGGTTCACTAATTATAACCAAAATCTAATCACTTGTTCTTCTGGATGTAAACTTGAGGAATACGAAAAAATTATAATTTTTGGAATCGTGGTACTGAAGTTATGGGATCCGGAACTTTTGTCACACACACACACACATACATATAAAAACAATATTCATATTTCATTTGAGTGCGGGTTTGTTGCCTTGACAGATGTTACTCCTTGAACTTCAGATGGAACGAGGCGTTGATCTAAGTATTTTTCAATTGCATTTTACACCTATATGAAACATTGCCGAGCCTGCCAGAAATTCTGGAATAAGGACTTTCGAATCAGGACCACTTTTGTAATTAAACAGGAATGGTTTATTTTTGTATGTTACAGTTCAATGATTTGTATTCTGCCTTTTCGTACAAATAACTGAAATCCAAAAATTATACAAGTCCTTGCGATTTTGTAAACATAGCACGAATGTAACCGCACATTTTTAAATTTGTCGATTTGTTTACTTTTCAAACTTTCAAAGGAATTCTCACGTAATTCTCAAAACTTCGTGCGAATTTTTATCTTCAGTCTTTGAATCTTAAGCGATATGAAATTCAGTTTTGATTTTGTGATCCGTGCAAATCTCATCAAAATCTCGTTCTACTTATGAGACAGGAACCATCCATCATCACTTCTTCCAATTCTAATTTTTCTAGTTCAAGTAACTGTCTGTTTTTTCACTATTATGATGCATTATCACCTTTAATAGCTGCTTCCTCGCCTTTCTAGTTCTACTAGACCTAGACCTGGACATGGAACGTCACGGTTCCTACATGCGTGTACTAATTTCATAGCTCTATTAACAAATTATTATTTATAATTTAGTACCGTTAAGTATTAATTATTTACTGCTGGTTATTAGCTCAGGTTAGGCAGATGAGTGGAATTTAGTGCAGTTGCGACATCGAGAAAATTGTTTAAAATTAACCGCATGTTTATTATATAAATAAACATACGTATCATTACATGTTCTATACATACGACCCAAACTCATAATAGTTTGACCGGTTTACATTTTTAACAAATTATAAAACCTACACAAATGATTAGAAATTTCTACAAAATTCTTTCTTCTACTCTAAATATTGACTGAAAATAGTCCGATCGGCACTTTAAGGGTCTTCTTCTAGACCAGGGGGCCAATTTTTTAACTAGAAAGCAATAGCGAATACAATTCATACTGAATAGGATAATCCCCACTACTTTTTGTCAGTCATGTTATCTTATTCCGACTGAATACGTATTCAGTTGGTCCGGACCACATGAATACGGTATTCGCTTATGAATAAGCATTAAGTTATCGGCTCATTTATTTTACCTAGTGTGTAGTTTGTTATTGATTGTATTATTATTTAATTTTTAGTACCTTTTATTTATTACTATTTTTTTTTTATTTTACAAATTAATTAAAATATACATCGTATCTAAAAACATGTGTAAGGAAATATAATCCTCAAAATAAGTATGATACAACTTCAAATAGCACTAGTTTTCAAATGAACTAAAATTTTCCCTACGCGAGAAATTTGAACAAATGTCAGACTAGTACTAAATATGTATTGTGTACACAATACGATAGAAATCAGTCATATGAATAGAAAATAAGATGGCGCTTATTCAGTGACCCGCCATATTGCATTCGTATTCGCTGTCGCGTTCTAGTTACAAAATTGGCCCCCATGTTTAGCTTTTGTCGAGACCCTGTACTTTTGGCACAATGAAAAACAACTTCGTAAAAGGTTTTTTTGAAATAAACGTTCGCTGAAGTTTCACAAATTGAATTTTTATTCTTGACTGCAGTTTCGGTTATTAAGCCATTAGAAGAAATACGTAAAATTACAAGATTGAGTCCGACTTATAACTGTAAAAATGAATGGTATGAGGATGTTTTACCTACCGTCATCTTTAGGTAAGGTGTGTGTGACGAAAGTTTCGAATTGCATAACTTCAATACCACGATTCCAAAAATTATAATTTTTTCGTATTCCTCCAGTTTATATCCAGAAGAAGAGGTGATTAGATTTTGGTTATAATTGGTCAACCGGAAGTATCCTCATTTGAAGATTTTAACAGTTTCTCTTGAAAAAACGCAGTTAATTATCATTTATTAACATTTAACGTTATTATAACTTAAAGAATATATTATTCTCTATACGATTTGTTTGCATAATATACTTCATATTGAATAGATATAGAGTTAAATAATTATAAAGATATTAAATTTCATAAATCAGCCAGCTGTGCTAACCATGAAAACTGCTAATATATTAAGAAAATTCTAATTGACAGATGTCAGTGTCAATGAAAATAAAATGAATGTGGTAGAGATGTTGAGATAGATGTTGGGGAAGACAAGGAAAGATACGGTAAGGAATGAAAGAATAAGGGAAATAACTCTAGTGTTGGAAGTTTTTAGAAAGATACAAGAGAGACGGTTACATTGGTTTGAACATGTCGTGAGGAGGGAAGAAGAATGAATAGCTTCGTAATAAAAGGTTGAAGAAACAGAGGAAGACCAAAGATAAGATGGAAGGACTGTATTGCGGAAGACTTGAGAGAAAAGGAACAGAATGAGAACGACACACAAAACAAAAATGAGTGGAAGAAGAAAATAAAAAATAGCGACCCCTAACGAATGGGAAAAGCTAAAGAAGAAGAAGATGTCAGTGTCATGTGCAATTTGCATAGTTTGTTTATGAAATAATTTTACTGGAAATTTAGAATCTTTTGCTAGAAAATTTATTTATGGAATTTATACGTAATACACAGGATTGACGGAAGGTATTCTTCTGGTCACATCGTTTAGTTTTCTTAATTTCGTACGCTTCTGGGAAGGTTAGTTTTTGGGCTTTCTTTTCATAATGCAAAATTTCCAAATTTGTTTTATTTCAAGTGTGGTTGTTATCTGACAAATGTTTGGCTACGGCCCGGTTTTTTCACTTCTGAATAAAGTGTCAGTTAACTTAACTGTCAGATAAAATAAAAATATCGCATCAATATTACAGCGTAAATTGATAAAATTATACATACGTCAATTATATGATGCGACAATTTTCTTTTATCTGGCAGATAAGTTAACTGGCACTTTACCAAGATGTGAAAAAACCGGGCCTACATTGAATTTTATTTTTTAATTTTTTAAACAACACATATGTTCTTTGAATTTTATGCTAAAATTACGTCTTGTTTTTCCTATATTGAATCTCAATTGTCACATTTAAATTTGTAGATACCTGATTTTTCGGAAAGGTTCTCTATTAACAATTTTATTATTTACTAAACAGTTTTTTGAAATTGTAGGTGTTGTAGAGGCATGGAATTATATTAAACTTTTTAAATTTAATGGATAGGTTATTACTAATGATTTTAATGTTTAAGTTGTTTGTAAATCAATTTGTCTGCGCCGGAATCTTCAATTGGATTTTTGTAAATTTGTTTATAGGGGACCTTTTTTGTTTCTTATTTTCTGCTATTTTTGTTATGACTTTAAGTTCTTTTTTGAAATTATGTGCATCTAATGTATGATATATTTATCAACCTGTTAATTAAACTGTGAAAGGCTGCCATTTTTGTAAAAAACGGATGATTGGATGTGGTTGGGAGATTTCTAGATCCAGTTAATTAATTGAATTATTTTCTTCTATTTCAACGGTACATTTTATATTTGGTTCAAATTAATTTTGACTAAAACCCCAGTACGATCAGTAAAACCTACCTTGCAAGACATAATGGGACAATATTCACAGAAAAATTCCCAGGGCTTAGGGATACAATGTTTAATAGAATTAAAACTGGTATTACTGATAAAGGCGATGCAAGCCAATATTAAATGGTGGAATACTTGAATAATATATTCAGTTTTTGTAAGTTTAAAATCTATATTTTAAACTAGTCGAAAGAAATTTGTAGAATTTTCTCAACCTTTGCGTAGGTTTATAATTTGTTTGTTGAAAATGTAAACCGGTCGAAATATTATGGGTTTGGGCTCGTATATTTGTGTTGTATTGTAAGTAGCTTTATTTATAACATTTATAGCATTTTGAATGCAATAATTAACATAGCTTTAGCTTTAATATTCATGTTTAATATCGGTCACATGTTTAAGAGTAAGGATTATGAGTGTGGCCGAGGCGAAAGAAGTGTGCTTAGATAGGAATATGTGGCGAAGAATGATTGTTTCCTAACTATTATTGTGATCCGGATGGGTATTTCGCTACCGAAAATCGGTCACTTTAATATGTTTAAGAGTAAGGATTTGTTGTATGATGTTGATGTTGTTCTTATTGTTATCGGGTTTGTGCGAACCCACTAAGTGGGACACGCGTGATTTTATGAATGTATGTTTAATATAGAGTTAGTGACCCATTTTCATCGATACGACCAAGTATAGTTTTGACTTACCCCATGAGTCTTTGGCAAGACTCAAAGTTTACTTCATGTACCTTAATTGTTTTCATTTTTGGGCTCCTACAGACTGCTGTACATCTTTCTTGGAAGTAACTCCAAAAAAGTTTCAATATTCAAAGGGAAGGCCAAATTGTCAGAAATGTAATGTTGTGAGGCGCAATTTCGGAAGCAGGCGTCTTCCAACAGTTCGTTGAAGATTTCCAGCCGAAGTTAAGGGTGTCTTAACAACAAATCTGCACAAAGTTTAATTTATTAATATTCTTTAAAACGTAATATAGGGAGCAATATTAATTTGGTTTGAAGTTTACATTAGTCTAATACCAAAAATAATATTTTCCGTTGAGTTATTTACAAAAACTAAAATAAATCTGATGAAAAAAAAAGATCGAAGGCTAGTCAGGCAATTTTTATTTACAACATAGATTATAGGAAAAATCATTCACCGTCAATCATTTTGTTTTAATGAGCAGGCTATGTATGATGAGTTGACAGCAGATAATCACTATAGAGAGCCAAAGATAGTTGTTGAAAAGCTAGGAATCAGACGGAATCTGTTAGAAAAGATAGGCAGAATTTTAAATGTCGCATATTTACGTAAACATGTATATTATAAGAAGAAAATATAATATTAAGGAACAGAAAATCTGTACCAAAGTATAGCAAAATATAATTGTTAATAAATCAGAAAAACTTGCTGCGTGAATTGCATCTGAAGCCTTGGAACAAGAATTTATAATTATCGATGCAGAATTCTATGTCACGTTAGATAATGATGATAATGGTATTGCAGGAAATAAAAGTTATTATTATAAACAAGGCATTCATGGTCCGAACGATATTTTATATAAAGAAATAAAAATACACTTCAAAAAAATCTGTCGTGGCCAGCACAATACCTCTCGCCACTTCCGTTTTTGGTTACATAATTATAGGGCGCGAGGAGTTAAGTGACATTGTTGGCCTTGACAAGTAGATATGGGGCCCGTGTCAGAATGACAATTAGTAATTATGTACATAGATGTCAAATGTCAGAATTTCTCATTTAAAATTTCAACATTTTCTAAATTCACGTAGTTAATTTGTCACCAGGAGTGTGGAATTTACTTGTCGAGGAAAATAAACCACATGGAATTGGAAAATCACTAAATTTAGAATGAAAAATTATATTTGACATCTATGTACATAATTATTAATTGTCATTCTGACACGAGCCCCAATTTCTGCTTGTCAAGGCCAATAAAGTGACATAATTGCTCACGCCTTATTGTATTTAACATTTCTTGTATACCTATACTCTATACCAAATATTCTACTTACATATATTCTTTATATTTAGATTTTTTAATTTTAAATTCATTCTATAAAGAAAATTTTTCCTCTTAATTTTTCGAAATGTTTCCAATTCATTGTCGGGATTGACAGTATTTTTGGGTATATGTAATATACCTATAATTTTAAATATTTAACTATTAATACAATAACAAATAGTATAATGTATGTACATCCCAGAAAAAATCTTCGGTAATGTCTCTGGATTTTTGACATTGACATCTGTCAATTACAAACATTTTAATTTTTCAATTGGTTTCCATGACATTATTTGGACAGTGACAGTTATTACAGATTATTATAGACCTTATATTTTTTATCTCTAAATCTATAAAAAATATAATAAAATATTTATGCCCAGTTGCATAAAGCATTGTTAACTTTAATCACGTTGTTAACTTTGACAAGGCTTCTTTTCCAATGTATTTTTGATACGTATCCATGGTTACAATGTGTAGTTAAATACATGATCAGCTAACAACGTTTTATGCAACTGGCCCTTAATATATATCAGATAGAGAATTTACTTTGCTTTAATACAAGCAAGGATAAAAATTTTCAAGAAATGTTATTTAGAAGGTTTTTTTAAGAATCTGATACTTCCGGTTGTCCAATTATTACCAAAATCGATTGAGAAATACGTAGTTAAACATATATTAAGTGTTATAGTTTTTGAGAAATCGTTCTTCCAACCTCCCCCCCCACACACATCTACACACACATACACCCATACACGCACAGACAGACATCATCGTAAAAATATTAAAATCGGATTGTAGGGACCTTAAAACGTGCTTAATCATTAAAATCTGGATATGCCATTTTTAGCATAAAAAGAGGTAAAAGTAAATTAAATTTGTGGCGAATTTTTGAGTAGATTATGTTACTTAAATGTAGCTTATATGACGGTAAAGTTGTTTTAGGTTGTTGCCTTTTGTAAGTTAAATAATAAGATTATAAAGTTTGTGCAGATTTTTTGTTAACACACCCTTACTTGGTTTCATAAATTTACATTATATAAACGAAGATTTTAAGTTTTGGCCTGACTCAGATTCATGCGCTATGCCCGAACAACGCCACAGTGCTTGGAAGCAAAAACATACCATTTTTACCCAGCGAAAACAATTCTCTTAACGTAGTCAGGCGAGGTCTATTGGAAATTTTTGGGCGTGACATACAAGAAAAGTGTAGGAGCCCCAAAATTAAAACAATTCAGGTGCGGGATGTTTCGAAATTTGCAAACGACTCATGAGGCAACTTTGTCGTATGGATGAAAACGGAAAATGGGCCACTAGCTCTACCTATTAAATATGAATATTAAATGTTTTGTGGCCAAATCATTACCACGAATGTTCTCGCGCTGTTGTGCAGATAACGATACTCCATGTGGGAGACCGTTCTCGTTCACGACATGTATGTAACATGTGACATGTGAAAGATTCACGGACTTCAACGGGATCTTGTAGCTCAGTTAGTTAGAGCGCTCTACTACATATAGAACGGCCTTGAGTTCAAAACAATTTTTTAACCATCTGTTTTGCCTCGATGTTTCAGTCAGCTTTGACATATGCAGAAATGCTCATAAAGTAGATTGAAGGGTAAATACGAGTAACTTGAAGATGTGAAACAAAAATGTGTTGTGGTCAGCACAATACCTTCCGTCATTTCTATGTATTTTATATAAATTCATCACAGAAAGTTTCTTGTATTTTCAGTAAAATTATTTCACAGACATATTATGTAAATTGTATTTGACACTGATATCTGTCAATTAGTAATAGTGAATTATTGAAACTGTTTCCATGGTAACGCAGCAAAAATTGTTAGATTTAAGAAAATTAATTAATCTTCTTTAATATTTGTAATGACATAAAATGTCAAAAAAATTATATTTAACTGTGTTTAAAACAGTTAAGAGCTTTAAATTAAGGTATTTTCGGTTGATCAATTGTAACCAAAATATAAAAGTCTTCATTTGGATGTAAAAATGAGGAATACGAATAAATTCTAATATTTGGAATTGTAGTGTTGGAGTTATTGCGGCCGAAACGATTGTCTCTCATACACACGCACACACATACAAACATCATCTTAAAAATAGTAAATTCGTATTCTAGGGACCCCACAACAGCATGTTTTCAGGTCCCTAGACAATACCTTCTTTATTTCAAGGTGACGGTAGGCAAAATGAAAAAAAATCTGATGTGGCCAGCACATAACCTTCCGCCAATCCTGTGTATTATGTACAAATTCTATACATAATTTTTCTTGCAAAAGATCCTATATTTCCATTAAAATTATTTCATAAACAAATTATGAAAATTGCATTTGACACTGACATCTTTTTATTCTTTAATTTTTTTCATTCGTTGGGGCCGCTATTTTTTATTTTCTTCTTCCATACATTTTTGTTTAGCGTGTCGTCATTCAGTTCCTTTGTTCTCAAGTCTTCCTCTGTTTCTTTTACCTCTTACTACTAAGCTATTCATTCTTCTTCCAATATATTTATCATCTCTTCTTATGACATATTCAAACCAATGTAATCGTCTCTCTTGTATTTGTCTATCACTCGAGCAATTTCCATTATCCTTTAATTCCATACCCTATCTTTCCGTGTCTTTCCAACATCTATCTCAACATCCTCATCTCTGCCACATTCATTTTCTTTTCGTTTATACTAACATCTGTCAATTTGAATTATCTGAATATATTAGCAGTTTCCATAGTTAGCATAGCTGGCTGATTTAAGAAATTTTAATTCTCTAACTCTATATATATTGAATGATGTATAAAATGCAATCATATCGTATAGAGAATAACATTCTTAAAAATATAATAACATTAAATGTGAACAAATGATATTTAACTGCTTTTTTTTCAAGAAAAACTGTTAAAAGTTGCAAATGAGGGTACAACCAAAATCTAATCATGTCTGCATATGAGTCTAAACCCGAGGAATACGAAAAAATATAATTTTTGGAATCGGAAGGCAAAAATAATAAAAGATAATAAGAATCAATAAGACTTATTCTTTATTACTCTTTTATATTAATTATTGATTATACTATGGGGTCTCATGGCAGCGTGCTTGAGTGTCTGGTCGAGAACCTGGGGAGCCGGGTTCGATGCCGCCAAATATTTCGAATTTTAAATGGCACAAAATTGACTTCTGTGGTGCAACTCTACGCCAGAGTGCTGTGACGTTTGGTAACCCGCACGGTACAAGTATGGTATCATCATTACCGAATTCTGTACATAAAGTAGAGTGGCACACCCAGCAATGGGTAATATGCCGTGATTGATACATTTATTTATTTTATTGATTATACTGCTTTTTAAAACAAAAGATCAGTGACAAATAGGTATTGTTGAAAAGCAAAAAGTATGCTGTTAATTCGCTGTTCTTAAAAATGGTAATCTGAACTCTAAATGTAAGAAGAAATATAAACCAAAAGTTCAGTATTGTTTATTTTTTACAAGTTATTAATAATAATAATCTTATAATAATAATAGTAATCTTTATTTGCCCAACAGTATAACCATTAATAGGACAAAACATTGTACATATATTAGACGCATTTTATTATTAACAATTATTAAAAATAAAATATAAATACATGCTCATATAAGAAATATTAGTACATTGAAAATAATTTGACATATTCAAAAACAATTTAATAACATTACCAATTTTAATATATAACAAACTATTATATTGATACAGAATATATATCTATATCCCTTGGGATATTGTTTGAATTTTTGCACATTACACAAACTGATGATTTTAACATTACATTAGCTCTTGTGAAAGGACAGTAAAAAACATTATTGATTCTCGAAGCAATACGCGGTACAATTATATTTACATGTGCTAGTAATTCTGAGCAGTCAATTTTGTATTGCAATATTATCGAACATAACAGATTGATTTTCCCTTCTGGTTAAAGTGATTGGAAGTTAAATCTTTGTAAGTGAGTTTCATCTACTCCTCATTTTTAAATGAAAGATATTTTAAAAAGCGTCGTTGTACTGACTCTATGGCATTGATATGTTTGTTATAAAAAGGATACCAAATTAGTAAGCCATATTCTAATTTAGATCTCATAAAGCAGTAGTACATAGTAATTAGAGTAGATTGGTTGTTCAAACCTTTACAAAAGAAAAATCCGTAAAATTTACACTTTCATTTTGTATCTAGTAATTAATTATTCACGTTATTCTGAATATCCTCTAGGATTTAAAATGACAGCTCCATCTCTATATGTATAGATCTTGTGGAAGATATATTTAAATAGTGGTATAAATTTCCATCTATGGTGATTAGAATAACATCACGTAAGTATATACTCATTATAAATTATCTATACCGTGTAATAAGCGAGCAATGAATTTCACACCGTTTACTATAGAATTATAGATTGTATCTATGATAATAATAGGTATGGTATACCATACTATCACTCTAATGGTTAACAGATACTCTTTCCACAAATAGAGGAATACATCAGACTGTTTAGACGAGAAGATATTTGGCATACATTTATTTAAAATAGAATTATTTATGATTTAGATTTTTTTTCACATATACGATCGACTTGAAACTTTGCACACATAGGTCCGTAGGTGGTATGATAAATAATTAAATAATATATATTTTTTTTAATTCATTATATCAGATCAACTTGAAATTTTGCACACATACGGTGGCAATAGGGATTTTACCTTTACCGTCAGGCATTGTCTTTGGTCAAAAAAATCGATAGTGAGTTTCTAATGAATAAGCACATTTTGGGGTCCTAGAATACTAATTTACTATTTTTATGATGATGTTTGTGTGTGTATGTGTGTGAGTGTGTGTGTGTGTGTGCATCTGTGTGCGTATGTGACAATCGTTTCGGATCGCATAACTCCAATAGTACGGTTCCAAAAATTATATTTTTTTCGCATTTCTCAAATCAGATCCATATGCAGACGTGATTAGATTTTATAATTAGTTTACCGGAAGTACCTTCATTTGCAACTTTTAACAGTTTTTCTTGAAAAAACCAATTAAATATTAAATTTCATTTATTAACATTTAATGTTATATAAATTTTAAAGAATATGTTATTCTCTATACGATTGGATTGCATTTTATAATTCATATTCAATAGATATAGAGTTAAAGAATTATAAAGATATTAAATTTCATAAATCAGCCAGTTACTCTAACCATGGAAACTACTAATATATTCAGATAATTAAAACTGACTGATGTCAGTATCAATGAAACGAAAATGAATGTGGCAGAGATGAGGATGTTGAGATAGATGTTAGGGAAGACACGGAAAGATAGGGCAAGGAATTAAAATATAAAGGAAATGGCTCGAGTGATAGAAGTTTCTATAAAGTTACAAGAGAGACGATTATATTGGTTTGAACATGTCATGGGGAGAGATGAAAAATATAGTGGAAGAAGAATGAATAGTTTAGTAGTAGAAGGTAGAAGAAACAGAGGAAGACCAAAGTTAAGATGAAAGGACTGTATTACGGAAGATTTGAGAGAAAAGGAACTGAATGAGGACGACACGCAAAACAGAAATGAGTGGAAAAAGAAAATAAAAAATAGCGACCCCTAACGAAAGGGAAAAGCTAAAGAAGAAGATGTCAGTGTCAAGTACAATATGCATAGTTTGTTTATGAAATAATTTTACTGAAAATATAAGATCTTTTGCAAGAAAATTTATGGATAGGGCGCAAGCAGTCACGTAACTTTGCTGACCGTAGCAAGCAGATATGGGTGCCCTTGTCAAAATGACAGCTATTAATTATGTCCATAACTGACAAATATCATTATTTTTCATTCAAATTTTCATGATTTTTGTATTTAATGTGGTTTATTTGTTATCAGGAGTGTGGAATTCAGTTGTCGAGAAAAAAATCATACAATAGCAAAAAATGAAATTTTGATTGAAAAAAATGGACGTAATTAATAGCTGTCATTCTGATACGGGCCCCCATATCTGATTGCCAAGGTCAGAAAAGTCACGTGACTACTCGCGCCCTATGGAATTTGTACATAATACACAGGATTGACGGAAGGTATTGTGCGGCTACATCAGATTTTTTTTATGATCAGTTTATTTTTAAAAACAATTTATTAATTAAATAAATTTTACGATTCTTGCTATAGAAGTTGATAATAGTATATTTCATAACTAGAATCTATAGAGAAATATCGTGCGAGCGATACGATAGTACTTTCGAGCGAGTTATGACAATACCTATTGTTTTATATTTAATTAATCAACCATAGTAGAGCAACAAACAAGGCAAAGCTGCCTGGTTATGTTGATTTGGTCTTATAATTGCGATATAACCATATCGTGCTAGTACAATATTCATATCATGCTAGTATATGTTATTTTCAACTTTCTTAAGTAGGCTATTGTAGCGATATCTATTATTTTTGGAAGTGGCTGTCTAAAACATAATTTTCATTATAAATTTTTTGGGATGAAGTAAATTTTTGAACATTTTAGTTGATACTAGAAGGCAATAGTTATTATACACCAAAATTATAAAGATTATGGTCTAAAAAATTATGTAAAAATATTACACACTGCCGAATGATTAGAAAGGATAAATTAAATAACAATAAAATAGATTTTCATTAAAACTTTTACAAAAATGTACTAAAAGGAAGAAAAAAAATTCTGATGCTTTCTGACTTTAAAAAAGCGTGAAGGGATAAATTTAAATGTCCTTTTTATTTTCGTTTATTTACCGACGCAGAGCCTAAGTAATATATTTTTTTCCTTTTAGTTTATTTTAATAAAAGCTTTTTTTATTCTTTTATTTTATTGTAGAATGCGTTTTCCAATAATTGCATCCACCCAGCCACTTGCATAAAGGATTTGCCCTATCATATTAGTTTGAGACAGAATTGTCTTTCAGCTAAAGTTATCTCTGTCTTTTATGTTTTTACCTTCCGTCACCTTTAGGTAAGGAAGGTATTGTCTTTGGTCAAAAAATTCAATGATGAGTTTTTAGTGAATAAGCATGTTTTATGGTCCCTATAATACGATTTTACCATTTTTACGATGATGTCTGTATGTATGTATGTGTGTGTCTGTGTGTGTGTGTGTATGACAAAAGTTCCGGATCCCATAACTTAAATAACACAATTCCAAAAATTATAATTTTCGTATTCCTCAAGTTTACGTTCAGAAGAACATGTGATTAGATTTTGGTTATAATTGGTGAACCGGAAGTACCCTCATTTGAAGATTTAACAGTTAAATTTGATTTATTGACATTTAACGTTCTTATAACTTAAAGAATATATTATTCTCTAAACGATTTGATTACATTTTATACTTCATATTCAATAGATACAGAGTGAAAGAATTTTAAAGAAATTAAATTTTATAATTCAGCCAGCTATGCTAAACATGGAAACTATTAATATATTCATATAATTCAAATTGACAGATGGCAGTATCAATAAAAAGTAAATTAATGTGGCAGAGATGAGGATGTTGAAGTAGATGTTGGGGAAAACCGAAAAGATACTGTAAGAAAATAATTCTAAATTACAACTTTCTAGAAAGATACAAGAAAGATGATTACATTGGTTTGAACATGTCATGATGAGAAATGAAGAATTATATTGGAACAAGAATGAATAGTTTAGTAATAGGATGTTGAAGAAACAGAGGAAGACCAAAGATATGATGGAAGGACTGTATTGCGGAAGACTTGAGAGAAAAGAAACTGAATGATAACGACACGCAAAAATAGCTACCCCTAACGAATGGGAAAAGCTAAAGAAGAAGAAGATGTCAGTGTCAAGTGCAATTTGAATAGTTTTTTTATAAAATAATTTTACTGGAAATGTAGAATCTTTTGCAAGAAAAATTATGTATGGAATTTATACATTATACACAGGATTGTATTGTATTGTGCTGGCCACAACAGATTTTTTTTTAATAAAAATATATCAAGAAGTGTTCTTTCTGAGAGAGGTGTCAGTGAAATAAACACTATAATATTTAACCTCTTAATGTCATTTTATTATAAGCTACGAATATTTTTTTTATTTTCTTATTTTAATACAAACCTAAAATGTTAATTATCTATTTAACTTGTTAATTAGTGACACAATAGTGGTAAATTTTTAGTTTAGTAAAATTTTCACTAATCAAATATACATGGCCCTGGGTTCACATCTCACTGTGAACGATAATTCAATCTCTGATTAGGGTTTATAAACCTATTGAAATATACAGGGTATAACAGCTAAACCAGCTACCTCAAATAATTTCTATATTATTAAAGATACAATAAAATGCTATAAGACAATTTTGTAGAAGACCAAGGGGGACATCCGACTAGAGAAGAAAATATTTTTTTAAACCTGTGGTTCTCAAGTTACAATACAATGCTATTTGTTTTTTTAAATAGGATGATACATATTTTTTAGGCCTTTTTATTCTAAATTCAACCATGTATTCATTTTATATCTCTACATTACAAAAATATTGAGAAATATTCAATTAAAATTTAAATAAATTTGATTTTTATAGTCATTTTTCAGTAGGCTATGTATGAAAAACAAAACTGCTATTTGTCAATTTGAATTATTTAGGAGAGATATCAAATAGATCACTATTTATAACGTTATTAAACAAATATTTGTTTCATTTTAATTTAAGCTCAATTGTTTTTCATACATAGCCTACTGAAAAATAACTAAATAAATTTATTTAAATTTCAATTGAATTTTTCACTATATCTTTGTTACGTAAAGATAAAAACTAATCACATGGTTGAATTCAGAGAAAAAACACTCTAGCTAATGGACCTAAAAAATAATTCATCTCATTTAAAAAAATCTGTTGTGGCCAGCACAATACCTTCCGTCAATCCTGTGTATAATGTATAAATTCCATACATAATTTTTCTTGGAAAAGATTATAAATTTCCAGTAAAATTATTTCATAAACAAACTATGCATATTGTACTTGACACTGACATCTTCTTCCTCTTTAGTTTTTCCCATTCGTTAGGAGTCGATATTTTTGCGTGTCGTTCTCATTCGGTTCTTTTTCTCTCAAGTCTTCCGCAATACAGTCCTTCCATCTTATCTTTGGTCTTTCTCTGCTTCTTCAACTTCCCATTACTAAACTACTCATTCTTGTTCAAATATAATTCTTCATTTCTCCTCATGACATGTTCAAACTAATGTAATCGTCTTTCTTGTATCTTTCTAGAAAATTGTAACACTAGAGTTATTTTCTTACCGTATCTTTCCGTGTTTCCCCAACATCCACTTCAACATCCTCATTTCTGCCACATTAATTTACTTTTTACTCATACTGACATCTGTCAATTTGAATTATATGAATATAATAGCAGTTTCTATGTTTAGCATAGCTGGCTGAATTATAAAATTTAATTTCTTTAAAATTCTTTAACTCTGTATCTATTAAATATGAAGTATAAAATGTAATCAAATCGCATAGAGAATAATATATTCTTTAAAAAATATATATTTATATATATTTCATCACGGCATATTACCCATTGCTGGGTGTGCCAATCTGCTTTGTACAGATATCGGTAATGATGGAATATTTGTACCGTGCGGGCGCTTACCAGGCGTCATCTCACGGGCACTCATAATAATATTAAATGTCAATAAATCAAATTTAACTGTTATATCTTCAAATGTGGCAATTTCCGGTTCACCAAATATAACCAAAATCTAATCACTTGTTCTTCTAGATGTAAACTTGAGGAATACGAAAAATTATAATTTTTGGAATCGTGGTATTGAAGTTATGGGATCCGGAACTTTTGTCACACACACACAGACACACACACAGACACACATACATACATACATACATACATACATACATACAGACATCAACGTAAAAATGGCAAAATCGTATTATAGGGACCTTAAAACATGCTTATTCAGTAAAAACTCATCACTGAATTTTTTGATCAAAGACAATACCTTCCTTACCTAAAGGTGACGGAAGGTAAAAAATATGACTTTGCATTGTAACTTGAGAACCACTGGTTTAAAAAAATATTTTCTTCTCTATTCGGATGTTCTCCTTGGTCTTTTATAAGATTTAATAATATAGAAATTATTTGAGGTATCTCGTTTAGCTGTATACCACAAAAATAAGAATGTAATTATTCAGCTTATGTTTATATTCAATGATTTATGTATTTAAACTACATTTACTTTTTTTAATTATTACTATTACGTAATGATTTTTTTTTTCTGCTCTCTGGTGTATTTAATGGATACAAATTTTAATTTCTTCTTTTCATTGTTCCAGAACTAAAAACGGCTACACTTGGAGAAATAAGGACACATCCTAGAGTTAAGAAGTGGCTGGAGTACCGATATGCGGCTGCATATTTTGATATTGGTTGGCCTCCTGTTTAAAGGGGTAAGTGAATTTCTACACCCTGCAACATTTTCTGTACGTTTAACAAGTTTATATTAAATAAAGCGAACGATTCAAATTACCAACATTTTTTCAAGGTAAATTAGTTAGCAATTTTTGTGTTTAGTGCAGTATTATGGTGTTTTTCGTACTAGACGTGAAAAACAAAGTGAGATCGGCAACCCGTCATGTGCGAAATACACGATTTTGCGAAGAATCACATATAAGGTTTTTTTCTAATACCGTTTAGGTTAACATTTCCAAAAAAGTAGTGAATTATCAAATTAGGTAACTCTAATTTGATAATTCATTACTTTTTTAAGTAACTAACTTCTGATTTTCACTTTTTCACGTTAGTGTGTTATTTTGACATTCAAAACTAGAAATAGAGAGTTCACATTACGAAACGGAATTCGAAAAATATATTTTATATGTTGATGTGTCTTTATAACAACATTATATACTTCAATTTTAGTATTTCTAATGAGTTATTATAGGACTATATTAGATCCATTATAATGATAATTTTGCACTCTTAATTTTTTATTTGGTTTTGCTGCTTGGGGCCCGATTCTTGAAATCACGCGGAATTTTCCGCACCCGACAAAATTCGTTTGGTTTTGTTTCGTGCACGAACAGTATTGTACGCGTGAGTGGTATTATTGAATATCAAACGAAACTCGGTCGAAGTCTACGTATACGATACTCGAAAGCAAATGAACGTAGTATGTTACAGCCAATCAAAACGAAACATTTGTACCACGTGAATGTTTCATCATTTGATTGTTTTTTAACAGTCACTGTCAACAAAGCTGTCAGCGAAGCTGTCATAAATCATAAGTATTGTAATTTCAATATTCAAAATTTATTATACGTATATTATTTTAAATAGGTATTATTTTTCTATAGTTATAGTATGCACGTATGACAATATTAATATTCAAGTGCTATGTAATATTAAACATGCATTAATCATTAAAAGGCACCTAAAATTCTATTTTAACAATTCATTGCATCGTTCTAAGAATGTAGGAGAACACATTTGTCGGATGTTATAAAACATCATGAAACATACCCGGAAATGTTTAAAATCATAATTTGATTTATATGACTTGATTAAAGTACTAATACACTATACTAAAGTGACAGTGACAACGTGACAGACACAGTTTCGTGTACGAATGGTACTTTCAAGTGATTTATACCCATGCGAAGTAATTACACACGGAATTATCGCGTACGACCACACGATTTCGATTCAACAATACCAATATGCAGTTCGCATACGCATCTCTCCCAAGAGTCGGGCTCCAGAAATAAATACTGAAAGTACTGGCGTCACTTTTAAAACCTCTTGTATAACAATATTATTAAAAATTATGATGTATACAGAGTGTAACAGAAATAAGTACATTAAATTTAACGAGTGATAGAACTCGTCGAGTGCAACAATATTTCTTAATTGATATTGAGATAAAATTGTTCAAATTTTGTTACAAATTTCATTACACGCCTATGGTTGAATAAAATAACAACTGCAAAGTGCATATCTGAATAGTAGAGCGTGTTGCATAATGCCAAAATTCAAAATACGACTATTCTACGCGTGCGTATAACGTACGTCTACGAACAGCTGGTTCGTTTCCATTGTGATTTGTGACTGTGACTAAATACAATAAAAGAATGATTACAAATTGGTGAATAGATTGATAGATACACCAGAAGATTAAACTATACACAAATCGAGAAAAATAAGAGATAGAATAATATACCTCAACTAAGGTAACAAAAAAAAATATACGTCAAATTTTTATGTTACAACAAGTTAGACAATCCAAAAATGGTAGGACATTTATAGGATGCAGTCGACCACAGAACAACTCTAGAATTGACGGAACAAGAAAACGCATAAAAATGATGAAAAGTGATACAGACTTAAATGAAATCACAATAAATGTTCAATATTCTCTGAATTGTCATATGTGACACTATGTGTTGTAGTGCTATTCTTTGAGTACTAGACCTTGTTTGAGTCCAAAACATCCTCTATGTCAGGGTTTCTCAACGTGGGCGGTACCGCCCACTAGTGGGCGATTTCCGATATTTAGTGGGTGGCAGAAATTATTATTTTTCTGTTAATTAGGAAATTAATTGTTTTACCCACAGTCGATATCGTAAGGAAGCTATTTGGACGTTATTTGTAGGAACGTATGTTTATTTCATCCTCAAGGTATCGGTTTCTATTCACGACGGGACGTAAATAGCTCCGTTACTTCTCTAAGCAGTTCCCTAACGTACGTATTTTATAAAATACCAAAAATTAGATATTTTAAACTTGTTAATATTTGCTCATTGTTATAATTTATGATTTTGAAATATTTTTGAGCCTCATTGGTTGCAATAATTTTTATATTTGATTTCAAAATAAAGTGAATTAAAATGATCGCGAATTATGTAGGTGGGCGGTAAGCAAATTGCGTCACTTTAAAATATGACCAAGTGGGCGGTATATAAAAAAAGGTTGAGAAACCCTGCTCTATGTGATCAGGGCGAGTTCTACCACGATCTTGAGCAGCAGGCATAAAGGACTCATGATCATGTACAAAAGTGCGAACGTTTACTAGATGCGATTCGTAACAAGTTCCAAATAAATTTGCCGACCTTGTGCAGCGTTTCCCTAAGCTTCACCATACGCCAGTACAATGTCTGTATACTCGCTATCCGTAAAGGCAGGCATTTTTACTGATTATAACTTTTATAATAATTATTAATCGATTTATTTGTCAAAATTTATTTGAAAACATTGACCACACATTTGTCAAAAACAATTGTTTTATTGTTATTGCTACTGGATCATATTATTATTAAGCGCCCACACGGTACAAATATTCCATCATTACCGATATCTGTATACAAAGCAGATTGGCACACCCAGCAATGGGTAATATGCCGTGATGAAATATTTATTTATATTTATTTATATAATTCATTAGTCACGTGATATGTTTTCCGCCAATCAACATTCAGAATCTCCCTAGTTACATGTCTATCACAGCGATGATAAAAAACAAAGAAAGTATCACTTTATTTATAGTCGTTACTAAGGGATTTGTTTTCTTTATTTACGACATTGACATTTAATTTTGAGTATAAAATAAGTAATAACAATAATTCAAACTCCGATATATTAAATAAAACTCGTAAGTACTATGTTTTAATACATTATGAATATGTATATCAAAAGTTAGGTTAACATAATGTGTTACAAAAATTCATTATATTATATTCATTAAATATAAGCTCGTGATATAATTAATAATCGAAGATATTGCTGGTGAAACCGAAGCAGCACATTTCACTCGTCCTTTGGACTCGTGAAATCTACAGCTCGGTTTCACTCGAGAATATCATCGATGATAATTATATTACTTGTTATATTACGTATGAAAATACCTAAACGACTCGTTAACTTATGGGGGGGAGGTGAAAATGCTAAAAAAAGAGATTTCGGAAAAAGTTATTAAGAAATAATGTTGCTCTCGACGAGTTCTATCACTGGTTAAATTTAATGTACATATTTCTGTTACAGCTTGTATTTATTTGATAGCTTAATTCTTGCTTCAGATTTGTGAGATGTTTATTTTTTATTTATCACAATCCGTATACGAGTATGAATACCCTAAGAAATTGCCTACCAATTACTTGAAGACTAATATATGAGATAGCGTTAAACGTGCCTGGAGGTCTATTCCAATTCACATAGCGTAAGGCAAACAGTCCAATCCCGCTATCCTACGTGAAACAATCTGTTGGCGTTTACTAGAACTTATATTAATATAGCTAGATGTAGCTATCCGTAGCGAGAGCTTCAGTCGGCTTCAGTGATACCGCTACGAGCATAGTGCGCGCTACGAGTCGACACTTGACAGTGATTGAGAAGTCGACAAGCATTTTGCGTTTTTAATTTTATTTAAAAGTCAACTGTTATGTCATAATAATATTGATTTACATGCATATATGCATGTAAATACTTACATGACATTTACAAATCAATGTAATCATCTCGCTTGTATCTTTCTAGAAACTTGTAACACTAGAGTTATTTTCTTACCGTATCTTTCCGTGTCTTCCCCAACATCTACTTCAACATCCTCATCTCTACCACATTAATTTACTTTTTATTTATACTGACATCTGTCAATTTGAATTATATGAATATATTAGTATTGTCCATGTTTAGCATAGCTGGCTGATTTATAAAATTTAATTTCTTTAAAATTTTATAACTCTAAATCTATTGAATATGAAATATAAAATGCAATCAAATCATATAGAGAATAATATATTCTTTAAGTTATAATAACGTTAAATGTCAATAAATCAAATTTAACTGTTAAATTTTCAAATGTGGCTACTTCCGGTTCACCAATTATAACCAAAATCTAATCAGTTGTTTTTCTGGATGTAAACTTGAGGAATACGAAAAAATTATAATTTTTGGAATCACACAGACACACACACACACATACATACATACAGACATCATCGTAAAGATGGTAAAATCGTATTATAGGGACCCTAAAACATGCTTATTCACTAAAAACTCATCATTGAATTTTTGACCAAAGACAATACCGTCCTTACCTAAAGGAAATTTACGACAATAAAATTTATTTCGTACGCCACTGCTTCAGCAGTAAAAATATCTAACTTCTTTATTTAGAACATTTTTCTCTATTACTAATAGTTTAGAAGTTTTTTTTTTTTTTTGGAAAAACAAAAAGTTCCATTTAACCGACATTGGATCTCTTATAGTGCTCGAGATCCCAATGGTGACAGCTCTAAATGGGATACACTGTTTAAAAAAAAAGTTATGATATATTAAATCTCAATTACATACAGATACTATGTGACTATGAAATAAATCTAACTTTCTCTTTTCGACAACCCTCTAACGGTTCCCATATTACATATTCAGATTCCCATCGTTACTAGTGATATATTATATGGATGTTCTAATGTAGTCGCTCGTGTATGGAGAAGATATCTATCTTGTATCTTGGACTGAAATTTAGGGACTGGTAATTATACTGATAATGGGAGACATAAGTTTGGTTTTAACTTTCTCTAAGCTACATGTTGGTTATCTTAATTATTAGGAACAGGGATTAAATTATGTGAGATGATGACATGATGAAACTAGTTTCGGAGTTTTTGTGTCAATGGGAACAAGTCACGTAACAAACGTTTTCTTAAAAAAGGAATGTGGTGGGTTATGTGATAATATACAGTGGCTCCGAAATATTTGAATACTGAGACCACACGTATAATATTTCCAGTTTTTATAATGAGACTCACATTTTTCAAGCATAATGGTAAAGAATCCAAATAGTATGTAAAATGATAAAGTACGTATACGTGGACTGGATATACTAGTTAGTTAGCGAACCATCTGCGAACCATCTGGTCCATATCATTTTTAGTGTTAAAAGTAATAATGTAGTAAGTGTTAAATTTGTGAAAATATCATTATGACTATGTCTACAAATTATATATTAAAGTTTTAGTATGAACGTAATTTCGTACTTAAATAAAATAAATAATCATCACGGCATATTACCCATTGCTGGGTGTGCCAATCTGCTTTGAATACAGATTTCGGTAATGATGATGACATATTTGTACCGTGCGGGCGTTACTAGGCGTCACCTCACGGGCACTCATTGCTGGAGTGGAGAGTGCTCCACAGGGGTCAATTTTGTGTTATTCGAAATATTTGGCGTCGGTCGGGATCGAACCCGGTTCCCCAGATTCGCGACCAGACACTCAGGCACACGGCCACGTATTTCGTAATAGTATATTGAAAGACAAGTATTACAATGATCCTTATTGTAATACGAGTACAGATACGCAAAGTACGAGTATTACAATTGGATATTGTAATACGTGCTTTTCATACTATTTTTCCTATTTCGCATTAATTTACTCTTATTTGAAAATGATTATTGAAAGAAATATTAAAATATCAAAGTTGGTAAAACTAACAATTTCAATAAACATTTGAAAACTAATTTACTTTGATATTTTGACAGTTACTTATAAGTTGGGTTAGAGTTATAATTTATATTTATAATGTCATGAACCTACAAATAAATTCTTTGAATTTTAATTTAAAGGAGTGCTTTATTGTTTGATATAAATATTTTACTATAAAAAATCTAATTTCAGTAATTTTCCATGAGTAATGACAAGTAATGACAACTAAAATGAAAGATATTATTTTGACACATACTAAGTTACCAACTTAACAATTTTAAAAAATCCTCAAAAACATTTGTACAAAATTTTTCATTATATCACTGTATTTTTAAAAAAAATCTAATATGGACACCACACGACTTCCTTGTACGATTATTAAACTATACATATTTTTTTAATAAATAAATTACAAAATATTAATTTTAACTTCAAAACAGTAAGATATACAGCGACCATAATCTAACCCGGTTCTTTTTAAAGAGAGTTTTGATTACAATAAAGAAATATTTGATTACAACAATGAATATGACTAATTTCACAATAAAAATATAATATTTGTTATTGTACGAATCATAAAATTACACGTATTTAACGTAATTTGACATGAACATTTTTTTTATGTTTTTGTCCTAATCCATAGCAAGCTTTATTACAAAAACAAAAAAGTATATAATTTTTAAATTTACACATCTCGCTTATACAAAGGGCTAATTTAATAATACTTGATGTGCTAGACGCAGATATTAATTCTCTAAAACTTTTATTTGAAACATTTATTTCTAAAATCAATATAAAATCATTTTATTCAAGAAAAACTGTTAACAACTTCAAGTAATGTACTACTTTCGGTTAGCCTATTTTAACCAAAATCTATTATGTTATTTCGATTGACATAAAAGTCTTGTATACCAAATTTGAAAAGTTATGGGTTATATTTTAAAACAGTTTTTCATTAAAATCTGTTATAGGCTTCATGTAAAGTGCCACATCTGGAAATTGTGTAATAACCAGAAAGGGAGGTGCACAACTAGATGTTATAGGAGTCCTAAATACAAAATTTCAACTTTCTATACGGCTTACCGTTTTTGAGTTATGCGAGATACGTACAACGAAATTAGTCAAAATGGATTCAGGGATGATCAAAATGGATATTTCCGCTGAAATCTGAAAACCGAAATTTTTCGCGATTACAATACTTCCTTTACTTACGTACAAGGAAATAAAAAACAGTTGTACAAAATTCACTTTGTAAATTCGAAAGAGGAAAAGATATTTGTTTATAATTCTATTAAAATGATCGTGTTACATTTTGTAAGCCCGTTTAACACAATCATAGTTTTGTTAAATTTGTGTTCGTGGCAAATAGATTTATAATGAAATTTGTTTTGGAATAGATGATTCTATATGTCAATATAATAGTTTCTAATGAAACTATTTTGTTAACAAATTTGATAATAATTTGTGATTGTGTGTAACAGGCTCCATTTTTAGCAAAATTATGTAACAAACTTAATAGGCGGTAATGCGCTCCGTTTTAATTCTCGATTTTTCTTTTTGTGCCAAAGGTGTATTGCGAACTCAGTTGTAATAAATGTTTCATTTTAATTATTATAACAATGTTTCCAACTTAGAACGAAATTTTGATCAGGTTTCAGGGTGGTCTAAGTAGGATTTTATCTGTAAAAATCTGATGTGACCAACACAATACCTCCCGTTTAATTTAATTTCTATTCATGTAAATACTTAAAATTAAATTAAATTTAAATACAGGGTTCAATCCCGACCGATGCCAAATATTTTGAATTTTAAATGGCTCAAAAATAACCCCTGTGGTGCACTTTCCATGCTAGAAATAAGTGCTCGTGAGGTGACACCTGTTAAACGCCTGCACGGTACAAAAATGTCACCATCCTTACCGAAGAAATCGTGTACAAAGCAGATTGGCAGACCCAACAATGCGTAATATGCCGTGATGATATATTTATTTTATTTATCTATATACTTACCTATATTCATTGCTGGCGTGCAGAGTGCAACACAGGGGTAAATTTTGTGCCATTTAAAATTCAAAATATTTGGCGTCGGTCGGAATCGAACCCGTTCCCAAGATTCGCGTGAAGTGTCATCATTATTACCGACATCGGCGTACAAAGCAGATTGACTCACCCATCAATGGGTAATATGCCGTGATGATATATGTTTTTATTATCTTACCTATATTTTTACATATTTACTTATCCTGGAAACTGTATTAAGTTCCTTTCCATATAATTATTGTACCATTTACTATTTTCTTTATAAAACGTTAATTTTATTATTTGAAATGATTAGTTCGTTGACGGTGACATATCTGTCAGTTACAAACATTTGAGATCTGAATTGTGTAACCATGTGTATATGTTGTGTTTAAAATGTAGGCTCCGGGATTAAAATTACATATAGTTTTATAACTTTATCCATAAATATATAGAAAAAGTATTAATGCAAATTTAATAATCTTTAATTTTTATATAACATAAATTTCGAAAAAATAACATTTAAAGGTATTTTTCGAAGAAAAACTATTTTGAGCTTCCAGTAATGTGCCATTTTCGGTTATCTGATTCACTCCAAAATCTAATGGCATCTTTCCGTATAAGAGTAATTTAGAAATACAAGGTTTCAAAATTTTCTGAACGATAGTATTTGAGTTAGAGCGTAGAGGATCCACACACACATACACACAGACATCATCGTGAAAATGTTAAAATAGGATTGTAGGGACCTTAAAACGTGGCCATTTACCAAAATCTCGATATGCGTTTTTTAGCACGATCCCTATACCTCCCTTACCAAGGGTAGCGGCAGATAAAATTTAAATTCACTTACTTTCACAACGCTTTGGTAAATTGATTTTGGAATTTGTATCTTGAGCTGTCATAGATGTATTTTTCACTTATTTTAGCGGAATTATATAAAAATTCTACATAATACGTTATGAAAACGTGATATTGTTTGAGTCACATAATTTGCAAAACTCGATTCGCTCGTTATGTTCATCAAGCAATATAACACTTTTCATTTTAAATTTAATTAACTATTAATTTCCTAGCAAATAAATAGTTACTCATAGTTGTTTATATTGAGTTAATAATGGCAGTTTAAAACGTCAAAATTGAATAAAACAAATTTAAATCATAATATAAATATTTCTTTTTAATTAAGATATATGTACTCGATTATATAATTAATATAATAGAAAACTGTACAATGTACAAAGTACAAATGCGACACTTGGTGAACTGCTCTGAATAATATTAATAATATTTAAATTACACTTGGCAAAGTTCACAAAATTTCAGTCTCTGAATCAACCTCTCGGTCATTTATCAGAGACTGGCCCACTCAACCAGAACCACAGACGCGTTTCGCTCTTATTGGAGCTCTTCACTGTGGTGTACTGACGCCTCTTTCGAGGCACTGAGACTAGTTGAGCGGGCAGTTGGTAAACATCTCACAAAGATATCAGGCCTGCAGAGGTAACTAAATACATGCAGAGCCATCTATCAGAAAAACCGCGAGCTTAGCTAGCAGAATATAATAGAAAACTGTACAATGTACAAAGTACAAATGCGACACTTGGTGAACTGCTCTGAATAATATTAATAATATTTAAATTACACTTGGCAAAGTTCACAAAATTTCAGTCTCTGAATCAACCTCTCGGTCATTTATCAGAGACTGGCCCACTCAACCAGAACCACAGACTGAAGAGCTCCAATAAGAGCGAAACGCGTCTGTGGTTCTGGTTGAGTGGGCCAGTCTCTGATAAATGACCGAGAGGTTGATTCATAGACTGAAATTTTGTGAACTTTGCCAAGTGTAATTTAAATATTATTAATATTATATAATTAATAATTAAATCAATCAATGGCATTTAAGAATCCTACTTACTTACAATGTGTTGATAATATAATTAATTTTGTTTTTCGCTGGATACCAAGTATACGATTAAGATCTAGAAGCATTATCGTTATCACAGTAACTACCAGTAAACACGCTGTTCTATATACGTCAAAAATTTTATTTTATTTTGATCATTAAATTTGTTTATTAATCATTATACAAGTGTCCCGTGAGGAAACCGACAAACTTTCACCATGTATTCTACGAGTCATTCTAAGTATAAACAAATATAAACAATGGGTCAATTTTTCTCCGTTTTAGAGATTTCGACGGAAACACGCAAAAATTTTAATTATGCTGACATGGTATTTTTGATGGAATAGAAGCGGTCGAGCTGCATTATTGGAATATTTCATTAAGATTGCGAACCTGGTGGAAAAATTTGGAACTAAAAACAAGGGTGCAATTTTATTTTATTCGTATATTTTACATACGTACGTAGTTTATATAGTGGAAAATAGATAATAGAACTAATATTTACAATTAATTAAATTACTATTATCCAATATGTACTGTAAAACTGACCCTAAAAACAAAACTGTGAACATAACCTAACAACTACTAAGTAAAGTATTGAAAAATAATAATTATTCTACCGCTGCAATTAATAAAACAGGATACAAGGCAATACACTCTATCTAAAATAATAATAAACACGGAGAGAAAAGTCAAAATACAATAATCAAAGAAAAACTATTCACAGCAATAATACGCTTATGGAAGTTACACAAATGTACTCCCTTGTTAAAGGTTTGACGTTGGTACACAACTCTATCTCTACGTAATGAAATTATTAGTCGCCGTCAAATAAATATGGACTGATGCTCAACTTTTTTCCTTCTCTGCACTTTATCCCTTGCCGCGCGGTGTTGTCGTGTCTTCATAATTTAGAAATTTCAACATGGCTACTGAAATGGCAACAGTATATGAATCTCCTGTCCATACTTATTTGACGACAAGTATAGCAGAATACCCTCGACGATATCCAAATCGCCTAGTTCTACATTACACAATATTTTCAGAAATTTTTCAATGTTTGAGAGAAACAGTATCTTCTCCAAGTCCACATTTAGAAAAGGTGTGGGTTATCAACAAGCAGTTGAACGAAGTCCATCTAAAACCATACGCATAATATCTAGCAGGACCGGTGTTCGTCGAAGCCAAGTTTAGATAATTTTGACAGTTCGTGCTATTGATACGTCAAAAAAAAAACAATAGTGAACAATAACTATAGTAAAAATTTTGAAATATGTCCGATCAAGGTTATCTACGAATTGTATGAATTAAGACTTTTGTTTCGCCTATTCTGACAAATTGTTAGTGTCGTTTGCTTAGTTTTTATGAGGGTACATAAGATACTACTGTTATTTTATTTTAAAAATATATGTTACAGTAACAGAATTCAAAATTCAAAAATAAGTCAACTGGTAAGTTTATTAGCAAATGTAAAACCAAATATGTGATAAATAAGATACTGACACAATGTCAATGTCAATGACACTGACAGAAAATAACGTCATTCGTACGGCCATGAATCAAGGTAATGTATCTGAATTAATAAATAAACTTACGTTACAGCGAAAGTATTATCAATAACGAGCATTGGTTTGTAGTGTAATGTCCTAACTTAGTCGAAACAACAACATTTTTGAAAGTGTTATATCCATCCTTATCGCACACTCTTATAGCCTTTGGAAAGGAAAGAAATAAATGTATGCCAATTTGTTAATTCGTTCATCATACAGATAACCTTGATCGGATATCTTTAAAAAAAATTACTGTACTTACCTAGCATTATTAGAATAGACTTTTTGATTATTAAAGATTTTGCGTGTTTCTGTCGACATCTCTAAAACGGAAAAGAATTGACCCACAGTTTACATGAACTTTTTTTACTTATAATGACCGTTAGAATACACGATAAAAGTTTGTCAGTTTTTTCAGGGGACATCTGTGTATTAGGGTCATTTCATAAATATTGTACTATATAGTGCCTGCTTCTTAATGACCGAGTCCCAAAGTCTGGGAAGCTTTACCATTCCATCCAAGACATTATCTCTGTTCATCTCTCGAATAGCTTGGGTAACGACAGCATGAGGCTCTACGCATAGGCTGTTTCTCTTGTTTAAAACATTTGTCAGAATTCGCGAAACTGACGTTGGTGGAATACCTGTGGTTTCAGAAAGTTCCTCTTATGTCGTACGACGATCTTCTTTTAAAGCATCTCTCACTTCGTTTACCTGTTGACGTTTTCGGCCTTCCTGGTCTTTGAATATCGATTATGCTCATACAACCACCACGAAAACGATTAGTGCAACTAGACACTGTACTACGGTCCACTGTTAAGTCACTGCAAGCTGCACTTAAAGCACTGTGGATTTCTGTTGGGTTTTGCCACGTAAATTTTTGACCTTAATGTACACCCTCTGATCTTCAAGAGTCACAATACCCAAGACACGTGCAGCCTCCAATTCTAGCTGACGTTTGTGAGAAACAGATTACGCTATAGTTGAAAACAAAATACACGCTTCTTCCTCAAGCCTTCTACTGTTGTTGCATCATCTAATTCGCAGTGTTGCCAACCTGTGCAATAGTTATTAAATGAGTCTCGTATATAATCATAACGAATATCATTCGTGTGTTCAGTATTATTACTATAATCAGAATATATTGTGTTGGCATTCGATATATTTGATAATACCTGAACACACGCCTGATATTATACAGGGTGTATCACGGAAAGTGAAACATAGGCGTTTAACATGGGAAATCAGTTTTTCCGTGCGCATTGCTCCCCTAATTATTTTAGACAAAAAGTTTTAAATGGATGTTGTAAAGCAAAAAATTCTACATCAATAAAAAAAATCTGTTGTGGCCAACACAATACCTCTCGCCACTTACGTTTTTGGTTACATAAGTATAGGGTGCGAGCAGTCATGTGACATTTTTGTCAACACAACAAAGTCACATGACTGCTCGCGCCCTATTGTATTTACCATTCCTTGTATACCAACACGCTACACTAACAATTCTACTTACATTCCTTACATTTAGATTCTATGAAGAAATTTTGTCCTACTCTTCTAATTTTTCGAAATGTTTCCAATTCATTGTCGGGATTAACAGTATTTCAGAAGGGTATGTGTAATATACCTATAATATTAAATATTTAACTATTAATACATTAAGAAATAATATAATGTATGTACTTCCCAGAAAAAGTCTTCAGTAATGTCTCCGGATTTCTGACACTGACATTTATCTGTCAGTTACAAACAATTTAAATTTTCAACTATTTTCCATGGCATTCTTTCGACTGTAAAATTTATTACAACAGATTATTTTATATATTATATTTCTTTTATCTCTAAATCTATAAAATATATAATAAAATATTTAAATGTATGTATGTATGTATGTATGTATGTATGTATGTATGTATGTATGTATGTATGTATTTTCTTATCTGGAGACCCGGGTTCGATCCCGACCGACGCCAAAAATTACATCGCATTTTAATGGCACAAAATTGACCCCTGTGGTGCACTCTCCACGCCAGCTATGGGTGCCCGTGAGGTGACGCCTGGTAAGCGCCCGCACGGTACAAATATTCCATCATTACCGATATCTGTACAAAGCAGATTGGCACACCCAGCAATGGGTAATATGCCGTGATGAAATATTTATTTTATTTTATTTATTTAATATTAACAAGAAAAAATTTCAAAAAATAATATTTAGAAGATTTTTTTTCAAAAATCTTCTACTTCCGGTTGTCCAATTGTTACCAAAACCTTTTCAGATCTTCCCATGAATGTCCGATTGGGAAATACGTAGTTAAACAAATTTAAAGTCTTATATTTTTTCAGTAATCGTCCTTCCAACATCCTACATACATACATACATACACACACACACATACATCCACACACACACACACACACACACATACACACACACACAGACATCATCGTAAAAATGTTAAAATCGGATTGTAGGGACATTAAAACGTGCTTATTCAATAAAATCTGGATATGCGATTTTTAGCATGAATGCAATACCTCTCTTAGCGAGAGGTAAAAATCATTTTTTTTACTTCATAACGGCAGAAATAAAATTTGAAAATTCACGGAATTACAATTTAATAGTCTTAGCTATGGAATTAGAAACAAGAGACGAACAGAAGGGTAACGTTTTATTACGTCAGTGTCAGAATAATGATTGTCAAAATAAATACAAATAATTTGAGGTATAAAACGTTCGTCTCTTGTTTCTAATTTCATGGCTAATACTATTAAATTGTAATTCCGTGAATTTTCAAATTTTATTTCTGTAGTTATGAAATAGCCAAAAGGATTTTTTTTGACTCGGATGTAGAAATTTTTGCTTTACAACTTCAATTTGAAACTTTTTGTCTGAAATAATTAGGGGAGCAATGCGCACGGAAAAACTGATTTCCCATGATAAACGCCCATGTTTTATAATCTTAATCACAACTTAACAAGCTGTGGCTTCAATCGTATTGAACACGGCGTAAAACTAATAACCAGTAAAAGTGGATTCATTGAGCACGGGCTGAAGTTAGCTTTAGATGGCGGATATCATTCTGTAAAAATAAGTGTATAGTTTGGTTCACGAAAGATGACAATTCAAGGCCATTTGTTCGAAGAAAGAATAAACAACATTTTATATAGCTGTAGTATAGCAACATTATGTATTAGAAAAAGATAGATTATTTGACGTATGTCTACGTGATTTATGCTATATGACGGATGTACGTTTCATATTCACATTGCTCTCTAATACACTAAAAATAATAGGAACTTATGTCGATGAGTTGCTGGTATGCAATTATCTATTGAACTGCCCTCTACGTTAAAGCAAATCCAGTGGCGGAGTTTGTTTTTTGAATTTGACGTTTAATCAAAATCAACGAATAAATTTCTAATTTTGTTCCGCGATTTAATTGAACATAATTATGGGTGAGAAAGGAAAAACTTTGCGAAGGCAAGCTATTCAATTTGTGCATAACGTACACGAATATTTTCAACGGAAAACAGAAAATAATGGACCCTTATTAGATCTTCATCAGGTGCAGTAATATAAAGGGTTTTCCAATAAGAGGTGTTATTTTGAATAGCCCGCTATTTCGGTAGATGTCGCTTTTGAAGCTGTCATTTTTTGACATTTGACAAGTAGAAACTACGCCATTAATAAAAATGGAACGATACACGCTTCAACAACTCATTGAAATTATTAAAATTCACTATAAAAATGGTGAAAATTTGGCAGAGACGGTTCGTAAAACTCGACAATTTTTGGGTCGTCGTGAAGCACCTTGTCGGACTGCAATACAGAAATTGGTGGAAAAATTCGAGCTGTTGGGACAAGTTAGTGATGTGAAAAATAAAACCCGTGCACGTCGCTCAAGAACAGCCGAGAATATTGCTGCTGTAGCCGAAAGTGTTGAAGAAAACCCAGGTTTGTCCATTCCTCGTCGTTCTTTGGAATTAGGCATTCCACAAACGTCATTACACCGTATTTTGCATACAGATTTGGGTCTTAAGGCTTATAAAGTCCAGTTAACACAAGAACTCAAGCCGGCCGATCATCAAACACGTCGTGTCTTTGCTGATTGGGTCGTTGAAATGCATGAAAATGATCCGGAATTCCATCGAAAAATCATCTTGAGTGATGAGGCCCATTTCCACCTTGTGATTTAACACCTTGCGACTTCTTTCTTTGGGGCCACGTGAAAGAGAAGGTTTACGCCAACTGCCCAGCGTCGACTCAAGACCTCAAAGATGGAATTCGTGAGGCTATCGAGGACATAGGACAGCCACTTTGCGATTTGGTTATGGAAAATTTCATGAAAAGGATATTGTCCTGTCAGCGTGGTCGTGGTGGTCATTTGCCTGATGTTATTTTCCACTATTAACGGCATACCTTCCTCTTTATAATGAAATAAACATCCGATCATTTATATTAAAAAATGGCATTTTTCTTTGAATATCAAAATAACACCTCTTATTGGAAAACCCTTTATGTGAATATATTTTTTTAATTTCTTTGAAAACTGAAATTGCTAGACAAACAAGGTTTCATGATTAATAAATGAAATTTAGCAAGTATTTTATTTTAGCGTACAGCAGATGCGCTACAAATATCTGAAACCACAGTAAACAGCATATTAAAACGTGTTAATAATATCGAAAATGAAGAACAATTAAATTCTTCTAGAAAAAAAACGACCCAGAAAATCAACTGCAACAGCTGATCTTGATACTTTTAACACCGATGCAATTAGAAGAATAATATATGAAATGTATGCTAACAGTAAGTAGTTTATTACTTATTTTAAAAATATGTATTTATATCATGGTTTTCAGTATTTTTGTAACTATATATAGGTGTTGTATCTTTATATTCATTATATCAAAATAAAAAATATCTTTGAAAATGGGTAGACGTTTAACATTTAATTTTGAATGATTAAAATGTTCCCACAAATATTATACCTGGTGCACGCCTATGTGTATGGAATGTAGTGAAGTTATTTGCAAGTAATATTATACCAGATGGTTTGAAAATGACCTTGAATTGTCATCTTTCGTGAACCAAACTATACCTGTTTCTGTATTTCTGCTGTCTTAATTTGCAGTCGTAGAAAAACTATAGTAGGTGACTCGTTTTATTTAACTCTACAGGAATATTATATTTACACCAATTTGTGTGCAGCTGATTAACACATTTAGCAATGCCTAAAAATTCGTGAATATGTATGTATACATATTTAATAACCTATTTTGTCGACAATGTTTCCTTAATTGCATACATATGTTCCAAATTAGACATTACATCTCTTCTAGCACTTCACACATCTTCAAGTTCCCAGCATGACTAATGTAATATATTCCTGTCATACAAATAGAATTGACTCTAGTAGTATACGTAGCTTTCTTTTGAATGAACGGTTATGTTTAAGTATTTACATAATTCTACGCTTTGCACCTATCATATTCGAGCTTCGATCAGTTCTGGCCATGAATGTATTTGTCTCCACTGACCCACTGACCCTTGAGAAATTCTCCGCAATCGTAAAATTAAATAAACAATTGCCTACAATCAATACAATCAATAGAAAACAAAAGAAACGCGCTTACTTAACTGTCACTAAAGATACGAAGAAAGAAAACAGTTTTTCATTCATATTTTAAAAAGTAGAAATTTGGTTTACAATTTTATGCTGTTTTAATATAGACTAGTACCGGTGAATATAATAAATAAATAGGGCCTTTTATCAGATATTCGAGTCCTAAACCATTTGTTTCCGGCCCCCCTCCCCCTTTATAGTAACAAAACAAGTACACATCTTTATATATTTATAATGTAAGTTTATTAAGAAAATATAAAATTACTGAGGGAAAAAACTGATCAATTATATAATACCGCAAACGCAATACTAAAATATGTTATTAACGGGGTCTCAAAATACTCTATAAAGATCCTATCAAATTTTCTTAGACATTTGAATGTGCGGGGCCCATGAACGCGCGAACTCGGACAAAATTCTGAAAATTCGACGTCTGAGCCGAAATTTCCAATAACTTAATCAGCATTCACTAATAAGTCTAGGAAATAATGCATGAATTATACATTGTATTGATTGTTAGAAATAAAGTAAATCCTCTATATCTTGGTATAATAAGAAATCAAAATTGAAAAATAAAGTTGGTAAATTAAATATTATTTTATAGCAATCGGGCCCAAGGTCCAAGCGGGCCCTAGGCTGTGACTTTGTAGGTCTAGGTGTTAATATGGCCCTGTAGATAAATAAATAAATAAATAAATAAATAAATAATAAGATCTCTTAATCCAAAAAAATTCTATATTTATATTTTTGAGACAATTTTATAAACAAATGCAATTTAATGGATTACCCGGTGAAATGAGGGATGTTTCCATAGTTCTGGAAATCAATATTACGTGTCCAAGTGGTGGATGAAAAAAAAGAGAAATGAGACAAAAGAAATTTACCGAAATATTAGAGCAATATTAATATTAATACCAATAAAAATGACTTCTTTTTCCTTGAACTTTCGTATTCCTTACATGTTATTCAAGATTTTCATTTTTTTCCTTTGGAAGTATTGAGAGACATATTTTTTAAACATGTTACAAACATCCATGTGGTGGAAGAAGAAGAAAAATGAGTTGATTTCAACATATGTCTATAATTTGCGAACAAATCGAGTAACTTGATCCAAATAAAAATTTGTGGGAAATCAGTCAAAAAACATCTGTTGTGGCCAGCTCAATACCTCTCGCCATTTTCATTTTTTGTTACATAATTAACGAATTTAACATTTCTTGTACACACACAAATTATTTAAATTCTATTTATTCTTTTGTGCTATGAGGAATTTTGTCCTACTCAATATGTTCAAAATTCTTCATTGACTGTATTTGCGGTATTTCTTCAGGATATATGTAATATATAATTTTAAATACATAATTAACATACAATAAGAAATATTAAATGTATGCCCGCGACCACGAGACCCCATAGTTATATGTTAATATTAATAAAAATGGGGTGTGGGAGGTATTGTGTTGATCACATCAGATTTTTTTAATTTTCTTTTTCAAAATTACTATTAAATGAATAATTATTTTAACGTTACCTCTGATAAAAGGAAGATTAAATTTTTAATATCTTCACTGTTATTTTAGATAGAGCTGTCATAAAATGAGATATTTATCTATGTTTTATTACCTCAAACTTGTAATGGAAATAGGTTAATAGCAATAATAGATAAACTGAATTTTCGTTTAGTGTTTCATTGTTCACTTTTTTGAAATAACAGCAATTCTTTTCTAATACGCAACTGTTTTATAGACACACAAACTGTGAAATATTCTTCACTTAGTACTGTCGTTTTTCTGTAGTTTTTTTTATGGGATGTAATATTTTTGGAAGCGGCTGTTATACCATCACTATTCGATTAGGTTGGGAAAATTTAGATCACTGAATCTGCAAATAGTTAGTTTTTCGTACATACTAAATTTGGAAATAACCTCATTATATTGTTTTTTTAATAATGTAAAGTAAGGCTTGGAAAACTCGGGCCAAGTTTTGTGCGTTAGGTTAGGTTATTTCATTATCATATTCAGGATATTTAGCGCCATGGACAACTTCCGTACGCCCCTCGTTACCTCGGATCTTAATTATTTATTCGCAAAATAGGACATTGTTGATTGAGAGGTTGTTCTCTCGAAATCGACAATGTCCATTTGCGCTCGAAACACACACAAGATTTTTTCTACAGTCGCCACAGTGGGGTCCTCCACCATAACAAAAAATAATAAAATATACACTTTGTACTTACACTACTACTCAATTAATAAGGATTAATATAAATAAAAATCTGATGTGACCAACACAGTACCTTCCGCCATTTACCTATGTATATAATTTTTATATTACTTTATAAATTTATCCATACAATATATAGAAAAAAGTATTAAAGCAATCTTGTAGAAAATGGAATAATCTTTAACTTTTATAATAACAAATTGAAAAAATTTGCATTTAAAGGTATTTTTTGAAGAAAAACTATCTTGAGCTTCAAGTAAACTGACATTTTCGGTTATCTGATTGCCACCAAAATCTAATCAGTTCTTTCCATATTAGAGTAAGGTAGAAATACATGGTTTCAAAGCCGAGATAGCGCTAACTTAGCAAAAATTAGCGCTATTTGTTATCGCTAGATGCGTACTGAATAGGGTTTCATCAAGTCAAGTAGCTTGATGTTTTTGCAAATTACTTGACGACTTGAAAATCAAGCTTTTCAAAAATTCATTACTTGACTTGACTAGATTTTCTATCGTTACTACTTGACTTGATCAAGCAATTTCAAGAAAATTCAAGCTACTTGATAACGAACCGATTATGTACGGAAACACACGAACCAGTGGAATCATAACCTAGCTGTGTGTGGTACGGCGTGGCGCGCCATATGCTGTGCTGATTCACTACTGCAAATTAAAATCTGTGCAGAGGTTTAAAAAATTCACTCAATATTGGAATATACAGTAGAATGACTCGAGAATATGTCGACAACATTTGAAGTCCTAATCCTTATTATTAAGATAACTGTAGATGGTTAAACTATCGCACAAAAGCCCAAAAAGCTAAACTCCATTCAAATTAAGAATAATAATTGGGACTTCAGATTTTCTCCACATATTCTCGGGTCATTCTAGTATATATTCCAATAATGAACGGATTTTTGAAACCTCTTAATATCTCGGAGAAAAATAAAGTTCCAAAATGTGCTAAAACCGAATGTTTTTTAAATGGGGAAAAATCAAGTGCATTTAGCACGGTCAAATATTAAAATTAAGCGGAATCATTGCCAGTATATTTTTATTTATTTATTTGAAACCACTTTAGGGGGCGGTCCGGTTAAAATTCGTCTTGTCCCCTTTTAAGGTCCTCCATAAAACATATACTATAAATTGTTTGTTAGTCTATATATTTTACTTTTAAATCTTTTTTTTTTTAATTTTTAAATTTGAATGTGTGATTTATTTTTATGAATGAAAGTCTATATTTCAAGGTATATTATTGATATTTTTATTGATATAAAACATAAGGAAGTATACGAAAATGAAATGTAGTCTTGAAGAACTTTTTGATTTTTCTGGTAATTAAAATAATAACTATTTGATTTTTTCACGTAATTGAAAAATAACTACTTGATTTTTCAAGTACTTGAAATTTTACTACTTGACTTGACTTGAATTTCGATTTCTATTAGTTGACTTGAGCTTGACTTGATTTCAAATCAAGTCAAGTCAAGTAACTTGAATATCAAGTCAACCCCTGAAACTCTAGTACTGAACGGTATTCATTTATTAAAATTAAGCAAGCACTGTTTAAGTTTAAAGTAAAAAAATAACTGACAGTTCTATCTGTATAGTATTAAAAGTTCGCAGACTTAATTTTGAAATGGAAATTATTACTTGAACTATTAGCAAATGCACCAGAAGTAAATATTATTAACCATGTAGTAAATTTGTTAGAAATTGATGTTTGTTGCAACCAAACATGACGAATTCAGCTGCCTACTAGTTCGCTAGATCTTTTAGTAAAATATTTTTCGCTAGCTATTTCTTCTAGCGCTATATCAGTTGTCAATTCTAATGAACTATTCAATTATTTTGCTTGTCCAGCCTTGGCCAGCGCTAACCCGACTGAACGCGAGCAATATGAATTTTTGAAAGACAAGCGCGTTATACCAATCCTTATTACACACGCTTGTAGTTTTTGCAAATGAGAGAGATAAATATATGCCAATGTGTTAATTAATTCCTTCATGATACAGATGACCTTGATCGAACATGTTTAAAAAAATTCGTTGTGGCCAGCACAATACATCTCATCACTTCCGTTTTTGGTTACATAAGTAGAGGGTGCGAGCAGTCACGTGACATTGGCGGCCTTGACAAGCAGTGTCCGATTGAGAAATACGTAGTTAACAAATATTAAGTATTATAGTTTTTGAGAAATCGTGCTTCCCACCTCCCCACACACATCCACACACACACACACACACACACACACACACACACACACACACACACACACACACACACACACACACACACACATACACATACACACAGATACATACATACATACACACACACACATACACACACACACACACACACACACACACACACACACACACACACACACGCGCGCGCGTATATACACATACATAATTGTAAAAATATTAAAATCGGATTGTATAGACCTTAAAATGTGCTTAATCATTAATCCAATACCTCTCTTAACGAAAGGTTAAAATTACTGCAAATACTTGTGAAATTTAGTATTTACTATACTTTTGAATTACTTATTTAACGTCCATAAGGTTTTATGAATATGCCAACTTTACATTATATGAGAAGTTTATATTGAATATTTAAAATATGGGGGAGTATTTTTTATTAGTCTCTACGGAGTCGCTGCATTTATGTCCGATACTGAACTTTGTACTCGTACCAATGTATGAAAAAACCGTCAATATACATATTATTTTCTTTTACGTTAGTCTAAAGAGAAATACAGTACAATTTCTTCCTCATGATAGAGAGATTGAGTGATCATGTTTATCAGTTCTATTTTCTACCAGTTGTTCAACCCACTAGTTTGCGGTTATCTGTTGTAATCTCCTCGTTCCTGGTGTCGTGTTGTATTGAAGTCCTGAAGTCTTGATCATGATTATTTGATCACGAACAGAAGAACAGATACTACTTGTACTAGAGATACGGTAGTGTAGAAACTGAGATGATATAATCACAGATTCGCAGAAAGTAGGAGTCAAAGAAATATCTAAACGTCGCACAAATTAATCGGTTCACTGAATTTCTCATTGATAATATAATTGATGATATAAAAGAAGAAATGGTATAATACAGATTAGATAAACTTCGGTTACTCTGAAATATAGATTTTGATTGATATAATGAGCCGATGTCACATCTTTTAAAAAGTATTTTAAATGAAAGTTTATGTAATAATTTTCATAGTAATAAAAAAATCATAATAATTTGTTGAAATTTTCGTAATTAAATAAATAAAACGAATAAATACGTTAAATGGATTTTCGGCGTAGAACACCATACGCCGAGTTATATAATCAGTGAAGAAATGAATAGAGAAAAATTAAAAATTTCAGCTGTGCTAAGGGCCACCAAAGACGAAGAGAAAATTGGGAACTGTAACCCGGATAGAATATTCTATCAATACCGGATAGAAATGAGTAAAAAACAGGAAAGAAATGGCTACTCAATATCAGAAGTAGAAAGGTTCAGAAATAATAATATAGATATCAAACCCGAACTAAAAATAATAGATCAGCAATTACAAAAACAATATCAAGACAAGAAAACCATATCCAGATATAATGGAATATATAAAAATATACGATCAAAAACAAATCCATCATATATAATAAATGAAAATAAACGATCTATAAAAACAATAGCAAGACTTAGATGTGGAAATGAAGAATACAACGAAAAAATAAAATACCGTGGATGTAATGAAGGTAAAGAAACAATACATCATCTCATGTATAATTGCAGGGTGTTAACGAGAGAAAAGTGAAGCATTTACTACATACTAGATTAATCTAGTTGTGGAGAATACTGGATTAATGGAGTACAAAGAAAAAGAGAACAAATGGCAACATGAATTGGTCATAAACCAGTTGTAGTTAATACTATATGAAATGCTTTATATATGAAAGTTTATATAGATACTTTTGTGATATTAATAAATAATCTTTACTAATTTATTGCACCATGTATCTATCTAATGGATATTTCGTAAATCATGGAAAAAATCTTGCAACAGCCCTATTTATATTATTTATTATTATTATTATTATTATTATTATTATTATTATTATTATTATTATTATTATTATTATTATTATTATTATTATTATTATTATTATTATTATTATTATTATTATTATTATTATTATTATTATTATTATTATTATTATTATTATTATTATTATTATTATTATTATTATTATTATTATTATTATTATTATTATTATTATTATTATTCTCTAGTGACCCATATCTACTTGCAAATTAAGTAAAGGTAAATTATTTAAATTAATTAAAAATCATGAATGATTAGTAAACTGTGAGTAGGAGCCAGTGGCGGCTTGTCAGAGGATGATAAGGAGGCTAAGCCTTCTCATAAATTAGCAGGATAAAAACATTTTCAAAAAAAAATCTTTCATGATTATTCTTCTTTCAATTTTTATTAATTTTGTACGAGCCCAATCCCAAATGTATTCGTAGGTACCCTCCGAAAAAATATATTAACATCAAGAAGAAATAAATTTTTAGATTACCATAGTTGTGTACTGGATTTAAATATAATATTATTACCTAAATTTATCATTTTAACAATAACGTACGGACAAATATATGACAAAAGACACGTGCTAATTTTTTTAGTTCCAACAGTAAATAATACAATATTTATGTTAGTATTATTTATAAAACTGAAGGTAAAGAAAACTGACAATATATTCATACGTAATATAACAAGTGATATGATTATCATCGATGATATTCTCGAGTGAAACCGAGCTGCAGATTTCACGAGTCCGAAGGACGAGTTGAAATGTGCTGTTTCGGTTTCACGAGCAATATCTTCGATTATTAATCATATCACGAGCTTATATTTAATGAGAGAATATAATGATTTTTTGCAATCTAACCTAACTTTTGATATACATATTCATATTGTATTAAAACATGGTACTTACGAGTTTTATTTAATATTTCGGAGTTTGAATTACTGTTATTATTTATTTTTATACTCAAAATTAACTGTCAATGTCATAAATAAAGAAAACAAATCCCTTAGTAACGACTATAAATACGGTGTTTATTTCCTTGTTTTTTATCATCGCTGTGATAAACGCGTAGCTAGGGAGATTCTGAATGTTGGTTGGCGGAAAACATGTCACGTGATTAAGGAATTATATTCTCAATTAATTACTATATTAATTTTTATTTTTTTTAGTAAAATTATTTGCAAAGTGATATTTATTTATTAAAAGTACCACCTACAATTATATTAAAAACAAGAATAAATAAACTTCTGAATGCTATGATTATTACTCCAATTCCACAAATTTTGATATGGTGTATTAATAGAGTGTATAGAACTTGAATACATTCTTTATAATAAAATTTCTTAGGTTTAATAATAATTTATTTGCAAATAAACCATTGTCTGCATGTGACAAATGTTTTCGTCTTTAATAATTCGCAAATATTTTTTACTAAAGTAATAAATTTTAAGATGGCAATTAATTGAGTATATTGTCAGTTACTTTTACCCTCAGTTTTATAGATAATACTATCATAAATATTGTATTATTTTACTGTTGGAACGAAAAAAATTGGGACTTGTCTTTTGTCATATATTTGCCCGTAGATTATTGTTTAAATGAGAAATTTAGTTAATAACATTGTATTTAAATCCAGTACACTTTATTAATACATAAAATAAAAATACCCAAATATAGTCTTAACTATTATAACCTAAAAATTTATTTTTTATTGCTGTTAATATATTTATTTCTGAGGGTACGTGTAAGATCGGCATAATTGGCGAACGCTGCTATTAAATCACAGAACATCTGTATAATATATTCGTACTATCTACACGATAGGAAACTGCGGTGGCGGCCACGGCGTGCGGCATAGAATCATAGGTATTGCAGTACAATGTACATATAATGTATAATTGGTTATTTTTAATTTTTAAAGATATTTTTATAACAATTTCAACACTTTCTCCCCCTTTCCCTGAGGTAAGCCTCCTCTCCCACAAATGTCACGAGCTGCCACTGGTAGGAGCGTTATTGAAGTACAAAATTCTAGAGTTGTGTGCCTACAATTATTTTCACATAGCTCATGTAAAAACAATTGTGGAATACGGGTCGTATGAAATACTAAATTCCTCAGCAACCTTCTATAAAGTGATTCGGCGATTTAATACAGGCATTGATTATATATACTAACGTAAAGTTACGTTAGTATACGAGGGTGGTCTGAAAAGTTTCCGACCTAACAAAGATAAAAGACATTTTTTCTTAACATTTATTTTTATTTTTCTACATAGTCTCTTTGTAACGGTACACATTTCTCCCAGCGATGCTCCCATCTCTTTAACCCGTCCAAATAGTACTCGGCGTTCATCTCTGCAAAATAATTGTTCACGAAGGTGATTGCCTCCTCATTTGACGAAAATTTCTGTCCTCCGAGCGCAATTTTTAGCTGAGGGAACAGGAAGAAGTCGCTTGGGGCTAGATCTGGTGAGTAAGGTGGATGGTCAAGCAGTTCAAACCGTAATTCGTGGATTTTCGCCATGGCAACCGCTGAGGTGTGAGACGGCGCGTTGTCTTGGTGAAGCAGGATTTTCTTCTTCTGCAAATGTGGCCGTTTTTCCGAAATTTATGCCTTCAGCTTGTCAAGTAATGATGCGTAGTATGCTCCTGTAATGGTTCTCCCTTTTTGAAGATAATCGATTAAGATAACTCCATGACTATTCCAAAAAACAGTCGCCATCACTTTCCCAGCCGAAAAAACAGTTTTTGCTTTTTTTGGAGCCGGTTCCCCCTTTGCAGTCCACTGTTTTGACTGTATTTTTGTTTCAGGCGTATAATGGTGTATCCAAGTTTCATCTACAGTAATTAGTCGGCGCCAAAACTCGGATTTATTGCGCCTAAACTGCGCCAACAGAGCGTTGGAAATGTTCATTCGAACACGTTTTTGGTCTAACGTCAGCAAACGCGGCACCCAACGCGCGGACAACTTTCTTATGCTTAAATGTTGGTTTAATATGTGACAAACACGTTCTTTGGACATTTTCATAGCCTCTGCTATCTCTCTCACTTTAATTCGGCGGTCGTCTAGCACCATTTGGTGAACTTTAACGATGTTATCGTCAGTAGTTACAGTTTTTGGACGTCCCGAACGTTCATCGTCTCCCAAGCTCTTACGGCCACGTTTAAATTCAGCTACCCAAAATTTCACTGTGGTAAATGATGGTGCAGAGTCCCCGTACACAGAGTCCAATTCATCTTTGATTTGCATAGGCGTATTACCTTTCAGAAACAAATATTTTATGACAGCTCGATACTCGATTTTTTCCATTTTCACAAAAACACTCACATCGAGTCACACAAACGACTGTCAAATAAAAACTGCGCGTCCGAAATAGCTGAAACTTTGGTGAATACCTGTCAAAAGATGCACAACTACATTCCCTAACTTTTATTGATTCTCGTATATAATCAATGATACAGGCAACGGATACTTAAAAATGGGTTGTAGACTAGACTTTTTTGCTCATTTTTTTGACCTTTGGGCTGTATTCGGAGGTGTTTGGAGATGACTATACCAAAAGTTCTGGCGTCTCCGACGGGATTTAACTTCAGGGCATAGCAAAATATGTCCCTTTTTTGGTTTTTCGCTTATATCTCGATAATGATTTTAATACTGTGTACTCGTATATTAAAATTGACAGATAAATGTCAAAAGCAACAATACTTTATATTAGTGTATGATATAATTTTCAGCAAGTGTAATACTTATTCTTATTACAAATTATAAACATACGTTTTTGTAAAAATGTTATATGTGGTAGTTATATAAAATGAAATAGAATTGGCGCGAGGAATTAACGTTGAGCTCGTACGTATGTATCTATCTTCTGATTTATTACATTACTGTAGTCTATATGCATTCATATGAGACTAGTTATTTAAAATTACCTATAATTTTGAATCAGAATTACTTGCCAGCAATTTACAGATAAATTATTCGTAATACACATTATGCACTGTAAACCAATTTAATGATATTCATTGCTGTAAATTGAAATAACGCAGTGAGTCTTATGAAAATTAAATTTATTGTATAGATATTAAGTTAATAAATAAAATAAAAGTTATAATTGATGAATGTCAATTTATATCATTAAATATCTTCTTATTCATCTTTCAAAATTACCGCGGGTAACAAAAGAGTATTAAAGAGACCGATAATTTACCTTTTTATACTACGGTTCTACTTAACTTAAATATCTATTATCATTTATGTATTGAAGTCGGAATGCTCCGAAACGCTGTTCCCGTACTTTTTTTTTATTCTCGCAGGTTGGTAATGACGATTTATGAGTACCTGTATCAAACTCTAAAAGCCGTCATCTTACTGACTCTCAAAACTGTCAACTCCCAATTTTTGTGAGATTTAAAAATTGAAAATATTTTTTTCTAGTCTCGTTTCATAATTTATTTTTTTTAATATTTTTTCGCGTTAGTGCTTTTATCAGTCGTTTTTCACGTAAGTGCAAAAAAGTGATAGATCACCCCATAAGTCTATTGCGAAAAAGTGAAAACCTTTAATATGAGAATTCATATTTTTACCTTCCGTCACCTTTAGGTAAGGAAGGTATAGACTTTGGTCAAAAAATTCAATGATGAGTTTTCAGTGAATAAGTACGTTTTAGGATCCATATAATACGATTTTACTATTTTCACGATGATGTCTGTATGTATGTGTGTGTGTGTGCGTGTGTATGTGTGTGTGTGTGTATGTGTGATGAAAGTTTCGGATCGCATAATTTCAATACCACGATTCCAAAAATTATATTTTTTTCGTATTCTTCAAGTTTACATCCAGAAGAAGAAGTGATTAGATTTTGGTTATAATTGGTCAACCGGAAGTACCCTCATTTGAATATTTAACAGTTAAATATCATTTATTGACATTTATGGCCAATTGCACAGCTTATAGTTAAATAGTTAACCGTTGGTTAAATTGACAATATCGCATCGAAACGAAATGTCAAATGAGTTGCTAAATATTACTGTCAAAATTTCGATACGCATTTTTTTCTGTTAACCAGTAGTTAAGCCATTAACTATATGCTGTGCAACTGGCCATTAATGTTATTATTAAATTATATCCATAGATGATATGATTATATAGGCACCGTGCGTATGTTGCTCAGCAGCGCCGTCAGCGGACAACTTGCGAACATAATATGTGATGTGATGTGTATGAGATCAAATGTATTTCATGTTATCGTTACTTTGTGCCAGACATAATGACTGATTTAATAATAAAATATGGTTTTCAATCAATACTACTTGAATGTAAAAAGAGTTCTTATAGAAAAGCTAATGAATAGGCTGTTGCAAACGATGTTTTAATTATATGTAGGTAACTGAATATAAAACACAAATTCTTTTATAAACTCAAATGTAATTCGACATCAGTGACAGATGGTAGCTTTAACAACATCTCGATCTGGCCATAAAATAATATTTTTTGTTCTTATAGTTATAGATAAATAAGTTAATACAGATACCTACGAATATTTTCGCGATCGATGATCGGCATCGGTGAAATTAAAACAAAACGCCTAATACAGTGTAAGATAGACCGATTTTCATTAAAAATATAAGTAAATTTATTTTTCTTTGAAACCTTTTTTCCAATTAAATTTTCAAATAACATTTTGGCCAATAAATCAAAAACATTTTTGTTTACACCGGTTAAAATATTTAGCTATTATTATTATGTACGAGTCCTATGCCTAAAGAATTGGCCTACATCCTTTTTCTTAACTTACAAGGCAACAATACAAGTTTAGGAATAATAATTGAATAAGCGTAAAAAATAAATTATATAAAAAAATATCATCACGGCATATTACCCATTGCTGGGTGTGCACACAGGCGGATTAACCAGTAAGCCAAAGAAGCTAGCTCTTTGTGAGCCAAAATTTAAGGGGCGTAAAATTTCATCATATTTCATGAAATAGTAAAAATCTCAAAGAAGGTTTCATTTTTAAAAAGTCTGAAAAATCGGAATATAGGTAGCAGTTTATAACAGGACCAAAATAATTTGGGGGTTATAAAAAGCCAAACTTAGGCAGGGGTGCAAATCCCGAGCGTGGTTTGGGCTCGACTAGCTTCAGTGAAGACGGGAGGGTTCCGACGTTGGCTGTAAGATGTGAATAGGGCGCCAGTCTCTCTTCAGAGCCTACAAACAGCTGAGATACAAGCCCTCGGGAAATGGAGTGCGGGAAGTGGATGACAGTGTTCGGGGTGCAACAATCAACGATTTTACGTTCACAAATGTAGACTATATTACGCCAGATAAATATTACAGGTTTAGTTGCGTATTGGCTAATTTCAAAGGCTGTCCCACGCGAGTACTGACGGAGAGCCACGATTACATAAGCCTTGAAGAGGCACGTCGCAGAAGTAATAAGGGTCGCTGAGAGGTTGCGTAGATACAATTGAAAGCGCATGATAGGTGGACTCGCAGTTGATCGATAAATTACGTCGTCGCGGCGCCGATAAAAGGTAATACGTTCGCTCAAAAACTCACAGTTCGAGTCCTTATTCCCATTCCGTGGACGACTAACAGAAATGTTAATCCGTAGAACGGCCTCGCGAGAGCCAAATCCTTTTGTCTTAAATATTCCAATATACCCCACAAAATACATACATAGGAATATAACCGGGCACACAGACCCAACAACAATGACATACGGTAAATATTTTCAACAGGTAAGATGTCAATATCCATGTACATAAAATGAAAAATAATAAAAATGGAGAAAAGAAAGCAGTAATGGTTACTGCGGCGTTTGTTTAAATTTGGTTTTTTTAGTCATACGATTATTTTATATTTAGTTTATTTATTGAAAAGAAAACCTCTTTATTTTATTTTTGACTGAGTTCAATTTTAACTAATTATTTTATTTTAATTTCGTTTTTGGACTTATGTTCATTTTATATTACAATATAATTTATTTATTAGGAAAGTAAATTTTGGGATTCAGTCATCCAATTATTTGTTATATTTTCAACGTTTCGATCCTACGAGGATCATCCTCAGGAAGAACTTAATTGATTTTTGACTGTTACAGATGTACATTTGTTGCCGTAAAAGGCATTCATAATTTAAAAATTATGTCAATGATAAAATTACTGTGCACACTCACAGTAGCACATGGACATCGTGAGGATGGCCTGGTAGGATCGAAACGTTGAAGATATAATAAATAATTAGATGACTGAATCCCAGAATTTACTTTCCTAATATCCATTCCAGTCAAGAAGCTACTTTTCTACGTAGTTGATTTAGTTTTAACAAAAAAACTAATGTTTTTAGACTAAGGTCAAATTTTGACTGTTTCCAATTTGTTTGATTGTTTAAACTTTGTATTCCGTTTTTTGAGTCATGGAATGGAATAAAAACATTATATTTTTCGTTGAATTGTTTTGTTTTTACCTTCCGTCACCTATACGTAAGGAAGGTATTGTTTTTGGTCAAAAAATTCGGTGGTGAGTTTTCATTGAATAAGCTCGGTTTAGGGTCTTTACAATATGATTTTACTATTTTTACGATGATGTCTGTATGTGTGTGTGTGTGTGTGTGTGTGTGTGTGTGTGTGTGTGTGTGTGTGTGTGTGTGTGTGTGTGTGTGTGTATGTGACCGCGGTTTCGTCAACGATATCTCCAATACTAGAATTCCAAGAATTGCAATTCTTGCGTATTCCTCTTCCTTACAACCATATGCAGACATGTTTAGATTTTGGTTATAATTGGTCAACCGGAAGTACCCTCATTTGGAGATTTTAACAGTTTTTCTTGAAAAACTTAGTTAAATGTTATTATAACTTAAAGAATATATTATTCTCTATACGATTTGATTGCATTTTATATTTCATATTCAACAGATATAGAGTTAAAGAATAATAAAGATAAAAAAATTCATATAAATTTCATAATTCAGCCAGCTATGTTGACATAACCATGGAAACTGCTAATATATTCAGGTAATTCAAATTGACAGATGTCAGTATCAATAAAAAGTAAGTAATTGAATGAAAGAATAAGGGAAGTAACTCTAGTGTTACAAGTTTTTAGATATAATAGAGACGATTACATTGGTTTGACCATGTCATGAGGAGAGATGAATAAATTAATAGAAGGTGGAAGAAACATGTCCATAACTGACAAGTGTCATAATTTTTCATTCAAAATTTCATGATTTTCTTATTTCATGTGATTTGTTTGTTATCAGGAGTATGGAATTCAGTTGCCGAGAAAGGGAATCATAAAATACCAAAAATTTAGAATCTTTTGCAAGGAAATTTATGTATGGAATTTGTACATAATACACAGGATTGACGGAAGGTATTGTACTGGCCACATCAGATTTTTTCATTTCATGTTCATGTTAGGAAAAGACAATCAAGGTCAGGGGGGGGCACAAATTTTGGTTCAGCTTAGGGCGCAATATACCCTTGATCCGCATCTGGGCGTGCCAATCTACTTTGTACGCAGATATCAGTAATGGTGATAAAATATTTGTGGGCGTTTATCAGACGTCACCTCACGGGCAATCTTTGCTGGCGTGGAGACTGCATAGGGGTCACTTTTGTGCTAATTAAAATTCGCAAAAGGTTTTGGCGTCGGTTAGGATCGATCTCGGGTTCCTAGATTTGCGACCAGTCACTCACGCGCACACGGCTATGAAACCCCATTAAATAACTGAAAGAAACAAAATCAGGCATTAAATTTAGTAATTATATACGTAAATTATAATAAATAGATTTAGAAAAATTCTTTTGGTGCAGGGTTCGTATACATTAAAAAATAAATTAATTGTTTGTATAGTCATGAACGACTTGTGTGGAAATATAAATTTTAAAAATTAAAATTTCTGATTAATTTGTTCCTGTCGATCTACCTGCGTTGTCAAATTCAAAAGATAGTTGACACATGTATCATTGTATTTATTGTTACATCAAACCACACAACAATTTTCTCTTGACGATCTTGTACTCTTGTTTTGTGACAGTGTTTCCATTTTTTTTCATATTTTGCTATTACCTCTGTCAATTTCTTTCAGTTGATGTACATGAAAAGGCTGCGTCATGGCTGTCACATAACAAGTTTCGTTATTGTCCACTATGGCGCTGTCGTCACTGTTTATTCAACTGTTTGCGACCGAATTACGCCAAGAATTATGTTTCCCGTAACACAATTTTGAACGGAAATAAGCATTGTTATACAGCGTATTGGTCTATTTTCCGATGAGTTGTATAGCCATATTTATACAGGGTGTAACAGAAATAAGTACATTAAATTTAACCAGTGATAGAACTCGGCGAGAGTAACAATATTTCTTAATAACTTTTTTCCGAAATCTCATTTTTTTTGCATTTTTACCCCTCCCCCCATAAATTAACGAGTCGTTTAGGTATTTTCATAATCATATGATCTAGTAGCAATAACAATGAAAAATTGTTTTTGACAAATGTGAGTTGTCAACTTTTTCAAATAAATTTTGACAAATAAATCGATCAATAATTATAATAAAAGTTACAATCAGTAAATAATGTGCTGGCCTATGGTGAAACTTAGGGAAACGCCGTTCAAGGTTGGCAAATTTATTTGAAACGTTTTCCGAATCGTCATATTCTAAACGTTCGCACTTTTGTACATGTATGTAAATAAAATAAATAAATCTCCGAGATCATGAGTCCTTTAAGACTGCTGTTCAAGATCGTGGTAGAACTCGCCCTGATCACATAGAGAATATTTTGGACTCAAACAGGGTCTAGTACTCGAAGAATAGCACTACAACACAGTGTCACATATAACAATTTAAAGGATATTGAAACAACAACAGTTACATAATTCCATCGACGTCTTCAGTATTGTATTGACAATGACAGTGGCCATTTTGAACATTTATTGTGATTTCATTTAAGTTCTTGGTCAACTACAACCTATAAATGTCCTACCATTTTTTGATTGTCTAACCTGTTGTAACATAAAAATTTGCTGTATGATTTTTTGTTACCTTAGTCGACGTATTCTTTTCTATCTCTTATCTTTCTCGATTTGTGTATAGTTTCATCTTCTGGTGTATTTATCAATCTATTCACCAGTTTGTAAACTTTGTTTTGTGTTGACAATTCAATCAAACAAACCAGAAACAGCTGTTCCTTTCGTAGACACACGTCATACGCACGTGCAGGATAGTCGCATTTTGAATTTTTGCATTGTGAAACGCGTTCTACTTTCCCGACATGCAATTGTTATTTTATTCAACAATAGGCGGGTAATGAAATTTGTGGCAAAACTTTGAAGAATTTAATAAATAAATTTAATGTACTTATTTCTGTTACATTCTGTATCTACAAAAGATACTGTTTGCCAGCCTTATTTTAAAATTTATAATTCAATCATTTTGATTGAAGATGAGTAGGTATCTACCAACATCAACTAATACTATGTGGTAATCGTTGTGTGATCTGATTTAGTTGTGTTTTGGTAGACGGATGTGTGTATATAGGAGAGCATTAGAGCAGTAGAGTAGACGCGGATGTCTCGCGCTCCGAGGACAGGATGTCAGTGCACGTGTCGAGCGGTCACGAGAGCAGTGTCACAGCGCAACGCAGCCACAGCCAGATGTGAGCTGAAGCTCAGCTTCATTCACAACTCATTCGCCAACAAATTTACAGCACAACCACACACAGTCAGTTTGTATAAGTATAGACAATTAAATCCAAGAAAACACTTTGTGAGCATATTTAGAAATCTCGCAGACAGATGTGAACTTAATCATTCATAAACCTAATTAAACACTGAACGTTTATTTGAAAATTAATTAATACATAATAGTGGCCTGGTTTACACCGATATATTGTGAAACTGACCAAACACTAAATTATGACTGCAAGGGTGGTTTGGAAAGTTTTGAACCTCAACACGTGTCGTTATCATCAAATCAAATCTATTTTGGTATCAGAATTAGTATAATTGTACGTCCAGCGTGTAAGTAGAGGGCTGTATTTGATAGTGTGTTCAAGGAGAGAAAATTTCAGAGTAGGAAGCGATAAAAAGCCTGTATGAATGCAATTATGAATGTGGATGACACCAAAGACATATGGTTGAGTAAGAATATGTGAGATAAACGTGAATTTATATATAGTGTGAACACTGTAAATCGTGACATAGGCGTTTAACATAGGAAATATCTGTCCAAGGCCATACGAGAATACAGGCCTGGAGGTCTATTCCAATTAAAGCAACACTGTAGTCTCGCTATTTCGTCATTGTTATTGACGTCATATGATGACGTACAAGCTACGTCACCATTTAGTAACTTTTAATTCATTTAGTGAATTTAATATTACACGCTTGGTAACAAGTAAGTAAAGAAGTGTCTACTGCTGTAGTTTAAAGCGCTCATTTTGAATTTCAATAGTTTCATTTGTGATCTAGTGCTGATTCTCGCTCTTTTGTGTCGGGTGTTATACATTTTATTCTTATTTTTTAAATTTTTGTTATTAGTTTTTTTTTATTTTACTATTAAAGTAAGTTTTAGTTGGTTTTTCTTTTTAGAGTAATATAAATTTAATTTAGTTATTTTAATACAATAGGCTATTTTTCAATATTTTTAGTTTAGATTAAATGTATAAATTAATTGTAACTTTTTATTTAGTTTTTGTTTAAATTTAATTATGTCTCAAAAACGAGAAAGAGAAGAAAGGGTAAATAGAGACCAAAAGGAAACTTTGCTTCATTTTATGATCATAGGGATTTTGCTCGCGGTCAATTTTTGGGGGCATATGGGCGATAAAATTGTAAGTCACTGAGAGCGGATAACATTTCTTTTATGAATAAATCAAGTATTTACACTTAAATGGGCAAGAATTATTTCTATAACTGCCATAATTTAAATGTGGGTTTAAAATATTTAAGAAGAAACTTCTTTACCCTACCCAGTCTAAAATTTTCAAAAAATTCCATTTCGGGCAAATGGAACGGACTATGTACATCCCAAATTAATCTTCGAGCAATTCTAGCTTCTTCTCTTCTCTCCTTTACTTCAGCAGTACGCACAACAAAATACGAAAACATATTATTTAAAAACAAAACACTCAATTTTTAGTTAGCGAGACTCGAAAAGAAGTAGCGACAGCTACTTTGGTGTCGAATAACGTAGCGATGGCGAGTGACGTCATACCACGTCATCATCGCATTTCAGTGGTAGGGATAGTACGTCATCATCGCATTTCCGTAGTAGGGACATTACGTCATCACTGCAGAACGATAGTGGGATAGCGATATCACACACTTAGCGAGTCGCTAACTGAATTAGAATAGACCCCCTGAATGGGTAGGGTCGCAACACACGAAAACTTTTACATATTCTTCTTCAAATCACGACTTATGCATATCTTGACTCCGCAAATCTAGTCCTGTCACTAGAAAGTACACTCCATAATACAAATTGTAAATAAAAAATATTACCAATAACATAACCTATCCTACCTTGTCGAACGAGAGTTGAGCAAGACTAGATTTGCGGAGTCGAGAAATGCGTAAGTCATGATTTGAAGAAGGCTATGTAAAAGTTTTCGTGTGTTTCATGTAATCCCGCCTGAATGCTTATCCCCGCTCTATGCGCCACGTCAAAGCATGAGGCTAGCAGCGCACTAGTCTAGCCCTCTAAAAACAGAAAGAGTGAATCGATGCTTGGTGCTCACTTGTACAAATTTTGATTAGTGATAGATATAAAAGTAATTTCCTACAATGCAAGTCACGAAAGAAAACATTGATATACCTGACATTAGAGAAATTAGAAGATAAACAAAATTACCTAATATATGGTGAATGTATAATGATGCAGTGCATTAAATGGAGTTGTTATGAAATTTTTTTTAGGGATATTCAGCAACATTTTACTGAATAATTGTAGAACAAACTGTAAAGAAGAAATTTGTAAAAAATAATAAACTAAGGAGCACCGAAATTATTATTATTATTTGCTTCCAAAGTAATGGTTATTTATTTACTATTTTCTTTATTTATGTATTATTTAAACAAAAATAAATAATTTAAAGTAAAACATAAGTTTATTCGTATATTTAGTCTTTTAGTCCATTTATAATTCGTTTTTTTAGTTATGTACATAAAATGGTTATTATGTAATACCTGAATAGTTATTTAGGAGTTATATACAGGCTGTTATATTTTAGTGGACCCAGCAAATATCTCGCTTATTTATTAAGTTAGTAATTTCTTTCATATAACATGATTTATACACCTAGTCGAAAAGAGAATAGTGAGCCATGACTGTGGCTTGAAATAAAACAATGAACTAAAACAATTGTAACTATAAAAAATATTATTTCGTTTAATAATAATAATAGTTACAATTGTTTTAGTTCATTGTTTTATTTCAATCCACAGTCATGGCTCACTATTCTCTTTTCGACTAGGTGTATAAACAAGTGCCCGCCATTTTACTTTTTAATGATGTAACATATGGATTATTTCACATGATTGTAAAGCAAATTTGATGTACTTTTCAAATTTGTAAAAAAATATAGCATGTTCCATTTGAAATTTCAAAGTTGATATTAATTACTAATAAACCGGAAGTGGTATCATGAATGTACATCCGTCATCAAGGTGCTTACATGTTGTTGTATAAATCATGTTATATGAAAGAAATTAATAACTTAATAAATAAGCGGGATATTTGCTGGGTCCATTAAAATATAACACCCTGTAAATATATAAAAAATCACATTTTACAAGCTTATTTCTTTAAAATTCCGTATATTTTCTATGCTTACAATGCAGTTGTTCGAGGCGTGACGTGACAGCAAGAGGCTTGCTGTGACGTCACGATATGAGCATTCAGGCCTATATTGTCGTGTGGCCTCTATCTGTTCCGTAAACCATTATGTAAAGCTTTATTCATAAAGATTTAGAGAATATAAGGTATAGTTGGTATCATGAAAGGTCACTTGTTTGACGAAGAATACATAACAATTTGTACAACATTTGACATATGTCTATGTAATTTATATTGTGTGACAGATATACATAAATACTGACATTACTTTCTACCACACTACAAATAATAATGACGTATTGCGTACAGTTACATATATCTAATTATCTACTACACTGACTTCTGTGCTAATGTTTACCCAGTAACATTGACATAACTCAAATTATTATTCCATGGTTTATGTCAAGTCTATGTTTATGTGTTTGCAAGAACATAAATCTTTGAAAAAGGCATTTTTTAAAAACAAACATAATTTTCAAATAAATTACAATTTTTCAGTTAAAATATATCCATAAATATTTCATGTTGCACGCCTATATGCATACGAAATACAATGAAGTAATCTGCAGGTAATATTGTATCATACGGCTTATAAATGACCTTGAGTAGTCATCGTAATTTAAAAACATGATAAAACAGATTTATTATGCGTTATTTCAAGAAATATGCGTCCATACAGTCAAATATTGACTGGATAGTTAGATTACATGATGTTCATATTTTGAAATATGTAATATAAATCCATTTTTTCCACGTCTTTAAATTAAGTTTTCTCAGAGACCAAAAGTGCACATTTAAGAATTTTGACACCTAAAAATCTAGAATTTTATTCTTATATAAAGCAAAGTGCAAATGGATGTGTATGTGCTCTTTATGATTTTTTTGTACGATGTGCAAAAACTAAGTACGAATGTACATATTTTGTGTACATAATATGGAACAAACTATAAGATCTTACTTTACTACCCTGAAGAAGATGCAACTGTACACCGAAACGTCGATGTTATATTTTGGTTCACGAAAGATGACTAGTCAAGGTCACTTGTTCGGAGAAAGATTACACAGCACTATATACAGTAGTAGCTTAGCAACATTTCATGTTAGAAGGAGAAGGATTATTTGACGTATGTCTATATAGTTTATGTTGTGTGACAGATGTACGTATATAATAAATAGTGACATTACTTCTTAACACATTACAAATAATAATGACGTATGTCGTAGAGTTACAAATATCTAATTATCTACTACACTGCCCTCTGTAATAATATTTATCCAGTGACGTTAACATTTAAATCAAATTATTATTCCATGATTCTTGTCAAGTCATGTGTTTCTGTTTTGCAAAAACATAGGTGAAGAGTATAAATCTTTGACAAAAGCATTATTTAAAAAGAAACATAATTTTCTAATAATTACACTTATTTTTTCAGTTAAAATGTATCCATAAATATTTTATGTTGCACGTCTATGTATACAAAATGCAGTGAAGTTATCTTCAAGTAATATTACATCATATGGTTAATAAATGACCTTGATTAGTCATCTTTCGTGAACCAAACTATAGTAGCGCTTCCCATTAAACAATTGAACATTTTGACAGTTTGTATGTTGTGTGCAGGGGGGTGAAACTGCATACAGAAACGTGATATCAAGTTTTCAATCTAGTAGCGTTTGGAAATACTTCCTGACCCTTTCATAGATGGCTTTAGTAGTACAGATTTTACAGGGATTCTCAAACTTTAATGTCAAAATACTATAAAAAGGTAACATATGTTTGAGAGCTGCTGTAAATTTCCCACAATTCTCTATTGCATCGTTCGAAATTCTTTGACATTTAAAACTGTTATTTGTCAATTTGTATCTTTATTGCAATATATTATTTTATCATTCAATATATTTTCGGTAAGTATATTAGTTTTCATACTAGCATTATTATACGGAGGTGATATAAAATATAACAACAAATTAATAATATTTCAGAAAAAAATCACATGAAATATTTGTAAATCCTGCATAGTGAAGACACATTCTTGCAGAAGTTGACAGTGCCCAATAAATGGTTTATGTAAGTGGACCAGGAGAATTTACATCATGGTGGTGCTCTTAGATATTTACACCGTAGAAGAGCAGCAAAATATTACATTATTAGGCGAAAGGACGTGAAGCTTCATAAGATTCATCAAAGAATTTTGAAATAGTATGGTGTCATTTTTAAGAAAAAAAAGGAGTAGGTATTGAAGAGGGTAGATTTGTTAAAAAGTGGACGAACATCGATAACGAGGTCAGTGAAGCAGTGCATTTCTGGCAGACAATTAAAGTAACATTCCTTTTTTGAAATAATATTACCTCTTGTAATAATAATAATTCAAATTTTCGATTCCTTGAGTAGTATGCTCTTAAATTTTAATAGTTGTCGCCGTGTAGTTTGAGATTTGTATTTATTTATTTATTATTTGATTTAAATAATGTAATGTATATATTTTAAAATAAAGACATTAACATATTAAGTACTGTATTTTTTTATATAGTTCAACATATATTTCACATTTATTGATAATGTCTTTAATAAATTATCTATTTTCGATAGATTTTTTATTAATTACATTATCAAGAAATAAAATTTAAAGTTTCGAATAATTCAAAATGAATTCATATTTCCCGCGATTTTTTCGGCTGTCAAATTTAGTTCTCTGACCTTTTCATAGACGGCACTAAAACTTGTTATCACGGTTTATAAGGGCGATACCCAATCTTCTACTATATATTTTTCTTAATCTATGGTTGTGTGTTGTGAATTTTCTCTGATTGTGTCAAATAGTACACTTATAGATCTAAACATGTGTTTGTAGTGTTTTTACAGACCTATAAGAACACCGAAATAGAAATATTCAATTATTATTAACTGATTGTGAATAAAATGGTATACACAGACACAACTTGTAAGAATGTTTATTCCATCCTCGCGATCTAACTTCAGGCTTAGATGTAATGGAGCATTTCTCGGTTCGGTACGTAATATACTGTATACTATTTAACGCCATTTGTATATATTGTTTTACAAATATAATAACGATTCAAAATGGACAAAATGTAAATTAAGTTTGTTTCAAGTAACATGTGTTTAGAAATACGAGTAACGAGGTTAAAAGTTTACTGTACTTAAGACCAACCAAAAATTTATTTAAAGACTTTTAGGTTAGAATACGCTTGCGTTTGACGTTTGTGAACAGCAGATGTGAACATAATTATTCATAAACCCAACTAATAATAAAATTTTATCGGAAAAATATACTTATTTTGCATAAGTATGGACAATTAAATCTAAGAGACTATTTATTCCTGCAATACTATATACATATTTAGAAATCGCATAAACAGATGTGAACATAATCGTTCATATAACATAACTAATGTTGAACATAAACATTATATTTAAAATTAATTAATGAATAATGTAGTACGTTTTCTACTTAGAAAGACGAAACTTACTATCCAATAGCACAAGAGCACAACTTTATCCAAAACTAGGGCCGGTTTTCTCAAAAAGCTGATGAAGATGTCCTTATTTAGAGGATCCATTTAGAATGCTTTTTAAAATTAGTCTTTACCATTATTTATGCTTGTATACGATTAATGACTGCGGTAACAGATTGTACATACCAGGGTCATTTCATAAATATTGCACAGATTGGCAACACTGCGAATTGGTTGATGTAACAACAGTGACATTTACGCCAGTTGTAGTATAGGCGTGGAGAAGTAGAATGTGTTTTGTTTTCATCTATAACGCAATCTGTTTTTCACAAACGTCAGCTAGAAATGAAGCCTGCACGTGTCTTGGGTATTGTCACTATTGAAGATGAGACATTGCAACCTTATTGAACCAAAGATTTGACTTTGAAGATCAAGCGTTCTTGTAACGAATAGTTGCTATTGATGAAACATGGGTTAGAGATTTTGAGCCGGAATTGAAATCACAATCCAACGAGTGGAGAGGTCCAAATTCCTCACGGCCAAAGAAATTTTGGAGAGCTCAATCAAAAGTCAAACAAATGATGATCTTTGCGTATAATTACAAAGAAATCAGCATTACAAACAGAGTTCCATGTGGAACAAGTGTCACAGCAGTTTATTATCGGGCCCTCATTCAAAAGCTGCGCAAAAAATTTCACAAAACCCGACCTCAGTTGCTCGAGGCTGGGCTACTCATTCTCCAAGACAATGATCGCCCCGATATTGGGAATGTCGTAACCGAAAAACTGCGTGAATACGATTGGGAAGTGTTATCCCATGCTTCTTGCAGTCAAGACAAGAGTTCACCAGACTTCGACCTATTCCAAAAGCTGAAATAGCGTATGCGCGGGCATCATTTTCTGTCTCTGGAAGAGCTTTCATGCTGCCGTTACCCAAGCCATTTGACAGATGAACAGAGATGGGGAAGCTTCCCAAACGTTGGGACTCGGTCATTAAGAAGCAAGGAGACTATATTGAACAATTGTAAAGAGATAGTGTAATAAAAATAAACAATAAATAAACAATTGTGTGCAATATTTACGAAATGGCCCTAGTAGTTCTAATTTGACGATCGGAGTTCGAATGTGCACGAAAGTGACCCGTGTGGTGCTCTTTCCACGACAGCTTTGACCTCTGTGGTACAGATATATCGTCATTACCAAAATCTGAGAATAAAGGCAGATTGATACACCCAGCAATAGGTAGCGTGACTAGATATGTTTTGCTTTTATTTTCAGATCAAAATACAAACATTAAATTTAGTCCAATATTTTAACTTATTTTAATTTTAATTGTTAAAAAGTAATTATTTTAATTTCATGAGTTATACTGCTTGAAAATTGTAAAATATTCTTCTTGTCAAAATGACACGAGCACCCAAATCAGCTGATTCCAAGCCCCTCAAGGCCGCTCGAGTTACGTGTCTGCTCGCGGCCTATTGCCGCGCCAATATATTGACATTACATTGTTTAGATATAATGTTGTCGTAGAATTGTCAAAGCTAAATACCATTCGTGAATGTTTTTCCATAGGCAATTTTTGTGAAGATCATTTCTGCTCCTGCTTGTTGCTTAGGAAAATCTAAACTCCTACTTGTAGCACCCGTGCAGTTATCCTTACAACAAATAATCGTGATCTTGCTAGTAAAAATTACCTGGAATATAATAGCCACTAGTAGTCTTACCATTGAGAATACAATACTTAAAAAAATCTGATGTGGACACCACACGACTTCCTTGTACGATTATTAAACTATACATATTTTTTTAATAAATAAATTACAAAATATTAATTTTAACTTCAAAACAGTAAGATATATAGCGACCATAAAGAGAGTTTTTAAAGAAAGTTTTGATTACAACAAAGAAATATTTGATTACAACAATGAATATGACTAATTTCACAATAAAAATATAATATTTGTTATTGTACGAATCATAAAATTGCACGTATTTAACGTAATTTGACATAAACATTTTTTTTATTTTTTTGTCCTAATCCATAGCAAGCTTTATTACAAAAACAAAAAAAATATATAATTTTTAAATTTACATATCTCGCTTATACAAAGGGCCAATTTAATAATACGTGATGTGCTAGACGCAGAAATTAATTCTCTAAAACTATTATTTGAAGCATTTATTTCTAAAATCAAAATAAAATCATTTTATTCAAGAAAAACTGTTAACAACTTCAAGTAATGTATCACTTCCGGTTAGCCTATTTTAACCAAAATCTATTATGTTATTTCGATTGACATAAAAGTCTTGTATACTAAATTTGAAATGTTTTAGATTATATTTTAAAACAGTTTTTCATTAAAATCTATTATAGGCTTCATGTAAAGTGCCACTTCTGGAAATTGTGTAATAACCAGAAAGGGAGGTGCACAACTAGATGTTATAGGAGTCCTAAACACAAAATTTCAACTTTCTGCGGCTTACCGTTTTTGAGTTATGCGAGATACGTATGTACGTACAGACGTCACGACGAAATTAGTCAAAATGGGTTCAGGGATGATCAAAATGGATATTTCCGCTGAAATCTGAAAACCGAAATTTTTCGCGATTACAATACTTTCTTTACTTACGTACAAGGAAGTAAAAATCAGCCAATTACAAGCTTGAAAATTTTGTACTAATAACTGGAAATTACCGATTACTGAAAATGTATTCTAAACGGTGGGGAAAATTCTCATATGAACTCATTAACAATGCGGTTACGCATAATACCCCAATAAACACTAAAAGAAACAAAGGAATTATATGGAGACAATTTAGTGACTAATCATTGTATTCTCTTCCTAAATATAACTCGTGATTCGCTTAAAAATTGAAAATATTATCGGCAATAAGCTCACGACTTGTTATACCCCATTACAACGAGCGCCAGTTTCAAATGCGACCTCACCCAACAAACTTATTTCATTTATCAATTGATATATTTAAATTATGTGATGAATGTATGCCATACGCTAAATAAATAAATAAATAAATAACGTGAAACATTGGATTTGTAATATGTATGATGAGGATTTGACAATTGATTGACAGCAATGTATTTGCCTGTCTCATTTAAAATGAAACATAGGGAACGAAGATGATATTATTTGTTTACTACTCTGACAGTATTATAAAAAAAAATCCCAATGTGAAATACAGTGATTGTATACTGTGGAAGAGAAAGTGCAAATTATTAAGTGGTACTATTTAGATTTTAATCTAAGTTTAAAGGCAACTCCGTGCATCATTTCCTAACAGGCCTACACCAAGTGCAGCAACAATTAAAGTCATAATTTAATGTTTTTTCTCTGCATTTAATACATTACAGGATCGATTTCCGGCTATTATGTTCAAGCTGGACGCAACCATTTCCTCTAAAGATATTAACGATTCTTAAAATAGTTGCTGCACTTGGTGTAGGCCTGTTAGGAAATAATGCATGGAGTTGCCTTTAAACTTGGATTAAAATCTAAATAGTACCAGTTAGTAATTTGCACTTTCTCTTCCACAGTATAAATATATCATTGTATTTCACGTTGGGAATTTTTTTATAACACTGTCAGAATAGTAAACAAATGTCAACTTCGTTCCCTATGTTTCATTTTAAATGAGACAGCGAAATACATCGCTGTCAATCAATTGTCAAGTTCTTACCATAGATATGACAAATCCCATATATCATTTTAAAAAATACTCACGGTATTACCCTTGATAATATTAATCAGAAAAATTTAAATGCCAAATACAAATGTCTCTTTTAGGCAATTTTCCGTATTTACAAGATATATGTCCGAACGAAAATATATTTTTATGCGGTAAAACTGTCTGTTTGCAATGTATGTAAAAGTACCTACTTAATCTTCAATCATTTCATTATACCTATGTACAGTAATTTTTTTTAAAGATGTCCGATCAAGGTCATCTGTATCATGAACGAATTAATATATTGACATACATTTATCTCTTTCCTTTGCAAAGGCTTTAAGCGTGTGCGATAAGGATGGATATCACACGCTTGTCTTTCAAAAATTCATATTGTTTCGACTAAGTTAAGACATTCGTCTTTAAAACGATGCTCGTTATTGATAATACTTTCGCTGTAACGTAAGTTTATTTATTAATTCAGATACATTACCTTGATTCATAGCCGTACGAATAACGTTCTGTCAGTGCACTAACATTGTGTCAGTATCTTATTTTTCACATATTTGGTTTTTCATTTGCTAATAAATTTACCAGTTGACTTATTTTTGAATTTGAATACTTTTATTGTAACATATACTTTTATAATAAAAAATAACAGTAGTATCTTATGTACCCCCATGAAAACTAAGCAAACGACACTACTGAATTTGTTAGAATGGACAGAGCAAAAATCTGAATTCATACAATTCGTAGACGACCTTGACCACACATCTTTCAAAAATATTACTGTACATAAATAATACATAGAATTTTTTTTTTATTCCAAGAAGAAACGTGATATATCTGACACTCATGTATTTAACGAGTTTTTTAATAAAACAAATTATAACATATTAATAGAAATAAGAGCTATAATATTATTAATTACATACTTAATTTATAACAGGCGTACATAGACCTTCAAATAAAAGGGGCGCCAAATAATGGATGTTTATTTTCACATAGTGCGTTAATAATTTATCATATCAGGTATATCGTAAAAAGTTTTTATATTTTACGTTTATAATGAAGCCATTATGAAACCCAATTGCATATCGAAAGAGTCTTTATTTCGATATCATTTTTTTATTTTAGAAGGTTGGTACTAGATGACATTTACTAATGTTCATAAATCAGAATCGACAAACTTTTAAATATATGAATAAATGTCAATCCAATGTTACCAACTACAACATTACACTATTACACACAGATTTATTGGAAAACTGTTTAATATAATTGAAAATGGTATTGATTTTTGACTTTTATGATACTCAATTTTTTATTACCATTATTTCTATTTGATGTATTTGATGGGATTTCAAAGTAAATAACACTTCAGACTCCCAAATATTTTAATTCGACAAGGCGCAAGATTATAAATACACAAATAAATCTGGTAAATGAGTAGTTTCAAACCTTTATTAACGTAATTAGAAATCTTACCGCCAGATGTGAAGTTTATTATAACTGATGTTGAACATCGAACATTTAATTGAAAATTAAAATACATGATGTAGTACGTTTTCTACAATGAGTGACAAATAATAACTTGTTTAATTACATTTCTCTCAATATTAATTAAGATCAAGTACATGTGAGTAAAGTGACTGATTGTAGTTTTGTGGTTCAGTCGATGTTAGTGTTTTTCAGATAAACTTAATTCGAATCCTATACAATTTGAAAACAGTTTTTAGAGATGTTTTTAAACTAGTTAGACGCCATCTCCAAAAAAATATAGACATTACTGAAATCACTTATTATTATTTAAGGTATCCAAACCAAACATAACAGTTATTAAAAATACAAAATACTGTGCGTAACAGCTAAACAAACTACCTCAAATAATTTCATTATTAATTATACAATAAAATATTATAAGACAATCTTATAGAAGACCATGGAGGACATCTGAATAGGGAAGAAAATATTTTTATTCACAATCATTATAGTACGTCGAGGTTGCCTAGTAACATTATCATAAGGCTAAACAAATTTTAATGGAGCTGTCAAAAATATTAATAAAACTAAAGGTTATAACTTGTTGATTTATTTTGAAAATTATTGATTTAAAAAAGAGAATGTGAATATAAAATAGTATACATACACTAATATTTTTGAAAGATGTCCGATCAAGGTCATCTGTATCATGAACGAATTAACAAATTGGCATACATTTATCCCCCTTCTTTACAAAGGCTTTAAGCATGTGCGACAAGGATGGATATAAGACGCTTGTCTTTCAAAAATTCATATTGTTTCGACTAAGTTAGGACATTCCATTTTAAAACGATGCTCGTTGTTGATAATACTTTCGCTGTAACGTAAGTTTACATATTAATTCAGATACATTACCTTGATTCATAGCCGTACTAATAATGTTATTTCCTGTTAGTGTCACTGACATTGTATCAGTATCTTAATTTTCACATATTTAGTTTTACATTTGCTAATAAACTTACCAGTTGATTTATTTTTGAATTTTTAATGCTGTTATTGTAACATATATTTTTATAATAATAAAATAACAGTAGTATCTTATGTACCCTCATAAAAACTAAGCAAACGACACTACTGAATTTGTCAGAATGTGCAGAGCAAAAATCTGAATTCATACAATTCGTAGATAACCTTGATCGGACATCTTTCAAAAATTTTACTGTACCTCGGTGGGAGTCTCATTACAGCCTTGCGTTGTATCTCATATACATAAACCCTCGGCTGTAATGAAACATATCCCACCTCGGATGTAATATACTATATTAAACCAGTGTTTCTGAAGTTATAACACAAAGTTATACTTTTTTTAAATGGGATGGAACATATTGTTTAGATCCATTCGATAAATTACTTTTTCTGAATTCAGCCTTGTAATCATTTTTTGTTCGTACATGACGAAATTTTTCAGCAAAATTCAATTGAAATTCTAATAATTTTAATTTTATAGTTATTTTTCAGTAGGCTTATGGATGAAAAATAAAATCTGCTATCTGTCAATTTGAATTATTTAGGATGAAACTCAAATGAAACACTATTCATAAAGTTTTTAAGACATATTTATGTTTCGTTTTAATTTAAGCTTATTATTTGTTTCTTAATAATTTTCAAATTTTTGACCTCTATAAATTCATAATTCATCTTTTATTCATGTTTACCAAAAAAAAAAGATTTGTTACATATCATTAAAAAGCTTATAAAATAAGCAAATAGATGAGACTATACCTATTCAATATCGTTCAAAACGGCTCAAAATTTGTTAAAACAATTTTTCTCTATCATAATAAATAGGATATGAGATATTTTCGAAATGAGCGAAAAACGAGGTTTTGCATGTAGCTCAGAAACAAAAAAAGATCAAAAATTCTTTTGGTAACTATTAAATTTTTCGCGAAAAGTTGGAACCTGGTATATGCAAACGATTTTCTTCTATCGTTAATATTACCCCTGAGCCCTGATACCTTAAAAAAATATCAAAAATGGGATACCTGTATATAATGGATACAAAAAAAAACTGCTTGATATTTTTCTGATTGCGCCCGATGTAACTAGTAGTGTTATATATCTTTAAATCGTGCAGAAAAACTTCGTTACCGGCCTAAGCCGGAATAGTAGATACTTTTATTGTTAAACCTTTTGCATTGTTCTGATGAACTGTCAATTTTTGAATATTTTGAACAGAACTATTAGCGAAATGTTTAAATATTTTAGGACTAAATTGTTAATTATAACTTAAATGAACACATTTTACGCACAACTGCATTAAAACTATTTGTTTTCATCTTAGTTACCATGGATCATAGCGAAAACTGAAAGATTTAAATGTATTTAAAAAATTATTTAAAAACATCTCATTTGATTGCAGTAGTGCGTAAAACGTTGAACATACCTCAGGCCGAAAAAAGTTAGTCAAATAAAAGGCTCTTTATACGTACCTAAATAACTATTAACTAATTGTAAGTAAATTAAATTTGAACTTACGTTGTAAACCGATAAATAAATGTTTGTTGATTTTTCAAATTGTAATATAAATTCATGTAATTTGAAATAGGGCATTTCACCGTTTTTAACCTTCCGTCACCTATAGGTAAGGAAGGTATTGTCTTTGATCAAAAAATTCAGTGGTGAGTTTTCACTGAATAAGCACGTTTTAGGGTCTTTACAATACGATTTTACTATTTTTACGATGATGTCTGTATGTGTGTGTGTGTGTGTGTGTTCGTGTGTGCGCGTGTGTATGTGTGTGTGTATGTGTGTGGACCGCTGTTTCGTGCACGATATCTCCAATACTAGAATTCCAAAAATTACAATTCTTGCGTATTCCTCTTCCTTACAACCATATGCAGACTTGATTAGATTTTGGTTATAATTGGTCAACCGGAAGTACCCTCATTTGAAGATTTTAACAGTTTTTCTTGAAAAAATCAGTTAAATGTTATTATAACTTAAAGAATATATTATTGTCTATACGATTTGATTTAAAGAAGAATAACGATAATAAATTTTATATAAGTTTCATAATTCAGTCAGATATGCTAACTTAACCATGGAAACTGCTAATATATTCAGGTAATTCAAATTGACAGATGTCAGTATCAATAAAATGTAAATCAATGAAAGAATAAGGGAAGTAACTCTAGTGTTAGAAGTTTCTAGATATAAGAGAGACGATTACATTGGTTTGAACATGTCATGAAGAGAGAAGAATATATTAATAGAAGGTGGAAGAAACATAGGAAGATCAAATATAAGATGAAAAGACTGTATTGCAGAAGACTTGAGAGAAAAGGAACTGAATGAGGACGACACGCAAAACAAAAATGAGTGGAAGAAGACCCCCTAACGAATGGGAAAAACTAATGAAGAAGAAGAAGATGTCAGTGTCAAGTGCAATTTGCATAGTTTGTTTATGAAATAACTTTACTGGAAATATAGGATCTTTTGCAAGAAAATTTATGTATGGGGCGCGTGCAGTAACATGACTTTGACCCTTGTCAAAATGACAGCAATTAATTATGTCTATAACTGACAAGTGTTATAATTTTTCAATCAAAATTTCATAATTTTCTTATTTCATGTGGTTTGTTTGTTATCAGGAGTATGGAATTCAGTTGCAGAGAAAGGAAATCACATAATACCAAAAATTTATAATCTTTTGCAAAAAAATTTATGTATGGAATTTGTACATAATACACAGGATTGACGGAAGGTATTGTGCTGGCCATATCAGATTTTTTTCTTATAATTTTATCTGAAAGTATAACTAAAATTAAGACTATTGGTGAAAATCCGGTGAAAAATTCCTAAGGTAGATGGTGCATGAAGTGAAATCTATAAAATCTTAATAATCTTTGGCTTATAGATTAAGTATTGTTCAATGTAAATTCAGAATTTTAATCAACTTGCCCAGTTCCGATCGGAGTTATTGAACTCCAAAGTTGGAAGATTTAACATGGCGAGTAAAAACCAAGTGAATATACCAGACCGTTGGTTAACATATCATGGGCAATATGTCGAAAGCATATATGTTAGCTTTTCAAATATTAATACGTAAATCAATTTAAAAAAATCTGATGTGGCCAGCACAATACCTTTCGTCAATCCTGTATATTATATACAAATTCCATACATAAATTTTCTTGCAAAAGATTCTAAATTTCCAGTAAAATTATTTCATAAACAAACTATGCAAATGGCACTTGACACTGACATCTTCTTCATCTTCTTCTTTAGCTTTTCCCATTCGTTAGGGGTCGCTATTTTTTACTTTCTTCTTCCATTCATTTCTGTTTTGAGGATCGTTCTTATTCGGTTGCGTTTCTCTCTAGTCTTCCGCAATACAGTCTTTCTATCTTTTCTTTGGTCTTCCTATGTTTCTTCCACCTTCTATTACTAAGCTATTCAGGCTTCTTCCAATATATTCTTTATCTTTCCTCATGACATATTTAAACCAATGTAACCGTCTCTCTTGTATGTTTTTAGAAATTTCTAATACTCTAGTTATTTCCCTTATTCTTTCATTCCTTATTGTATCTTTCCTTGTATTTCCCAGCATCTATCTCAACTTCCGGTTGACCAATTATAACCAAAATCTAATCAAGTCTGCATATGGATGTAAGGAAGAGGAATACGTAAGGTCTGTAATTTCTGGAATTCTAGTATTGGAGTATTGGAGATATCGCGGCCGAAACCGAAACCGCGGTCACACACTCACGCGCAAACACACTTACGCGCACACAAACTCACACACACACACACATACTAAAATCAAAAACATAAAAATAGTAAAATCGTATTCCGAGAACCTTAAAACGTGCTTATTTATTTGAAACTTACCATTGAATTTTTTGACCAAAGACATTACCTTCCATACATAGATGAAATGGAAGGTAAAAATTATCAACAACAAATCAGATTATGAAATTTTGAGAATTGATAAAAGTAGTTATTGATAAATAGCTAAAGGTAACAAGTTAATAAAATGCTCAAATTTTTGATATTTTGTTTATAATTGTATTCTTGAATAACATATTGGGTGGTAATAAAAATAAGTAAATAATTATAAGGACTAGCATTTACTTATCAGTATCAGTAAGAATTGCAAGTAAATACTTATTTTTATATTAATATCCAGATGCTGATTCTTACAAATAAATACTTAGAAGTTTGTACATACCTATGAAATATAGAAGTAACCGTGCTTTTGTAAATTTTGATATTTGTTAACAGTTCATTCTTATATTTACTTATTGGAAGTTAACAAACTAATCTAAAATTCAGTTCTAGATAAATTTTTGAAATTTTAAAAATGTTTAGTTTTGTAAGCAGCGACAAGGACGAAAATATTAATGTATGTAATATAAATTTTTAGCTTTTTTACAGTTTAAGTCATTACTAATTTTCATTATAAATATGGTATAAGTACATACTTTTGCCAAATAAGTATTTTCTTATGGCATCAGCTTTTATTGAACCTTTATTAATACGGATATAAGTACTTACTTATAAAACTGTCAATAGGTTTGTTCATAGAACGGTTTAAAACCGTCAGCAACCGTCAGAGGCATGCGCAGTTACATAAAAGCGTTCGCAGAGTCACAAATTTCCAACTCTAATTATTAGTTCAATGTTCATAGAAACTTTCTGACTGGTTGCTGGTCGGTTGCCAACTATCAGAATAATTTCCAACTCGAGAGGAAATTTTAAATATGAGGCATGCGCACTTACACTGTTTTGACAAGACATTTGTATTTCTTTTGATTACAGGTTTTGATTTCATTTAATGTTTGGTTATATACTTACAAATAAAATAAATTAGTGAAATAAATATTTTACGGTAAGTAAATCATTGTAAATTAATGTAACAAAAGACTGACTCACTGACAAGTGTCACTACAGTGATCGATAATATCGATATATTTACTACCAAAATTAAGCAGAGACATTTATTATTCATTTTAAAAAGTTAAGTGACATAATGCTGTTCACAGAAGAATTCAAACAGTTTGATTTGCAACCAGTTTGAAACCACGCATGCGCACTCAAACTCAACCGTTGGAAATATGTTCTATGAACAAACCTAATATAAACGTTTACTTATTTTTATTAATACCACCCATTTATTTCCGTTTATTATTCTTCTTTTGAATACATTGTCATTTGTATTGTCGGTAACAAGTAAAAAGACTAACATCCTTGCCTGAGCGGGATTTAAACCCGAGACCTTTAGACTATGAAGCGTCTGCACAGCCTCTACGTCATCCTCGTCGGTGACATACTATTATTATTAATGTTTTCAAATCATGTATAATACAAATTTTAAATTGTCCTTCTACTTTATGTATTCTGGACTATTCTGACACCATTAAGAATCACCTTAAATTTAAATGTCCCATTGTAAGAAAATACGAATAATAAAATCAGTGTTAATAGAATGAGTTACTGTTTAGTAGAACTATAATTTGCATTTTACGTGTTCACAATGTTAAACATATGTAATAATCATATTCATAAACATATAATAGTATGTGGGTTGAATAGAATAGCTCCTACTGTCAATTGTCTTGCGTTGTAGTAGCAATCTAGTTGGCGTCTAGTGGGACGAACGTCTTTTGTTCGCCGACAGTCGTGTGTTTGTTGTCACCCAATCAAAATGATTAAGATGTTCACGTTAAAGAATAGAATTATGTATAGTGTGTCCACTGTAAGCGGGCCACCATTGCTAACTTTCTTATTCGAAGAGATAGAAAGACGATTAAATAGACAAAGTTGGGCGATATTATACGACAAATTTAACGATGGAAAATACAAAACAATTGAACATCAAATACGCAACTTATTCAATAAAATACCTTTTTTATATTGAAAATGGTACCATTTAAAAGGTTTATTATCTGAATATAAAAGTTCATTATCACTATGCCTCTAAAATTAAAAACAAAAGAGTTATTTCAAGTTGAAATTTAAATATTTTATTTCATATTTTAATACACATATATCATTGTTGCTATGGAAACAACAGAAACTAACATTAAACAAAGAACAATTGTCATTTTATTGATAGATGCTGTCAACAAAATGGAAAAATATACTAATGATGAATTAGTTGATATGCATTTTGTTTATGCAAAGTGCAATAAAAATTCTGTAGCCAGTGCGCAAAAATATTTAGAACTATATCCCAATAGACCTCAACCCAATAGAAAATATTTTAGAAAATTTAAATCCGCTTAAGAGAAACCGCTAAATTACATGAAGAAAAAAGAAAACGTGATCAAGTGACAGGAAACGAAGAAAATGTAGAAAATGTTTTGGCGTATACTTACCACAAAATGGAAAATACTGAAGAAGTATCGTTACGAGAAATTGAAACTAATACTAACGTTAATAAAGAATCGGTAAGAAAAATTTTGAAGAAAAATAAATTCAATCCATGTAAATGTCGTAAAATTCATCATTTACAAGATCGTGATTTTGAAAGGCTTGAATTTTGCCAGTGGATATTAAACGAGCATCGACGGGATTATAGAATTAGCCATCAAATATTATGGTCCGATGAATCTTATTTTTCGCAAAATGGCTTCTTTAACAGTAATATTCATTATCGGTGGAGTGATCAAAATATTTTTTGGACCCAACAGACAAGTTTTCAAGGTCATTTCGGTGTTAACGTTTGGTTAGGTGTATTAGATACATATTTGATTGGCTCTTATTTTCTTGAAAGAAGTTTGACTCAAGAAGTGTATTTACATTTTCTTCAAGATACTTTCGAGAACTACCTTGATAATATGCCATTAAACGTTGCACGAAATATGAAGTTCTTTCAACAGGATGTTGCTCCAGCACACAATGCGCTAGCAGTGAGGCACTATTTGAATGATAGATTCCCTCAAAAATGGATTGGAACATATGGCCCTGTTCCGTGGCCAGCACGGTCACCGGTCAAGGACGTAAGGTCATTACGTCCCTAATTTTTTTGTCTGGGGTTTTATTGAAGATAAAGTATATCAAAGACCAGTGAACACGGTTGATGAATTAAAAAAACAGAATTACTGCTGCCTGTGCTCTAATATCAAAAAGGATGTTGACTAAAACATTGAAGTCTGTGATAAAAAGAGCACACATTTGTCGTGAAAGAAATGGTCAATATTTTGAACATTTTTTTTAAGTTTACTAGTTAATAATTAATTTCGTTATTTGTTTTTGTTTTTTCCATAGCAACAATATTGTATTTGTATCAAAATATGAAATAAAATATTTAAATTTCAACTTGAAATAACTCTTTTGTTTTTAATTTTAGAGGCATAGTGATAATGAACTTTTATATTCAGATAATAAAAATCTTTTAAATGGTACCATTTTCAATATGGCATTCCATTTAAAAAAATGTTAATTTGTTGAATAAGTCGTGAATTTGATGTTCAATTGTTTTGTATTTTTCACCGTTAAATTTGTCGTATAATATCGCTCAACTTTGTCCATTTAATCGACTTTCTATCTCTTCAAATAAGAAAGTTAGCAATGGTGGCCCGCTTACAGTGGACACACTGTACTTTCGTATTTGGTTTTTTATTTTAAATTAATAATACTGGATGTATTATTGCAAAATTAATGAAGTGACAAATTAAATTTTCCGAAGCAAATGATGTGTAAAATATTACATTATAAATTATAATCCGGTTTCAATAACTATAATTATGTTGTTATAATTTGAAGATTATAATCTAAGTGTAGGTGATGTTAAGATTCAAGATCTCTCAAATAGACGTCAGTTAAATTTTTGAAGTATTTTTAATGTAAGCACTCGAAAGCTTTCTTAAATGATTTTCAAGTAGTCATTCTAAAATTACATGATCAAATGACATACATACATATACGAGTAGGTACATAGTACATATGTTCAAACAGAGGTCTTATAACTATTTGCCTTAAACTGTTAACTTAGTTAAATTAGTAAAATATGTATAAACGAAATAATAATTTGAAAAAGAGGTCACCAGTTTTGATATTAACTACTCTCATTTATCATATTAAATAAAAAACATGTATTTTTACTAGGTGTATTTATACTAATAGCATTAATCTATTATGCATCATGTACAATTGGGCGAGAACATAGTCTTGGATAAAAATACTAAACGTTACTTGATATTGTGCTGTGCATAATAGAAAATGGCCCTAAAAAAAAAAATATCTGATGTGGCCAACACAATACCTCCCGTTTAATTTAATTTTTATTCATGTAAATACTTAAAATTAAATTAAATTTAAATACCGGGTTCGATCCCGACCGACGCCAAATATTTCGAATTTTAAATGGCACAAAAATGACCCCTAATGATGCACTCACCACGCCAGCAATAAGTGCTCGTGAGGTAATACCTGGTAAACGCCCGCACGGTACAAATATGTCATCATCGTTATCGAAATCTGTGTTCAAAGCAGATTTTCAGACCCAGCAATGGGTAATATGCCGTGATGGTATATTTATTTATATACTTACCTATATTCATTGCTGGCGTGGAGAGTGCACTACAGGGGTCAATTTTGTGCCATTTAAAATTCTAAAATATTTGGCGTCGGTCGGAATCGAACCTGTTCCCAAGATTCGCGTGAAGTGACGCCGGGTAAACGCCTGCACGCAACAAATATGTCATTATTACCGACATCTGCGTACAAAGCAGATTGGCTCACCCATCAATGGGTAATATGCCGTGATAATATATTATATGTTTTTATTATCTTACCTATATTTTTACATATTTAAACTGTATGTTTCCATATAATTATTGATCCATTTTTTTTTATTTTTTTTTAAAACGTTCATATTATTATTTGAAATGATTAGTTTGTTGACAGTGATATATATCTGTCAGTTACAAACATTTAAGATCTGCATTGTATAACCAAGTGTATGGGTTGTGTTTAAAGCGTAGGCTCCGGGATTAAAATTATAGATAGTTATATAAATTTATCCATAAAATATATAGAAAATGTATTAATGCAAACCTGTAGATAATTTAATAATCTTTAATTTTTATATAACATAAATCTCGAAAAAATAACATTTAAATGTATTTTTCGAAGAAAAACTATTTTGAGCTTCCAGTAAAGTGCCATTTTCAGTTATCTGATTTACTCCATAATCTATTGGCATCTTTCCATATAAGAGTAAGGTAGAAATACAAGGTTTCAAAATTTTCTGAACAATAGTATTTGAGTTAGAGCGTAAAGAGGATCCACATACACATACACACTTACACACATACACACAGACATCATTGTGAATATGTTAATATATTTTTAATATATTTTCAAAATTACATAACACCTACAAAGGTGACGTATTAAAAAAAACTAATAAACATTATGGCCCGTACTACGATCACGGTTTTAACTAAAACGCTGTTTTAAAAAATGTCAAATTTAAATTTAAACATTTAATTTTGCACGTATGTATGAAGATCGATTTTTTAAAAAATATTTGTTTGAATACAAACTATGTTTTGCTTTTAAAACATATTTTGATAAATTCGATATTATTTATTATTGTTATTAAATAATGATATCTGACACTTCTTAAAACAGAGTTTTAGTTAAAACCGTGATCGTAGTACGGGGCAATGTGAGTAATTCAAAAGTATGTTACTAAATTCCACAAGTATTTATAAATTTGGATACAGATGAAAGGTGCGACAAACATAGAAAGAAACTTTATAGAAAAGTAATATTTATTTAAAAAAATCTGATGTGGACACCACACGACTTCCTTGTACGATTATTAAACTATACATATTTTTTTTAATAAATAAATTACAAAATATTAATTTTAACTTCAAAACAGTAAGATATACAGCGACCATAATCTAACCCGGTTCTTTTTTAAAGAGAGTTTTGATTACAATAAAGAAATATTTCATTACAACAATGAATATGACTAATTTTACAATAAAAATATAATATTTGTTATTGTACGAATCATAAAATTGCACGTATTTAACGTAATTTGACATGAACATTTTTTTATGTTTTTGTCTTAATCCATAGCAAGCTTTATTACAAAAACAAAAAAGTATATAATTTTTAAATTTACATATCTCGCTTATACAAAGGGCTAATTTAATAATACTTGATGTGCTAGACGCAGAAATTAATTCTCTAAAACTTTTATTTGAAGCATTTATTTCTAAAATTAAAAATAAAATCATTTTATTCAAGAAAAACTGTTAACAACTTCAAGTAATGTACCACTTCCGGTTAGCCTATTTTAACCAAAATCTATTATGTTATTTCGATTGACATAAAAGTCTTGTATACAAAATTTGATAAGTTTTGGATTATATTTTAAAACAGTTTTTCATGCCACTTCTGGAAATTGTGTAATAACCAGAAAGGGAGGTGCACAACTAGATGTTATAGGAGTCCTAAATACAAAATTTCAACTTTCTACGGCTTACCGTTTTTGAGTTATGCGAGATACGTACGTACGGACGTACGTACAGACGTCACGACGAAATTAGTCGAAATGGATTCAGGGATGATCAAAATGGATATTTCCGATGAAATCTGAAAACCGAATTTTTTTGCGATTACAATACTTCCTTTACTTACATACAAGGAAGTAAAAAACTATTTATGAATAAAATTTAAATTACACAAAAAATAAATAGTATTATGTGTTTAAATACTTTTCCTATTAACCACTATTATTTGTAACATCAAGTATTCATCCTGGCATTGAATTAAGTATATAATTTAACCATAATTTAATTTTTTATGTAAATTTTGTAATACTTTTGAATTTTTGTTTTTCTCATGGCACACTATATCATCATTATTGTTGTTTACGAGGTTTGCTAAAAAAAGGTGACTTATTTTTCTCGAAAAATATTTGTTTATTCATCAATATCTATTTTGTCCCCTTCAAAGTAATCCCTCTCAGATATAATACATTTGTGCCAGCGCTTTTTCCAATCCTCGAAGCACTTCTGATACGCGCTTTTTGGTATGGCCTTAAGCTCATCCAGCGATGCGGTCTTTATCTCCTCAATCGTGGCAAAACGCCGCCCTTTCAGTTTTAAAAACAGGAAAAAGTCACAGGGGGCCAAGTCCGGTGAATATGGTGGCTGAGGCGTGATTACGGTGTTGTTTTTGGCCAAAAAATCACGAACAAGCAACGATGTGTGAGCAGGTGCATTATTGTGATGCCAAAGCCATGAATTGTTTTGCCACAAATCCGGGCGTTTTCTTCGTATTGCTTCACGCAAACGGCGCATAAGTTGGAGGTAATATTCTTTATTGACCGCGACCTTTTGGCAAGAACTCATAATGCACCACGCCATTGTAATCGAAGAAAACAGTTAGCAAAACCTTCACATTTGACCGAACTTGGCGTGCTTTTTTCGGTCTTCCCTGAAGAGCTTGTACCACTTATAAACACTTTTTTTGTTCAAAGTAGACTCGCCAAATGCCACAGTCAACATTCCAAGTGCGTTGGAGCACTTAATTTTATTTTTCACACAAAATTTAATTCAGATTTTTTGATCCATTTTTTTCGACTGTAAAAAATCGCCAAGCACACCAAAATACGTTTAACATTTATATCTGTCAAAAACAATCTACAAATGCAAAATGGCTGATCATGTCAACATATGTTGGGAACATATGTACCAACGTAACAAACAAAAAAAAATCGAGAATCTAATATACGTAGCCCGCGAAATTTGAAAACTCACTTTTTTTAACAAACCTCGTATAACTTATTGTAAACTCCCTCTATAAATTGGATTTATCCTATTGAGTGGTTAACAATAAAATAAATAAATAATTATCGATGATTCTGTGGTCTATAAATTTTTCTGCATCCATTATATTTTTAAATATTTACATTATGTGTATATCTTTAACTGAGCCGGAATAGTGGATGAAAAAATAAGAAATAAGCCGTTTTGAACATGTTCAAAATATTTCATGTGTTAGTTACTCAACGGTAAAATCTTGTAATGCATGATATGAAAGAGAATTTTATGTTTAATTTAACTTTTCAAGCCGTGCACTTTTATTTTAACAGTGTAAGAGTAGTGGATGCAAAAATGATCCGATTTAAAAATATAACGTATGAAAATCTGTTTTACAGACTACAAAATCAGGGATAACTCCATGTCACGATGAATGAAAGCCATTATATGATAAAAAGTATTAGACAAAGAATAAAATATTGTTTACTTTTCGCGTAATTTAAAGCACTGATTTATGGAAAAGGGCCCAGGCCATAAATGTTTGAGGGAGGACGGGCTTGTTTAAACATTAGGTACGTTTACTGAGTCCTGTAATATGCAGTATTTATATTTAACAAAAAATTTCATGTTTGACTGAGGGGCCCTTTCAAACGGGGGCCCAGATGGCCAGTATCCTACTGCCGACACTGGATAATACCTAAATAATAAAGGCTACTATAGAAAATTCTAAATGCGTAATATTTATTTTTCGTACAATTTATGTTTCTTACATAAATTGTTTTGTTTTTACCTTCCGTCACCTTTAGGTAAGGAAGATGTCTTTGCTCAATAAATTCGATTGTGAGTTTTTAATGAATAAGCACGTTTTGGGGCCCTAGAATATGAATTTACTATATTTACGATGGTGTCTGTGTGTGTGTCTGTGTTTGCGTGTATGTATGTGTGTGTGACTATCGTTTCGGCAGCGATAACTCCAATATTACAATTCCAAAAATTTCAATTTTTTCGTATTCCTCATCCTTCCATCTAAATGAAGATTTGATTAGATTTTTACAAATGATTAACCAGAAGTACCTTAATTTGAGGCTTTTTCTTTAAAAAAAAAAGTTAAATATCATTTTTTATCATTTTAAATATTAAAGAATATTTTATTCTCTATACCCTATACGATTTGGTTGCATTATTTTCTTCATATTCAATATATTTGGAGGTAAAAATTTATGAAGAAATTAATTTTCATAAATCTTGTAATCTTTGCTTCATTATGAAAATGGTTTGAATAATTCAATATTACTAATTGACATACATAATATGTCTGTGAAATAATTTTGCTGAAAATACAAGAAACCTTCTGTGTGGAATTTATGTAAAGTAGATAGAAATGACGGAAGGTATTGCGCTAGCTACAACAGATTTTTTGAATTGAATTTAAATTTTTCAAAAATCGCTAAACTGGACTAATTACACATAAATGAAACAAATTTTCAATCTATCATATTTTTACATGACAAATAAAAAATTCAAATTTAATAAGTAATAAGTTTTCAGGGAATAAGCATATTTTGGGATCCTTAAAATTTAGAATACCATTTGTGGTGTCCCGGTTGTGATTTATATTGATTAGGTTCGAATTCGACCGACGGCAACTAAATCCGGCATCTTATGTTCATAATAAAAATAAAACCTATTAAACAACACATTCATATATCCTGCTGCAGAATATATCCTGCATAATTCGACCTTATCTTACCTTCTACACACAATACAACAAACACCATTTATTCGCTTAAAAAAAAACCAGTGCCGACATTAAAGTTGGCTGGTCATAAAGTTCTCCATTCAGATGCAAAATAATGTAAATTTGCAACTTTGTTGCATTGATGTATCATTTTTGTGTTTGTATTCACACATAGCATTTTAAGCATTCCTTGGGCAGGTGAATAAAACATGCGCAGTGAAGGAACGGAATATGGAGTGAAAGGTGTCGGTCAAAACAGCCGTTGAATCTAGGACATTCGGGCTAATTACAGGGTGTCCGGAATTTGATTGATTCCGAGGAGATAGAGGCAAGAATTTTATACCGTATGAACGATATGTTAATACGATGAGTTTAGTTTCAATCGTGCGTTAAATTAGATATATTCAGTGGCATACATTAAGGGAGTTTATATTCTGTAAAATATTCGCTTAACGAATCGTTATCATAATGAAATCGTTATCTTCGTATTCGTAATCTGTAATACATTTTAAAAAATCTGTTGTGGCCAGCAAAATACCTTCCGTCAATCTTGTGTATTATGTATAAATTCCATACATAAATTTTCTTGCAAAAGATTCTAAATTTCCAGTAAAATTAATTCATAAACAAACTATGCAAATTGCACTTGACACTAACATCTCCTTCTTCTTTAGCTTTTCCCATTCGTTAGGGGTCGCTATTTTTTATTTTCTTCTTCCACTCATTTCTGTTTTACGTGTCGTTCTCATTCAGTTCCTTTTCTCTCAAGTCTTCCGCAATATAGTCCATCCATCTTATCTTTGGCCTTCCTCTGTTTCTTCAACCTTCTATTACTAAGCTATTCATTTTTCATCCAATATATTCTTCATTTCTCCTCATGACATTTTCAATGTAATCAACTCTCTTGTATCTTTCTAGAAACTTGTAACACTAGAGTTTATTCCTTACCGTATCTTTCCGTACGTCTTCTCCAACATCTACTTCAACATGATCATCTCTGCCACATTCATTTACTTTTTATTGATACTGACATCTGTCAATTTGAATTATCTAAATATATTAACAATTTTCATGGTTAGCATTGCTGGCTAATTTATAAAATTTAATTTCTTTATAATTCTTTAACTCTATATCTATTGACTATGAAGTATAAAATGCAATCAAATCGTATAGAGATTAATATATTCTTTAAGTTATAATAACGTTAAATGCAATAATCATATTTAACTGTTAAATCTTCAAATGAGGCTACTTCCGGTTCACCAATTATAACCAAAATCTAATCACTTATTCTTCTAGATGTAAACTTGAGGAATACGAAAAAATTATAATTTTTGGAATCGTGCTATTGAAGTTATGCGATCCAAAACTTTCGGAAGTTATGGAAGGTAAAAATAATAATCTTGGGATAAGTTAAAAAAATTATTTCATAAAATCATATTATAATTTTAAATGAAATATCTAAAATAATTCAATATCACTCACAAAACTTCTAAGATTAGTTCTGGTGGGAATCAGCTGTCAACCTGTCCCGCTGTCAGACTCTTTCTTCTTCTTCGGGCTATGCTAAAGCTACTACTACCATCTGTAGACAAATTGGAAAGCTTGCGCTAGGCGCTAGTAATAAAAACTAATTAAATTATTTTAATATTACCTTGCAAAAAACTATAATATGACGGGTTTTGATATCACTATTCAACATAATAGCAATTTTATTTTGACACGAATAAAAATACTGAATTATTGACAAACGTTTAAGTATCGAATGATTTTTCCAGTCGTTAAAAAATAACGATATCGCGCTATCTTTTTTTCGTTATGTAGAATTAAATTATTGTTTACAGAATACTACTTTAATGATTATCGTTATAATAACGATATAACAATGCATAATGTCATAACGAATTTTTACAGAATAACCCTATTAGTGGGTTTCTAATTCCGGTGCGTCAGCCTTATGTCTTCACCACCGTTTTCTCGTCTAAACTACTCGACTTAGATCTAGCTACTACATCGGCAATGGTTAAAAGAGTTCAAAATCCGTTAGCAAATTTACGATGTGATGAAGCATTTTTTATTATTGAAGATAAAGCTAAATTACCAGCAGAAAATGTTAAATTTCAGTAGCATATGAAAATTCGGCAGTCAGAAGAAAAAAGACACTTTGACGAACGAGCAATAGATTGAGCCCATTGAAGACCGAAGACTGATTTCTGAGTTTTAAAATAGAAGTTGATCACGTTAGTGTTAAATCAAATATTTGGTTATCTACAGACTCAATTTATTGATAGATTTGAAGACTTTTATTAGGTATTCTCATCGTTTTCATAACTTCAACCAGTTTTTTTTATAAAGACGCGAGTTTAAAAGGCGTTATGGATTTGGTTTTAACTTACATAGACGATTTAGACGAAATAAGTAGCACTGTCGATGAATACAAGCAGTTCAAAAGTCTGTACAAATAAATTTTCAGTAATAATATAACAAGAGAGTGAGAATAAATTGAAAATAATTTGACAGATTTTTCGAAAACTTGTTGCCCGAAGGGCTTTCGTGACTATTGCCAAATGGCAACAAGTTTGAGAAAGAAACTGGAGAATTATTTTCTAATTTATCGAACTCTCGAATTATATTTACTTAGATTATTTTTTAATTTACAAATTTGTTTCAAACGGTAAGACACAACTGTCATGTTATTGTGACGCCATCTACTGTCGTTATTAATTAGCTTCATTCATTTACACAGTACAGTTGGTAAGCCTGTTTTGACAACTAGAACAGAATTATTTTGACAAGGCCAAATGCCACATAATTATAAATAATCAGGATTTGATTTATACATATTTATGAAGAAACTAAATACATGACATTTGTCAACAAAAACAAAAGCTACAGAGTTTATTCCCGGGAATAATCTCTAGAGCTTTATTCTCAGTATAATAATGACAGGATTGGTTAAAACACGAACACGTGACAAAAAAAGAAACATTTCATTGGTTTAAAGAAATGTCAAAAAATAATCACTTCAAAAAAAGAAACTCTTAAAATAAACCATATTCTTAATTCAATAATATGATTTATACTTTCAAAAATTTGAGTATATTATAAAATACTTTTGACCCTTACAAGAAGCGCAACTGCTGAACGCAGCTTTAGTGGCCTAACATAAAGTCATATTTACGGTTTACAGAGACTGAGATCAGGGTGTCTGATTTGGTAATATTAAACATTGAATGAGTTTTTCAAAAAACATATGTTTAAATGAAGTGATTGATTTATACAAACTTAAAAATCTGTTGTGGCCAGCACAATACCTCTCGCCACTTCCTTTTTTTGGTTACATAAGTATAGGGCACGAACGGTAATGTTACATTTTTGGGCTTGACAAGCAAATGTGTGGGCCCGTTTCAGAATGATAATTAGTAATTATGTACATAGATGTCAAATGTTAGAATTTTTCATTAAAAATTTCAAGATTTTCTAAATTTACGTAGTTAATTTATCACCAGGAGTTTAAAGTTTACTTGTATGCCTTAGATATTTAACATTTAATTCTGCTCCACATGGAATTGGAAAATCACTAAATTTAGAATGAGAAATTATGATATTTGACATCTATATACATAATTACTAGCTATCATTCTGACATGGGCCCCCATATCTGCTTGTCAAGGCCAACAAAATCATATGACTGCTCGCTCCCTATTGTATTTAACATTTCTTGTATACCTACACTCTACACCAAAAATTCTACTTACGCATATATCTATTCCATATATATTTAGATTGTTTAATTTTAAATTCATTTTTGATGAAGAAATTTTGTCCTCTTCTAATTTTTCGAAATGTTTCCAATTCTATTAATACATTAAGAAATAATATAATGTATGTACTTCCCAGAAAAAGTCTTCAGTAATGTCTTCGGATTTCTGACACTGACATTATCTGTCAATTACAAACAAATTAAATTTTCAACTATTTTCCATGGCCATTCTTTCGGCTGTAAAATTTATTATAACAGATTATTTTACATACTATATTTCTTCTATCTCTAAATCTATAGAATATATTGTAAAATATTTAAATGTATCAGAAAGAGAATTTATTTTTCTTTAATATTATCAAGAAAAAATTTCAAAAAATATTATTTAAAAGATTTTTTTTCAAGAATCTTCTACTTCCGGTTGTCCAATTGTTACCAAAACCTTTTCAGATCTTCCCATGAATGTCCGATTGGGAAATACGTAGTTAAAAAAATTTAAAGTCTTATAGTTTTTGAGTAACCGTCCTTCCAACATCCCACACACACACACACATACACACACACATCCACACACACACACACACACACACACACACACACACACACACACACACACACACAGACATCATCGTAAAAATGATAAAATCGGATTGTAGGGACCTTAAAACGTGCTTATTCAATAAAATCTGGATATGCGATTTTTAGCATGAATGCAATACCTCTCTTAGCGAGAGGTAAAAAAGCACAATATTAATTTATAATAGGTCTCATAGCCGCGTGCCGAGTGTCTGGTCGCGAATCTGGGGAACCGGATTCAATTCCTACTATCAAATATTTCGAATTTTAAATGGCACAAAACTAATCTCTGTGATGCACTCTCCACGCTAAAAATGAGTACCCGTGAGCTAACGCATGGTAAACGCCCGCACGATACAAATATGTCATCATCATTACGAAATCTGTGTACAAAGCAGATTAGCACACCCAGGAATGGGTAATATGCCGTGATAATATATTTATTTATTTTCATATTTAAATACATAGCTGCATATTTACTAATACTAGAAATTATGTATCTTAAGTTCCTTTCCACATAACTATTATTCTATTTACAATTTTCGTTTTAAAACGTTATTATTATTAATTTGAAATTATGTATATTAAGTTCCTTTCCATGTAACTATTGTTCTATTTACAATTTTCTTTTGAAAACGTTACTGTTATTAATTTGAAATGATAATTTTTTTGACAATGACATTTATCTGTCAGTTACATACATTTTAGCTGAACTGCGTAACCATGGAGTTGTGTGCATAAGCTCCGATATATAATTTTTACATTATTTTATAAATTTATCCATAAAATATATAGAAAAATATTAATGCAAACCTGTAGAAAATGAAATAATCTTTAAGTTTTATAATAACAAATTGCTAAAAAATTACATTTAAAGGTACTTTTTGAAAAAAAACTATTTTGAGCTTCAAGTAAACTGTCATTTTCAGTTATCTGATTGACACCAAAATCCATTGGTTTCTTTCCATATTAGAATAAGTTAGAAATACAAGATTTCAAAATTTTCTAAACGATAGTATTTGAGTTAGAGCGTAAAGAGGATCCATACACAGACATCACCGTGAAAATGTTAAAAATGGAATCTAAGGACCTTAAAGCCTCATTCCCATCTACAGTTTTAATTTTAGGTTTTAGTTTTAATTTTATGTTTTAATTTTAATTGTATGTTTTAATCGCAGAACTGATGTGCTGTTTCTTGCTGAGTTTTAGTATTAGTTGTTATTTCAAACATGGTGCACAATGCGCACGCGTCATTACTGTCAACAGTGGTTTGCTGTTAGCATTTTAAACTAGATTTTATTATTTAACAATAAACTTTTACTATTTTTGACCTTATAATACCGATTTTCTTTATTTTACAAATTTGTTTTAGTTATTATAGATTTTAGGTTAAGCCCGGCCGATAAAAATAACCACTGTTGTGTCAAGTTTTAATTTTTAGTTTTAGAAAGTTTGGAGTTTGCATACTCGTAAAACTAAAACATAAAACTAGAATTAAAATTAAAATTAAAACATGCGCTGGGAATGATTACTCACACTGCCATATGCTATACTATTCTTGCGACTAAAACAGTAAAATTAAAACTAAAATTAAAACAGTAGCTGGGAATGATACTTAAAACGTGGTCATTTACCAAAATCTCGATATGCGATTTTTAGCACGATCCCTATACCTCCCTTACCAAGGGTAGCGTGAGGTAAAAATGGTATTTCAATAAGTATGCCATGCAATGTTTTAGTTTTAGAAATTGAAATATTGTAAAATAAATAAGAATTATGATTTGTAATAAAGTAAATTTATTTGGTAACAATAGTAAACTATTAAAATAATGGAGAATGGAATAATATATTTTTACGGAGTATCCTTCATAATTAAAAATAGAGACTAAAAATATTCGAAAATAACTAAATAATTTAAATAGATTGAAGATGGTCTTTAGGTTTACATAATTTATTGTAGTCAAAATGTTATAAATTGGATGTTTCGGGTCAGCACCACTCATCATCAACATTAAATTATTTTTCATTGAAGTTACATTATTTTGTTAAGCTTTTTTACAAAAATCGTCATTTAACGGACTAAAAAATAATTGTACATTTGGACAACACACATTGTGAGTTACCCGCCAAAAGACAACGGCATATTTTGACTACAATAAATTACGTGAACCTAAAGGCTTTCTTCAGTATAATTGCTACCAAAGGTTCCGAAACAATATTTATAAATAATTTAATGCAAACGGATCGAACAGAAAAATAATTTCTAATAAGTTAAATTATTACCGCGGCGATAGGCAGTAAATCACAAAACGCAGCGAAATTACCGTCGCGTTTTACGGTAAAACGCAGCATAACGGAACGAACAAACCTAATGTACAGTGTTTCCTTTAAAACAATCAGCCATTTTTTGGGCGAACTAATGACTAGAGAAAAATGTTATATACAGAAAATGATCAAGACGGAGCTAATTTACCAGTAATAACAAACCTAAAATTTAACAAGTGGCTCCCAAACAGTAGAAGAAAATTATATTTTTTTAAATGGTATTCTATATAATATTTCAGCCCATTAGATAGAGATTGTGTTTCTGATTTCAACGATATAAATATTGTATAGGGTTGTATAACAAATATTTCGAGAAAAATGGTATTAAAAATTATGCTACAATATTGCACATGTGTTGATAGGTCTGTTACCTAGAATACGTTAGTAGTAAAGCCATTTTTTATTACATTATTTCTAATTTCGAATAAATACGATTTTTCTCGAAATAATTGTTATATCGTTGAAATCAGAAAACAAATCTCTATCTAATGAGATAAAAATTATATAAGGTACCGTTTAAAAAAATATAATTTTGTTTTAACGTTGAATTTTCGGTTTGTTATTACTTATAAATTGGTCCTCTATTCTTTATTATTTTTTGTATATCACATTTATCTCGAAAGTCATTAGTTCGCCCAAAAAACGCTGGTTGTTTTAAAGGAAACATCTGTATATCATTTCTGTTTAACTTGTATGTATTAAATGTTTATAATATAGCGCCATTTTTCATCCTCATACCTGCCTCATATTGGTATCAGTATACGCCACTGGATATATTACTTTAAAAATATTACAATTAAATAAATAAATAATTTCCAACAGATCTGCTTTATATGTCTATTATATAGGTCTATTTTTAATAAGAGGATTTAGAAAAATAGATATCAATTTGATTTTTCATCAAAAATTTTAAACGGCCCTTGAACAAAAAAAATTAAATCGAAATTTTGACATCAATGCACAATAATTCATTTGAAATATCATTTCGATGTAATATTAATTTAAGGGACGCTTAAAATTTAAGTGTCACTCGAAACTATTTTTGCTAGTGTTTTTACTTTAATTACAATGGGGTATTCCAGTGTAGTAAAATTTAAAAGAAAAAATATTATAATGTTATTAACTAGGTTGAAAAACGACCGAATTCTGAAAAATAAACTCAAAATTGTTTTATTTAATATGATTTTCCAATTGTTTTATTTTAGCGCGGAAAAGATTACACGTGGTGTATGACGTCCATTCGTTCTATTACGTATGTAATGACGTACTTGTCTGCTTGTGGAAACAGAAGAAGCAGTGCGTTCACCATTAATGCTTTCTCGTTTCTCAGCTGATCTTTGTTTGTGTTTCTTGCTAGTTTTGATATTTTGCTGTAAGAATGACAGCAACCAAATTCTTAACTAATAATACTTTAATATAGTTACAACTAAAATCCACGGATAACAAAAATAAAACAAATGAAAGTCATCCAAAACAAAATAGCATCTGACACTGTGAACAAACCAAATCCCCTTCCTCTTACTCGCTCCAAGCCAAGCGACTAACAGCTGTAGTCTACGACATGAAGCGAATTGACGTCATACCATATAATTCAAATTTTTAAGCATAATTCAAAAATTCACATCTCGCGGAAATGACACAATAAAAATCTTAAATTTTCACATTTGTATTTCAAATTTATTGAAGTTTCAGAAAAAAAAATAAAAAAAGATTATTGGAATACCCCACTGAAAATACTAGGAAACGAATATTTTGAAAAATTATTCTTTACTTTCGTTGCAATGGTATTTCATAAGTATGCGCGAAAAACAAGCGCACTCGAATTAGGTAAAAAGAAAGTGAAAACACTGGAAGAACTACAATGTCAATAATATTATTGCCAACATAGTTGAATCGATCATTTTGAAAATGGGTCACCCCTAATTTTTCCAACAATTTATAGTAAACTATATAATATTAATAAAACGGATGTTTAAAACTCAAAGATTATTAATTAATTGTCAATCATAGTTATTTATGTATCGAGGCACTGAAGTTTTACTTTTTATCACAAATGTGGAATTTATACGAGTGCATATTAATGGGTCGATTTTGTCCACAGCTGTAAGTCTTACAGATCTGTAAAAACGTGACAAAAATACATCTATTCTTGTTGATTAATATAAAATTATACATGAGAGTGTCAGCTTTCGTTGCGATTTTGTTCATTATTCACAGATTTACAAATCTATATGACTTGCAGATGTGAACAGAATAGACCCATTAATTATATTTGAAATCGAATAATTGTGAAATTGAAAGGGATATTTATTTTTATAGGTTAAGTTTACTTTACATATCTGTAAATGTGACGTTATTAATTTCGTCTTGGACATTGAAGTTATTATAAAGAACACTCAAAATTATGTGTTTTATCCCAAACTTATCCATCGGAATTATTAGTTGTACATATATTCGTATAATGGATTAACTTAGTGCCAATTTCTGAACTTTTAATCACGATTTTTGTGCACTTTATTGACAATTTCAAATAAAATATTATATATGCTTTCTATACCAAAATTCGGGCATTGTACGAAAAATTTGCTCAGAACTAGTTTTGAACTCCTGAAAATCGCCAAACTCAAACAGTACTAGTAAATGGTTAGGTTATGTTACGGTTTGTTTGAAAAAATAATAAATAAATATCAGTGTAAAAGCGAAGATAAATACACAACGCGTTGTGGCTGTTTTTCGGGTTTGGGTATTTTCTGGAGTGCAAAACTACACACACTGGCAAAATTAGGGTAACGCAAAAAAGCTATTTATTTAAAAAAATTGAACCCTCTGTCTTTCATCTTTATGCTGGTAATACTACATCTATAACAAATGACGATACAACACCTAAATATAGCCACCTAATAAAGATTGATTATCATTTATCGAGATGTTAAATATTGCTCGGTCTTTGGTTTTATTAATGTAAGTGTTTACTTCGTGTTCACAGTAGATCAACGGTTAACAATGATTTCTGCTTTTGTTGTCACACTTAGTTTAATTAAAAAATAAATTTTCCATTATGTATAAATTATTAATTATTACTTAAATATAATAATTTTATTTTAAAATATATATACAGGGTGTTAATAAAAAAACTTTACACACTTTAGCAGGTGATAGTAGAGATGAAAACAAGAAAAAAATTCTAATACACTTAGGTCCAATACTCATTGGTTTTTAGAAAATTTATGTATGGAATTTGTACATAATACACAGGATTGACGGAAGGTATTGTGCTGGCCACATCAGATTTAACAACTAAGGACTCTAGGTGTTTACGATCAAGTGCGTGAGTCTCTTCGACGACGGCTACAACTTTGTTTACAATTGATCGTAAACACCTAGAGTCCTTAGTTGTTAAATCTGATGTGGCCAGCACAATACCTTCCGTCAATCCTGTGTATTATGTACAAATTCCATACATAATTTTTCTAAAAACCAATGAGTATTGGACCTAAGTGTATTATCACCTGCTAAAGTGTGTAAAGTTTTTTTATTAACACCCTGTATATATACATATATATATATATATATATATATATATATATATATATATATATATATATATATATATACAGGATGTCACCGAAATCGCCGTCTTCGATATCTCCCTTGTCGTTAGAAATACAGCATAAGTTTATTAACAGAATTTATTCGACTAATCAAGGAGCATAACGTAAAATTATTTTCACATATACAGGGTGTTGCATTACGGCTCGGCGAGAATAGTTTCTCTTTTTTTAAATGGAACACCCTATATATTTTTATATATTTTTAATTGTATTTTATTCACCTATACGAACATATGAATTTTGTTTTAGTTTTCCGCGGCGTTGCCAAGTTATTCCGTTTTTTCTCTAAAAAAGACCGAATACACGCATTGCTTTATAAAGGCTTACTGAAGTTATTTTAATAGTAAGAATTAAGAATTTTCTTTTCTGTATAACTGTAATTATACTCTATGTTCTGACATATTTTTTTTTAAATGTAATTATACAGGCTGTTCAATAAAGCGAATCAAATGTGCTCAATTTCAAATGACTATAACTCGTCATTTTCAAATGGAACACCCTATATTTTATTATTCAGTTGTGTGTATTTTTGTATTATCTTCATATGTTATTAAGGGTATCCCATGCCTAAAACCAATAATTTCGGAGATTTTCACCATTTTTCTCTAAATTTATATATTTAACTAAAAATTAAATCTAGTACACCATGGATACTGTTTTTTGAATAAGAAACAATTGCAGTAATGATAGTATTTTCATTAGCCAGGTTATTATTAATAACAGAGGGATTAAGTAAATTAGTTTATTAATATGAGTCTCTCGCAAGAAGAACTTACGAATATGATGTATGCTGGTCAGGCCAGGTGTCACCTCACGGGCACTCAATGCTGGCGTGGAGAGTGCGCAAGAAGAACTTAGGAATATGGTGAAGCAGCGAAAACAAACCCTCTTTTGGCATCAAGAATTTATGCACAACGATTTCCGGGCAGACGACATCCAAATCCGCGTTCTTTTAAAAAACTAAGGGAAAGGTTTAACAGAACTGGTCATGTTCAGTACGACAAGAGAAGGTTTCTTTCCGCTTCTCTAAGTGCGTACACCATATTCGTAAGTTCTTCTTGTGAGAGACTCATATTAATAAATTAATTTACTTCATCCCTCTGTTATTAATAACAACCTGGCTAATGAAAATACTATAATTACTGCAATTGTTTATTATTCAAAAAGCAGTATCCATGGTATACTAGATTTAATTTTTAGTGAAATATATAAATTTAGAGAAAAATGGTGAAAATCTCCGAAATTATTGGTTTTAGGCATGGGATATCTTTAATAACATATGAAGATAATACAAAAATACACACAACTGAATAATAAAATATAGGGTGTTCCATTTGAAAATGACGAGTTATAGTCATTTGAAATTGAGCACATTTGATTCGCTTTATTGAACAGCCTGTATAATTACATTTTAAAAAAAATATGTTAGAACATAGAGTATAATTACAGTTATACAGAAAAGAAAATTCTTAATTCTTACTATTAAAATAACTTCAGTAAGCCTTTATAAAGCAATGCGTGTATTCGGTCTTTTTTAGAGAAAAAACGGAATAACTTGGCAACGCCGCGGAAAACTAAAACAAAATTCATATATTCGTATAGGTGAATAAAATACAATTAAAAATATATAAAAATATATAGGGTGTTCCATTTAAAAAAAGAGAAACTATTCTCGCCGAGCCGTAATGCAACACCCTGTATATGTGAAAATAATTTTACGTTATGCTCCTTGATTAGTCGAATAAATTCTGTTAATAAACTTATGCTGTATTTCTAACGACAAGGGAGATATCGAAGACGGCGATTTCGGTGACTCACCCTGTATATATATTTTACTTTAAACACTTATGCACATATTCATAAAACTGCTAACTAACATTTCGTTCGTACACGAATCGTTTGGAAAGCGATTCGCTACATTTTGACAATAAATTCATAAATGAAATTGTCTTTTCTAACGAACCGTTTTTTAGCAACAGCGTGAAAATAATTATACTTGCCGTCAAATAAGTATGGACTGGAGATTTCTACATTGTTGCCAATTCACTGGTTAATTTTTGAAAATGCTAAGTTATGAAGAAGCTGTAACACCGTATGTCAAGGGACAGAGTGCGGAGAAGGGAAAAAGTTGAGCATCAGCCCATACTCATTTGACGGCGAGTATAGTTACATTTATAGTAATTTTTGTAATTTTACAATTGAAATTCAAACTTTAGATTATTCATATTGACTTTTTACCTCTCGCTAAGAGAGGTATTGGATTCATGCTAAAAATCGCATATCCAGATTTTATTGAATAAGCACGTTTTAAGGTCCCTACAATCCGATTTTAACATTTTTACGATGATGTCTGTGTGTGTGTGTGTGTGTGTGTGTGTGTGTGGATGTGTGTGTGTGGGATGTTGGAAGGACGGTTACTCAAAAACTATAAGACTTAAAATTTGTTTAACAACGTATTTCCCAATCGGACATTCAAGGGAAGATCTGAAAAGGTTTTGGTAACAATTGGACAACCGGAAGTAGAAGATTCTTGAAAAAAAATCTTCTAAATATTATTTTTTGAAAATTTTTCGTGGTAATATTAAAGAAAATTAAATTCTCTATCTGATACATTTAAATATTTTATTATATATTCCATAGATTTAGAGATAAAAGAAGTATAATATATAAAATAATCTGTTGTAATAAATTTGACAGCCGAAAGAATGCCATGAAAAATAGTTGATAATTTAAATTATTTGTAACTGACAGATAAATGTCAGTGTCAGAAATAATGAGTAATGAATTAAAAATGTACTTGGAGAATCCCTTAGTTCTTGATCTGTGACTATTATGGAGATGACAAGTCTAGGTTGAAGGACTTAAATTTGTTTCAAACATTATGGGACAATGTACACCAGTACTGTAGACTAGAGTAACTTTGAATTGCGAAAAAGCTATCAAATTCTTCTCAAGTAAGTTGTAAATATTGACAAAATCGGAGTGCAATCTATCCGTCACTTTATTAAAGGGAATTAAGGTTATTTAGATATAACAAGTATGAAAAAATAAAATGTAAAAGAAGATATATAAGAATAGATGCACAATCCAGATATATACATTTTAGACCGCCCAAAATTAATGTTTTTACTAGAAGAATATGAAGAGAAAGTAAACAAAGTTGTTCGAATTGAAAATTGCTGTTACCAGCCTAATATTTATATATGGTAAACTCTACTTTGTAATTTATTGTAACATAATTTATGGTAAAATATCTTCATGTTGAGACATGCTATTATTGAATAATAAAGAAGTTTATACGTCATAGATTTATATGAATATATTATTTGTATTTATAAAAATAATCTTTGCTTTATGCATACAGCCAGGTAAAATATACGGCGAGAGGTTATGTGCTGGCCACATCAGATTTTTTACCTCTCGCTAAGAGAGGTAATGGATTCATGCTAAAAATCGCATATCCAGATTTTATTGAATAAACACGTTTTAAGGTCCATAGAATCCGATTTTAACATTTTTACGATGATGTCTGTGTGTGTGTGTGTGTGTGTGTGTGTGTGTGTGTGTGTGTGTGTGGATTTATATTTGTTTAACTACGTATTTCCCAATCGGACATTCATGGGAAGATCTGAAAAGGTTTTGGTAACAATTGGACAACCGGAAGTAGAAGATTCTTGAAAAAAAATCTTCCAAATATTATTTTTTGAATTTTTTTCTTGGTAATACTAAAGAAAATTAAATTCTCTGTCTGATACATTTAAATATTTTATTATATATTCTATAGATTTAGAGATAAAAGAAATATAATATATAAAATAATCTGTTGCAATAAATTTTACAGCCGAAAGAATGACATGGAAAATAATTGAGAATTTAAATTGTTTGTAACTGACAGATAAATGTCAGTGTCAGAAATCCGGAGACATTACTGAAGACTTTTTCTGGGAAGTACATACATTATATTATTTCTTAATGTATTAATAGTTAAATATTTAATATTATAGGTATATTACACATACCCTTCAGAAATACTGTTACTTCCGACAATGAATTGGAAACATCTCGAAATATTTGAAGAGTAGGACAAAATTTCTTCATAGAATGAATTTAAATTTAAAATAATCTAAATATATGGAATAGATGTAAGTAGAATTTTTGGTGTAGAGTGTAGGTATACAAGAAATGTTAAATACATTAGCGCGCGAGCAGTCATGTGACTTGACAAGCAGATATGGGGCCCATGTCAGATTTTCAAATTCCATGTGGTTTATTTTCCTCGACAAGTAAATTCCACACTCCTGGTGACAAATTAACTACGTGAATTTAGAAAATCTTGAAATTTTTAATGAAAAATTCTGACATTTGACACCTATGTACATAATTACTAATTATTATTCTGAAATGGGCCCCCGCATCTGCTTGTTAAGGCCAACAATGTAACATGACTGTTCGCGCCCTATACTTATGTAACCAAAAAAAAGAAAGTGGCGAGAGGTATTGTGCTGGCCACAACAGATTTTTATATACATATGTCAAAATGAGCGAGGAAAAGATAAGTAATTATTTTACTGATACTCAAAATTTGCTTTTCGTGGATGTGTTAGAGAAATATAAATAGAAAACAAAAAAAAAACTGATGGAACAATGGTTAAGTTGAAGGTCTGCCAACACTTGTTGAAATGATTCAGTTATACATAATCGTAAGTTATAACAAATGACTGATTACAGATTTTGAATTTTTTTTTTGTTTTTTAGGAATTGGTGCTAATATGTCCATATGCCCTAACACAAGAACATAGTTTTTCTCCAGACGACAACACAATTTAAATTCAACATCATCGAATTTTCTTGAAAATATCTTACACGTGGCATTATTTGTACTACATATGCCATAAACTTTTCGTCTGACGAATTTGTTGACTATATAAATTTATATTTAAAAAATCTTATGTGACCAGCACATTACCATCCGTCAATCAATGTACAAATTCCATACATAAATTTTCTTGCAAAAGATCCTATGTTTCCAGTAAAATTATTTCACAAACAAACTATGCAAATTGCACTTGACACTGACATCTTCTTCAGCTTTTCCCATTCATTAGGGGTCACTATTTTTTTATTTTCTTCCACTCATTTCTGTTTTGCGTGTCGTCCTTATTCAGTTCCTTTTCTCTCAAGTCTTCCGCAATACAGTCCTTCCATCTTATCTTTGGTCTTTCTCTGTTTCTTCGACCTTCTATTACTAAGTTATTCATTCTTCTTCCAATATATTCTTCATCTCTCCTCACGACATGTTCAAACCACTGTAATCGGGGCGTTAATTTAACGAACGTTAGTAAACATTTTAACGAAACGTTAACGATAACGAAATGTCAACAAAAGCAAAAATCATTGTTAACCTTTGATCTATAGTGAGTACGAATTAAACACCCATATTTCATAAAATTAAAGATCGAGCAATATTTAAATGATAATCTTTATTAGGTGGCTATATGCAGGTGTCGTCATTTGTTATTTTATATATATATATATATATATATATATATATATATATATATATATATATATATATATATATATATATATATATATATATAGAATTTACAATATAAATATGAAAGACAGTGGGTTCGTACTTTTTTAAATACATAGGTTTTATAGCGTTCCCTAATTTTGCCGGTGTGTGTAGTTCTGAGCAATTTTTTTGGACCATGACAGAATTCGGGCATATATTGTAACATATACAATTCATGCATTCATGGGAATAGCTCACATCGGTATTCGGTATAACCTCATCGTCTAATCAACACTCGGCTCTCGGCTGTATTAGAGCATTTCTCAGCTCAGTATACAATATAATTTTTATTCACAACGAATATGGCAAATTCTGACTAGGGAAGTTAGTTATTGTTAACCTCTTTTTCCCTCATGGCCTAATGGCACTCTGATTTTCATTTATAGGCGATATGAATCAACTTAATGAAACTTCATTACGAATTATTTTCAAACAAATTGGTATGTAAGGTTTTCAAAATTTTATTTATTGGTCAGAATAAAATTATCTTCTACTTAAGAATAAGAATAAAAATTATATGTTCTCATGTCAAATATGAAAGTTTTATTTCATATTTTGAAAACCGCTAATATAAAAAAAATCTGTTGTGGCCAGCATAATACCTCTCGCCATTTTCATTTTATGTTACATAGGGCGAGAGCAGTCATGTGACTTTGTTGGCCTTGACAAGCAGATATAGGAACCCGTGTTAGAATGACAGCTATTAATAATACATAGGTGTCAAGTATCATAATTTTTCATTGAAAACATCATTATTTTCCACATCTATGTGGATTATTTTCCTCGACAAGTATATTCCATACTATTGATGACAAATAAACATTAGAATATTTTGAAATTTTGTAAGAAAAATTATGACATATGACAATTGTGACATCTATGTAAATAACTACTAGCCGTCATTCTGACAAGGATCCTTATATCTGCTTGCCAAGGCCAACAAATTCACATGACTGCTCGCGCCCTATAAATAACGAATTTAACATATCTTGTACATATAAACAATTGAATTTGTATCTCTTCTTTCGTTCTATGAGGATTTTTTTCCTACTCTTCTAATATGTTAAAAATTCTTCAAATTCATTGACAGTATTAGCGGTATTTCTTAAGGATATATGTAATATTAACATACCTATAATTTAAATACATATTTAATTAATAATACAATAATATAAATTAAATGTATTCGTACCGCACAAAAAAATCTGATTTTTGACACGGACATTTTGTTACAGTTTCATCAACCTTGTATGTCATAGTTTCAAAGCTAGCAAACTTATGGGTCGATTCTGCTCATATCTGTAAGGTCTGTAACGCTTCTCGTTACGCCTGTATGACGCTACGATCAAAACTGCGATTCTGATCACTTCTGTAGCTAACAGTTTTTCTGTAAACTCTTACAGATTCGTAAATATTTACAGGGACAGATGAACTAGCCATAAGCTTACATACTTTGACCTTATTATAATAAATCAACAACAAAATTTATTATTTATTGGAATATTATTAGAAGAAGATGATAACAAGCAAGCAATTATTCAAATTAGTAAAAATTATGTAATTATTTCGTAATAATGTACATTTAAAGAATTATGTGAGGTTAGTTCGTAGAAATTTAAGGGATACGACAAATCTTTTTGAAGAGCCAGAAAATAATTAAAAAATAAAAATGTTTACACTAGATAAAATAAAACTGTAATCAATTTAATTGCAATTTTGCAACCACATTTACCTCAGTTGCGAAGCGACGCAAATGCAATACATTTGAAGGTATCTAATTATTAATTGTTTTTATTATGGAGTCATTTTTCGAGACGGCAAATTAGGTATTTTTGACGACAAATTATGTATTGACAACGGCAATTTTTGTATTTGAGCAACAAAATATGTAGTTTCACAGCAAAAAGTGTAAATGTGCAGCAATATATGTATTCTAGCGACAAAAAGTGTAAAAGAGCAGCTAATTCATCTGTTACTATCTACCAAACCTAACATACGCTGAGATTGTTAAAAGTAACTTATAAAACTCAGATAAATAGAGTCCCTAATTTATCGGTTCAAGTACATATTCTGAGGCGCATGAATTGCCGTTCCGAACCGCCGAACCCCTAATTTGCCGTCCTGATATATATTCCCCTTTTTATTATTATAGGTGCTAGGTACTCTCAACTTTTTAGGTACAGGATCATTTCAAAATTATGTTGGCTGCAATAATTGGATTACCAAAAGTCAGACTACTATGTCACAACTTTTATACACTTCTAAATTATTTCTGGATCAATATTTCAAGTTTGTTATCTTACAATATAGGTTATAATGTTGTATTATACGTAAACGATAATCTTTACTAACAAAAATACTTTAATATATATTTACATTGATAATCCTGACGGCATATTCAAATAAAAAATAATTGTTTGTTGTAATAGCAGAAAAATAATATTTGAATGACATAAAAATGTTTGGAATGAAGTTAGCGGAAGAGCCTCTTACGAGATAACCTTGTAACTATAGTATCTGTAGCGCAGCTGTTTACAGACATACGAACAGAATTACCTTATTTGTAAATTCGTAAAGGGTAAACTTACAGATCAACTGTAAGCTACAAATTTATAAATTTACAAATTTATAGAAAGATGAACAGAATCGACCCATTAGTCACTTGCATGTGTGATGTGTTATTATAGGTCCAATTCCCTTATGTTTTTGAATTTCCATCTTTTCAATCTTTCTATAGAGATTTCTCGTGCTCCTATCCCTACTAACACCCTAACCCTGTGACCTACAAATGTCGATGTGTGTGTGCTCCTATTTGGAGCCCCATATGAGTGTTGGGTCTTGCTAGCGGTAACGGTGACTTGACCGTCTGACCACCGGCTGTTCGGATTTCGCCATGGGCGAAACACTGACCTGCCCCAAATGGGGTACGGATGGGTATACCCCACAAATTAAATAGATATATAACACCCACATACGATAGAAGCGGAAGCCGCTACAAACCAGTTACACAAATAAATTATACATAATTTGTTTGCACTTCCATAAAAGCTTCATTTGATACAGATACAATTTAATTTCAGACAGATATATTACCTGTTCGCCTCGAATATGTAATTTGACCGTGAATTCGTACTAACATTTACTTTTTTTCCAATTGGCTCGACATGATGCCACTCACAATGGCAAGCGTTTGTTCGCTTAACGTGGTTTTACCATGGACATAGAAGCATTTAATTCATACTCCAATACAATGGAAATAGATGTAGGGGTTCCTCAAGGGAGTATTTTGGGACCATTACTTTTTGTTTTATATATCAATGATATAGGGGAAAATATTAAACTGTAAATATCATCTATTTGCTGATGATACAATTATATATATACATATATATATATATATATATATATATATATATATATATAACAGGCAAAAATATGTACGAAATTGTAAATAACTTAAATAATGATTTAGCAAACATGGATAAATGATTAAGCAATAATAGTTTAAAGTTAAATGTCTCCAAATCTAAACTAATGTTCATAGGAAATGATGTACAATATAACTCATATTTATAGAATAAGTTAGACATAAGTATATCGAACCAAATAGTAGAGTTAGTAGATGAAATAAAATATCTAGGTATTATTATAGATAGAAAACTAAGACTTAATGCCCATGTTAATTATATATGTAAAAAAATCTGATGTGGCCAGCACAATACCTTCCGTCAATCCTATGTAGTATGTTCCATACATAAATTCCATATTTCCAGTAAAATTATTTCATAAACAAACTATGCAAATTTTACTTGACACTGACTTCTTCTTCTTCTTCTCTAGCTTTTCGCATTCGTTAAGAGTCGCTATTTTTGATTTCCTTCCACTCATTTCTGTTTTGCAGGTCCTTTTCTCTCAATCTTCCGCAATACGGTCCTTCCCTCTTATCTTTGGTCTTCCTCTGTTTCTTCAATCTTCTTACTAAGCTATTCATTCTTCTTCCAATATATTCTTCATCTCCCCTCATGACATATTCAAATCAATGTAATCGTCTCTCTTGTATCTTTCTAGAAACTTGTAACACTTCCCCAATATCTACTTCAACATCCTCATCTCTGCCACATTCATTTATTTTTCATTGATTCTGACATCTGTCAATTTGAATTATTGGAATATATTACCAGTTTCTCCATGGTTAGCATAGCTGGCTGATTTATGAAATTTAATATAATTATAATTCTTTAACTCTATATCTATTGAATACGAAGTATAAATTGCAATCAAATCGTATAGAGAATAATTATATTCTTTAAGTTATAATAACATTAAATGCAATAATGATATTTAACTGTTAAATCTTCAAATGAGGCTACTTCCGGTTCACCAATTATAACCAAAATCTAATCACTTGTTCTCCTGGATATAAACTTGAGGAATACGAAAAAAATATAATTTTTGGAATCGTGCTATTGAAGTTATGCGATCCAAAACTTTCGGCACATATCGGCTCGAACGGGTGACTTTTTGAGCGTTCAAAACGTCGATTTGATGAGTCATCCGCCGTATAGTCCTGATTTGGCACCGAATGACTTCTTTTTATTTCCGAACATCAAAAACAAATTGCGAGGTCTAGGTTTTTTGACACCTGAAGAAGTTGATGCGTTCAAAATGCATGTTTTGCAGATACCTCAATCGGAGTGGAAAAAGTGCTTCGAAAATTGGTTCACAGCACACGCATGCAAAAGTGTATTGATCTCCATGGAGAATATTTTGAAAAAACAATAAAGCCATTTTCGATGATAAAAATTTGTTTTTGTTCTCTAATCCCGAAATATAAAAAGCAGCACTCGTATAATTGGTCCCATATCGAACTCAGCAAGATTAAAATAACATATTTATGAGTTGAGTAGTATATGAATTATTGATCTTCACATAAAGAAAACATATGTATATTAGTGATGATATATTTATTTATAGGACACACTCACACGCTTGACCATCTCATAACAGTTTACCAGTTGTAAATCTCCATAAACACTAAACTTCTAAAGAGATTTAAAACTGAATTACATTAAGTAAAGCGATTGTTTTAATGTCGATGATATTCCTGATGAATTATTACAGCTATACATACGAGAACAAGAAGATATATTGTCTGTTTATAAATAAATTATTGTAGGGCATTAGTTTTACTTATACTAATAATATATGATTGTGTTACAATGATTTACTAGTTGTTCTAATTTATTTTATTATTAGCAGAGAACGTCTAATAATATTTATAACTTTGATAAGCATACACGATCTATCAGTAATATTTTTGTCAGTAAAACAGATGGCGGCCATGCTCTTATGCTTCATGTAGAATAATAGGAATAGGAAACTAATTTCCACACATACGAGTACATGAAATCATTTAATTCAAACATTTATATTCAATATAAATTTCACCTCATTTACGTTCAATATTCATCTGTACCTAATCGTAATATTAATATAAAATTCTAATTATAAACATAAAATTATGTTAATTAATTTTTCTGTATATATGAAGTGGCGCATTTTCAATGTTTTTATCTCCCGCTACCCTTGGTAAAGGAGGTATAGGGATCGTGGTTAAAAATTATTACAATCATGTTACATTTGTTACATTATTAAAAAGTAAAATGACGAAAAGAGAATAATGAGCCATGATCGTGGTTAAAAATTATTACAATCATGTTACATTTGTTACATTATTAAAAAGTAAAATGACGAAAAGAGAATAATGAGCCATTTTGATTATTTGTTGTAAAATCATTTTGTTATTAAGTGTTCCTTATTCTTATTTTCTGTATTATTATGACAAAAAACATATTAATTCGTTTAATAATAATAGTTACAATTGTTTTAGTTCATTGTTTTATTTTAAGCCACAGTCATGGCTCACTATTCTCTTTTCGACTAGGTGTATAAAAAAGTGTCCGCCATTTTACTTTTTAATAATATAACATATGGATTATTTTACATGATTGTAAAGCAAATTTGATGTACTTCTCAAATTTGTAAAAAAATATAGTATGTTCTATTTGAAATTTCAAAGTTGATATTAATTACTAATAAACCGGAAGTGGTATCATGAATGTACATCCGTCATCAAGTAGCTTACATGTTGCTGTATAAATCTTGTTATATGAAAGAAATTACTAACTTAATAAATAAGCGAGATATTTGCTGGGTCCATTAAAATATAACACCCTGTATAGTTATTTTCGTAACAAGTTATGAAAAATACCAAATATCATGCGAATGTAAATTGACACACGACGCGTAGCGGAGTGCAAGTCAACACACACGAGCTAAGATATTTGAATTTCATACATGTTACGAACATTATATTTTAATAATAAATAATAATAGTAATAATATATCATCACGGCATACCCATTGATGAGTGTGCCAATCTGAGTTGTACACAGATATCAGTAATGATGAAATATTTGTACCGTGCGGGCGCTTACCAGGCGTCACCTCACGGGCACTCATTGCTGACGTGGAGAGTGCACCACAAGGGTCAATTTTGTGCCATTAAATTTCGAAGTATTTTTTGGCGGCGGTCGGGATCGAACCCGGGTCCCCTTATTCGCGACCAGGTTAAAACGTTCGGACAGCTGACAAATGTATAACGTATACATATTTATCTATTACAAATGTTTTTGTGCAACCGGCCGCGAAATAGGCATTTCGCAGCCTCAATATAGACCACGAAATTGAATTTCGCGGTTATTGCTATGGCAACGGCCGCAAAATCCATTTCGCTACCATGACAGCGGCCGCGAAATTGAGTAAACAATCACTATGATTTTTTCAAAACTAATTGTTTTGTTTATCAAATGTCAATTCCATAGCTACCTTGAAAGCCAACTTTCAATTTACAGTGAAACTGTTTAAAATTAATAAAATTTGTAATTACATATTTTTTACGGTTGCACAAAAAATATTGTGTACACCTTGTCCGCGAAATCCTTTAGCGTCCTCGAGATTGTCTTGCCTCGGCCGCAAGCGGCCTCGGCGACAATTTTTCTCTCGGTACGCTAAAGAGTGATTTCGCGGCCTTGATATACAAATAACTATTATTTTACATTTTAATTTACAAATTGTTAAATATTTACCAACTGAACACATTTTATCTTGTCTAGGTAGAAAATAATGACATAGTAACCTAGCAACCGTATCAACTAATACGATATGAAATATATCGTTATAAGTTTGTTAGGATACTAAGTTCATATGTCATACTTATCACAATGGTCGTATAAAAAAATTAAACGTAACTATCAATAGTTATATTGATTTTGATTAGATGAACTTATTCACTTGATTTTATTTATTATTTTTATTAAACTAGTATTCAGAATATAATTTAGAAGTAACTGTCTACATTTTAGTTCATGCAAATAGCCAAATAATTTAATTGCATTATAGATATTAAGGATACAAGTTTGATATAGCATTCATAATGAAACGCGTGTGATGTTAAATCACGAGGCGATGAGCCGAGTGTTTTAATCACGCAAGTTTCATTAGGCTATATCAAATGTGTATCCTTCAATATTTTATCTACAACAGTTTAAATTGATCTTAAAATATATTTTTTATTTAATTTTTGACAATGAGAAACATTGAAATGTTCATTCGTAGCCTACGTTATTAATACGTAAGGGTGATTTAATGGCACTGAGTGTCATTATGAGTTTCATAATAGCACTGAGTGTCATTATGAAATTCATAATGACACTCAGTGCTATTATGAAACTCATAATGACACTCAAATTGGTGTACTAATTTCATATTAGCGCACTGTTGTAGATAATAGATATTAAGGATACAAGTTTGATATAGTGTTCATAATGAAACGCGTGTGATGTTAAATCACGAGGCGATGAGCCGAGTGTTTTAATCACGCAAGTTTCATTAGGCTATATCAAATGTGTATCCTTCAATATTTTATCTACAACAGTTTAAATTGATCTTAAAATATATTTTTCATTTCATTTTTGACATAATGTGAAACATTGAAATGTTCATTCGTAGCCTACGTTATTAATACGTAAGGGTGATTTAATGGCACTGAGTGTCATTATGAGTTTCATAATAGCACTGAGTGTCATTATGAAATTCATAATGACACTCAGTGCCATTAAATCACTCATAAAGACATTCAAATTGGTGTACTAATTTCATATTAGCGCACTGTTGTAGATAAAAATGTTTTATAAAAAATCTTTTTCTTTTCCAGTTGCTGGCCGAAGACGTTGAAGTAGTCGAACCCGTTTCCGACTCCGACGACCTCAACGAAATCAACAAACACGCTCAAGACAGGGACGACTCTGAACCAAATCCCGACCAAATTGCCTTGGAATCCGACCAACCAGATCCTGGCAAAGGAACTTACAATCCTCCTCCCAGAAACCACCAACATCTGCCTGCTAGGAACAACATCCACAAGCCGTACCCCCACCACAATGTCGCGTATCATGGACCGCCTCCCCCTCCACCAAAACAACCGCAAGCGATGGACAAGTATGGTAGTGGGGGAGATCTTTGGCCGGCGCCTGTGCCAGATATGCCAAAGATCATTTCTCTTGATGTCAAATGTGAAAAGAATAGTATGAAAGTATATTTAGGGTTTGATAAACCATTTTATGGCATTGTGTTTAGTAAAGGGCATTACTCAAATGTGAATTGTGTGCATTTACCAGCTGGTTTGGGAAGGACTTCAGCTAATTTTGAAATAAGTATCCATGCTTGTGGTACTGCCGGTAATACAGAGAACGGTCTATACGGTTATGGTGCGGATTCAGGTTCTGGTACTTACTTTGAAAATATTATTGTAGTCCAATATGATCCGCAAGTACAAGAAGTGTGGGATCAAGCCAGAAAACTGAGATGCACCTGGCATGATCAGTATGAAAAGTCTGTAACGTTTAGACCATTCCCTGTAGATATGTTAGATGTAGTTCGAGCCGATTTTGCTGGTGACAATGTCGGATGTTGGATGCAAATCCAAGTTGGTAAAGGACCATGGGCTTCTGAGGTTTCTGGCTTGGTCAAAATAGGTCAAACAATGACAATGGTACTTGCCATCAAAGATGATGACTCCAAATTCGATATGCTTGTCAGAAATTGTATGGCACATGATGGAAAGCGAGCCCCAATACAACTAGTAGACCAAAAAGGTTGTGTAACTCGTACAAAACTCATGAGTAGGTTTACTAAAATCAAGAACTTTGGAGCTAGTGCTAGTGTTTTATCATACGCGCATTTCCAAGCCTTCAAGTTCCCTGATAGTATGGAAGTACACTTCCAATGCACCATTCAAATTTGCCGTTACCAATGTCCAGATCAATGTAGTTCTGAACCCGTGGTACAACCAGGTTTGCTGCATGGTCATGCTGGTTTACTAGACTTGCATTTGGCGGGAGGTGCTCCTGATAGTGCCTATGGACCACCGCCACCACCTCCCTTAAATTTAGAAGCCTTCCAGTATGGAGCCCATCCAAGGGATGAAAGAAGGGTCCGTAGAACGCGAGCTACAGACCCTGAAAAAGAAGTCGGTGTTAACAGAGTTATTAGAGTTGTTTCTACCGGTGATTTGACTTTCTCCCTAGATGAAAATGGTAACCAAACGGCTCCTACAATGGTATTCCCCCAAAGGGAAGATGCTAGCATATCCCAAGGGTTGATCTGTATGACTACTCCAGGTTTTGCGGCTACACTAGTCGTTTTATTAGCTATTCTTGTAGTGTCTTGTCTTCTTTCCGCATTTTTATGCGTACGGCTAAGACCGTTTTCGAGTAAAAACGTCCAAGCAGGGTTCACGAATCCCACAGTACCCAAACCCAAAACGAAAAGTTGTTTTTATTCGTAAATTCTAGAAATTCTTTTCAGGAAGGTCTGTAAGAGTTTCCCTTAAAGGGAAGTTCTAGTAGAGTTATAAAGTCTGTTATACGCTTCACAATACAATACAAAGGTTTATAATTTCGTCTGGAGACGGTCCTATACATCCACATTACAAATTAGGTAAAATTGAAAGAACTACGTGAAGTAGAGGGTCACTCAACACAAGTAAAAACATGATTATTACTTTACTATTTACTTATATATAAATATCTTTAAGATCTATGAAAATATAGATTTTATATGTCTTAAATTGTAATAGAAAACATGATATATTTATTAATTTAATTCCATAATATTACGTAGTACATATTTATTTACTAGTCTTACTTCCAAGACTAAAATATATTATCTGGTGAGATCTTTCTTTGAACATAGTTCCTATGTTTTAGAAAATGAATAAAAATTTGAAGATTATATATTTATTAATAATTGCCGCGCACGCATGAAACGGTTTCTCCGGCACGACATTAATACAAGTTTTCCCAACTTTTATTTAACTTCAAATTTTTGGTAGAGTCAAAACTACTCATTTTTGATTTTTTAAAATGTTATTGTTTTAAAAAATTAATAAAGACATACAATAAATAACCCATATCGCTGATTTGTAAAGTTTTAAAATTAATACTACTATTACAAAATATTGTTTTGTACCAACTCGGGTTCATGTACTACTACTTCGCCATCTAGCTGCGTTTTATTATACGGAGTGATCAAAAATAACTGATTTAGTTGACAATACAAACAATTTATTTGAAAATAGTAAGACTGATACATAAATTTATTTCCTGTTGTTGACACTATAGACGTATAGACAGTAACATTTAAAAATTAAATTTAAGTACATTTACATTTTTTTATTAAACTGATCGTTGTTTCTCTTACCCACAACATTTTATTTCTTACATTACCCACAGAGCAATAATCTAAAGTATTTCTATCACTTAAAATCCTATTAACTGTCTGGCCCCTCTTCTCATATAACTTATTTGTATTTATTGAATAAATCACATGTGAAATAGTATTTCCACCTTTATCTGATGTTTTGTAAACTATATGGAATAAAAATATCCCCAGAATTATATTGCCAACTGAATCAGTTCTTTTTGATAACTATGTCAAACGCTGATATTCTGCTACTCCTTTACTGTAACAGGAGGAATTTGGGGAACAATTCTAATGCTAGTGCTGGCTGGTGTTCTTACTTATTTACCGACGATAACGATGACACTTTCCACTAACTGGTAGTGGATGATTGGAGACTGACCACTTTAATGAGTAGGAAGGAAAACATACACTTCCACTTGGATATTTTTTATGTTATGGACACTGACATTCTTGAAATTTATGCTATTTTTATTTACAAATATTTACATTTAGACTAATATTTTTTTATTAATTAATTAAACTAAAAAATCAAACAAGTAAACTTAGCAGTTACATTTTCACTCCGCGTACTAACGTTTAGAACACGCTGAGATTAAAAACCGACATGAGCCTCACACAGACTAAACAGCATGACGCCGTTTAGGGGGACAAGGGAAGGGGTCACTTGCCCCTCCCTGGAAGTTAAGTCCAACCACTATTTTTTCCATATTTCATGTTTGCCCCCCTCCTTGGATTTTGGGTTAACGGCATCCATGCTAAACAGCTAAAATATTATCATCGTCATGAGAGAATATCTTGGGGAATGCAGGGTGTATGGTATTGTATGGCATCCATAACCAACTATCAACCTTACACGTAGGCCTGCAATAACTTGTAGACTTAATTGTCAACATTTCAAATGTCTAGAATACTGACATCTAGACTAAACAGACAGTTGTAGGAAAAAATGATAATTATTTCTAAAAAAAATTTTGATTTACAAAGATAAACCGAGTTGAAATATAGTTATTGAAACCATAATTTAGAAACGTTTATAAAAAGGTTATTTACTTGTCATATCTCTGCATTCTCCTTGTCACTTTACAAAGACCATTTCCAAACGGATGCAATCTCTAATTGTATTTGAAAGATATCGTAAATATAATTCATTTGTATGTTACTATGGCATCATAGTTTCCGTTTATACTTACCTTTTACCAAAAAGTAAAATTTGACTAATGTGAAATACTTTTTTGATCCACTTCTACCTGACTGATGAACTTGAAATTTTGCAAACACACATAATTCCGAATACCGGTGATAACATTTTCGTCAAAAAATTAATTACCTATTAATTATCTTTTTAGTACACTTTAATAAAAGCTTGTTTTAATTAAAGCAATATGTAGGAGTATTGTACAGGGTGGAGCAAGTGGTGGACGTCTAGTTACAGTCTCCGTTGCCATTTCAGTTATTATGGCGTAGGCGTAGAGTTTTGAGCTTCGTGCATTCGTTATTGAAGCGTATTTAAAAAATGCTGATTCTATCAGCACTAGACAGCGGTTAATCCGTAAGCATTTCGGACTAGGTCGCCATGCAAAGGTTACCGACAGAAACACGATATTATCATGGGTTGCAAATTTCAGAGCATCAGGTTCAGCTTTGAAAAGAAAACCGCCTGGTAGGGTTCGCTACGTACGAATGGGGAGTTTTTTGGCACCTGTGAGTGGCCTGGTTTACACCGTAATACTATATTGTGACTTACCATATTTTAACCAGATCAAAAATTTGGTTACTGTGTGTTTACACCGTAATTTAGCTATGTCAAGTTACATTTGGTTATAATTTGGTAAGAAGTGTCGCCATTTCTTAAACTAGAATTGTTAATTAACCTAACTTATTAAAATATGTGAAATACACACAAGAATAAGTCATACAAATTATTTTTATGTAAAATAACTTACTTTAACTACGTTGTGTATAATACAAGCAATTCACATAACCTAACTTGTCAACAACCAAGCATTGAAAACACGCATGCAACTTGGCAAATTGGTCATGATACGTTTACAAGGGAAAACTGTTTTATAGTTAGGCTAACTACTTTTGTTAGGTACTAGCTTCGAAACATACCTGACTAAACTGATGTGTCAGTGTTTACATGAAGCGTACTAAACTATTTAGTAATAATATAGTCATAATTTAGTATTTAGTCAACTTCGCAAGATATCGGTGTAAACCGGGCCATTATTTTTTAAATACATCTCAATACGACTGCACGATACTCAAAACTCTACGCCATAATAACAACTGAAATCACAATGAACGCTGTATGTAACTGCACAACTAGGCCCCCGCCACTACCACGGCAGCACCTGAGCAGTTACGGCAAATTGGGGAGTTTTCTCTGCCCCTTTCTGTATTTATTATTCATTTATTTTATAAATCCCGTTTCAACATTTGGAAAAGAATATTTTTATTTATTATCGGAGGTAAAGATATGGCTGGTAATTTTCATCTAACCACATTACAAATAGTCTAAAACGTGCCGTCGATACCGCTTCATGTAAACGTAGTAGTAAATAGAAAAAAGTATTTTTTTTTAATAGACATGAGCTGTTTATATATTTATAAACTCAGCTGCCATATTCACCAATATTAATAGAAGGCATGCTATTATATTTGATATAAATATGTAATTATTTATTCACCACAATAATTATGAATAATTATTGCCGATATCTACATAAGATAATTGTAACACCCACCAATGGGTAATAAGCCGGGATGATATATTTATTATTATTTAGTTGTGAAACTGCTACATTTATAATTTGTAAAGGCTATGATTAACACACATTTTAGTTTTGTTATTATATCCATAATTTAGATATAGATAGTAATAATTTCACTTATAATAGGTATATCATTTATTTTATTTCTTGATATCTATGTACGTTGTCAACCATAATGGGTGCAGACAGTTACTGAGTTTACGTGCAGTTTTGAAACCGTTTTAAAAACGACATATAGGTATACAATGTCAAAACGGTTTTGAGTTATCTCAAACCAAAACTAAAATTCATGGGTTTAACTTGAAAATTTGTCTCAAAACTACTTATGTAAACACTTAAAATTCAGTTTAAATATTGCGCATGCGTACAGATCATAACGTTTCTGTCATTTCGTATTACTAACTTACAAATAAACTGACACTTGTGTAGTTTTAGTGTGCAGTGGTACCAACGACGAAATATAACTAGACAAAACTTCATTTGTTTTGATTTCGACTGGCCAGACAGAGATAACTAGAGATAGAGATATGTTTAGTCTCGTTTGAGCATTGCTCACTAGAGGCGCAAGTGTTCTTCATAATATATTCTTTGGAAATAAAAAATAAAACTACTAAATTATGATCAAAATCAACAAACGAATTATAATCCAACATTTTAAGTCGATTAATTCAGTACCTATCTACCTCAGTAAATAAGATATCGGAATAAAAAAAAACATCTTATACTTGATACATTGTTTATAATAACTTTCGTTTCGTCGTGTATCCTAATTTTAAAATAAATATCTAAAATTAAATTTAATAATTGTGTCCTGCGATTGTTCAAAGGGTCTTGATCAACTGATCCTACAAAAGTATTAAAATATCTTGTAGCATTGTATTGGCGCTTAAATTTTGACTTTAACACTGGATGACATCTAGTGAGAAATGCTCGAACTAGACTAAATATATATCTATCTCTAGTTGTCTCTTTCTGGCCAACCGAAATCAAAACATTCAGTGAGGAGGGATAAGGAATGTTTTGTCTAGTTATATTTCATCGTTGAGTGGTACAAAGTAAAAAAAAAAATGGAATAATGGCAGAACGAAGTATTGCAGTGAAGAGGATCTGTCTCATCAGCCAAATGCACATGCGCCGAAACCGTTTTCAAATAAATTTGTAGACTTATTTTGAAAACTGCATGTAAACAGTTTCGCGTAATTTTGACTGGAGACTGAAACCATTTTCAAAACTGCATGTAAACGTGGCAAGTATAGGTATATATGTATATCAAAGTCAAAGCGAATATTTGACCTATTTTATGTAATTTTGGCGGTGTGTGTGTTGTGGGGTATAGGACCGTCGATACCAAATCCCTGTTTTCGGCCGTTGAGTGACCCAACTGGCCTAGTTCTCCTCTCCGGAGTCAATAATTGCTCAGATATTGTTCATCCGAAGTAGGTTTTCCGGTTAACACAACTGTAAATACACATAGCATGGCTAGCGCTACCAGCTACCAACAAACTCCGATCTCTGCTTACCAACACAACATTCATTCACACTAAATATCATACGGTGTTCACACTTACATCATAATTAAAATTTAAAAAATCGCTAGACTGCTACAATTTTAAATAATAGTTTATATTGTTTGCAATTCCTGAAATGAGAACAATAATAATTCATGTTTATATATACTTTACCAAACTGTTTGAAGATTTTTTTGATTTATTACCATATTGTGTGCTTACCTATTATTATTAACGGAATATGTTGCAATTTTTTTATTCAAATATCCGATGGCTTGCTTAAAATGCACATCCAGTTTTCTATTTTTTAACTTAAATGTGATTAAAAATTATCACATTCTAATTATACTTTCATTGTTACCAGACGCACGTGTTTTCAGTAAACATTATAAATATTCAAAAGTACAAAATTTCACTTATTTGTCACCTATTTTTTTTTATTATTATTTTTTTTTTGGGGGTTCAACTATCTTTAATCCGCCATTGTTTACTACTACGTATTTTAATTATGTTGTACATTTTAATGGTAACCGTGTTTTGTTGTTTACAAATTAAATAATTATTAATTCAATTAATTAATTATCCATACTTTGAGAACCACTCGCTGAATTTTATTTTTTTGGTTTATCATTGAAATACTCATGTAAAATAGAGATTCTTTGCTATTTTAGATAACTTCGTATTTCTTATAGTTCTCGAGATCGCAGTGGTAGACACTTAAAAATAATTATTGAATTATATTTTTTATAGTAAAATAAATACATCAAATAGTAAAGCATTCTTAAATAAAAGTACTTACAAAGTATTTATTTGTAGGTTCGTTCATAACATAATAAATATACAGTTTAACTCTAACCTAACTTCTAAATAACTGTTGTCAAAATTTCAAATGTCAAAATAAATTAAATTTCAAATATTTATTGAAACTGCCAGTGTCACCAACCTTGATATTTTATTATTTCTTTCAATAATAATTTTGAAATAAAAGTAAATTAATGCGAAATAGGAAAAATATTATGAAAAACACGTATTACGATGTCCATTTGTAATACTTGTCTTTCATAGTTCTATTATTTACAACTATTGAATTACAAGTGCATTATGTAGCCAACTTCAAATACACTATAATGCTACTCATATTACACTAGAAGAATATGAAATATTCATATTCCACGGGACGACTTTTTGTATTGTATTGCATTATTGATACTTTTATAAACTTCTGTAGGTAAATATTGATTGAAAAAATATAATATACCTACTCTCAATTCAACTTATTAATAAAGAAATCAGTTACTCTAAGATCTGATATTTGACTTCCATTGCAGTCTGTGACATAACCACACAAAATATATTTATTATGTATTTATAATCTGTGAAATATAGATAAAGTATAGTATAGTGACTCGCATATAATAACTATAATATATGCTTATTAAATAATATAAATACTATTCTACATTTCTGGTTCTAAATTATTTAACGTGGTTGTATTTTAATTTTTATAAAATGAAAGGTTGACAGCTTCAACAAACCCGTCAATTTAAATATACAAAAAAATATTTACTATGTCAAAATTCATTAAGTAAGATTATCTATGAAAAGTAGAGAAGTTTTTGTTTTTAGTTTAATTCAATTCCAGCGACCGGTTAGTATATAAGTTGTAAAATGCTGAAAAACACAGTATTTCAGCATGGTTTATAAGATTGACTTGAGTATTATAGTAGCATTGAAGTATTTGACATGGATTAAGATATTTGGCTGAAACACGAAACGGTTTTGCCTTATGAGATATACACAGTAATTGTACTGTTCATGGTTATTACACTCAAAAGAATTTGAATTGTTCTTTAATTTTTTCTTAACTTTTCTCTATTTTATTAGGATCCTTTACTTTTATCTATATTATGTTAATACAACACCAAAAAATATTAATATCGTGTGATGATTTACAAATATTTTCTTTTTTGTTAAGAAAGTGTGAACATTGATATTATTTATTTCATAAGTTATCATCCTGGTAAGCAAAGACTTGGACATAGGAACTAATATTATTTTCATTATAATTGGGGCCGCGTAAATCGTGGATTTGGTATTGGTAAATTTACTGGTCATTCTTATAAGAATCATTAGTTATAATTAGTGCATAGTTCATTTATTTATTGTTTAACTAATTTATTTATTTATTTATTTTTACACAGTATTGACATTATGCTCAAAAAGCTCAAACTATGTTATTGTTTATGTTTTATCATATCGCCTACAATAAATTAATATTTGTTGTAGTGTTGTAGGTGACATGGTTATTATACAAATAAGAGCTTAATTTTACGAGTGGTTTAAATCACTCGATTTTGTAATGTAGCATCTACAAATATTTATAATGAACGAATGAAGAGGACATTAACAGTGATGAATGAAGAAAAGAATGAATGCATAAGTTATAGTTCTGTACAATATTAGTTTTTGCAGATATAGAAATGTTTATAAGTATATAATATATAGTACCTTATATATTGTTATATGAATCGTCTGTAAAATCTATGATAAATATATTAAATCTTTCCATATATTCATATTTATTCTATACCTGAATTATCGTTTTCCTACATCCGTCTAAATTGAGGCAAGGAAGCAGCTCATTACAGGACTAGTCATGCAAAATCTTTGCCAGACTAGTCACGTAAATAAAGACTTTACAGGACTAATGACGCATCGAATTAAAAATAGTAATAATTTTGTTCATTAGCTTGGACCCTACATACATACATACATATGTTCCAGGAATTGTGTAATAAAATTTAATAGCATATTTTCTAAAAAAAAATTGAATGAAAAATAACATGAACTACGAACTTATTATTTACATTATGAGTCAGGAAAGTGTCTATACAGGACTCCCAGTCTTCCAGTACTCACCTATCGTTCGTACTTGAATTTGTCTAATCGTCAAGTAAGGCCTGTTCGACAATAAAGTCGTGTTCCTTCGGACTGTGATTCTGATTTTGTGAATACTGATTAATTTAATCGTGATCCTTTGCAATCATGATTTAAAAATTATATCAAGAAAACAACTTGAATAATATAAACACCATCTAGCGTCAAAAATATCATATGCAGACCAATACAAATTAATTTATTTTATTTTATAAATAATCTAATGTCGAGTGTTATAGTCAGCACATTAACAATGGATCATATAGAAGTAAAAAAAGTTCTTGGTAACATACATATGAAGTATGTTTACTTAAAACAAATCTTTTACGTAACATATTTTCTGTGTTCTCAACAGTATGGTGGGTCATTATATGCTTTTGTAGGATAATCATATTTCCTTTGATACAACAAACCCCACGTTGATAAATTAAAATGCTCGAAAACCTATTGTTGTTAGCCATTTTTAAATTTGCTCTGAAATGAATCTGTGTGATCACTCAAAAAGGATTCAGAAGGGAAAGGGGAAAGTCGTCTAGTGATCACAATGAAAAATCTGATGTGGCCAGCACATAACCTCTCGCCGTATATTTTACCTGGCTGTATGCATAAAGCAAAGAATATTTTTATAAATACAAATAATATATTCATATAAATCTATGACGTATAAACTTCTTTATTATTCAATAATAGCATGTCTCAACATAAAGATATTTTACCATAAATTATGTTACAATAAATTACAAAGTAGAGTTTACCATATATAAATATTAGGCTGGTAACAGCAATTTTCAATTCGAACAACCTTGTTTACTTTCTCTTCATATTCTTCTAGTAAAAACATTAATTTTGGGCGGTCTAAAATGTATATATCTGGATTGTGCATCTATTCTTATATATCTTCTTTTACATTTTATTTTTTCATACTTGTTATATCTAAATAACCTTAATTCCCTTTAATAAAGTGACGGATAGATTGCACTCCGATTATTCTTATATCGATGTGTAATTTTGTCTATATTTACAACTTACTTGAGAAGAATTTGATAGCTTTTTCGCAATTCAAAGTTACTCTAGTCTACAGTACTGGTGTACATTGTCCCATAATGTTTGAAACAAATTTAAGTCCTTCAACCTAGACTTGTCATCTCCATAATAGTCACAGATCAAGAATTAAGGGATTCTCCAAATACATTTTTCTTTCATTACTCATTATTTCTGACACTGACATTTATCTGTCAGTTACAAATAATAAATATAAATTAAAATTAAAATAATAAATTTGCAACTATTTTTCATGGCATCCTTTCGGTTGTAAAATTAATTACAACATTATTTTATATATTATATTCCTTTTATCTCTATATCTATAAAATATGTATAAAAATATTTGAATGTATCAGAAAGAGAATTTATTTTTCTTTAATATTATCAAGAAAATTTTCAAAAAATAATATTTAGAAGATTTTTTTTCAAGAATCTTCTACTTCCGGTTGTCCAAAACCTTTTCAGATCTTCCCATGAATGTCCGATTGGGAAATACGTTGTTAAACAAATTTTAAGTCTTATAGTTTTTGAGTAACCGTCCTTCCAACATCCCACACACACACATCCACACACACACACACACACACACACACACACACACACACACAGACATCATCGTAAAAATGTTAAAATCGGATTGTAGGGACCTTAAAACGTGCTTATTCAATAAAATCTCGATATGCGATTTTTAGCATGAATCCAATACCTCTCTTAGCGAGGTAAAAAGTGGGGATAACGAATAAGAAACGAAAAAACATACTTCTTTTTAATCATGATCACTTTGATGATTTAGATTGTGAATCACAGCCCGAAGGATAACGGCTTAATTCGCAAGTCAGTGTCGGATGTCGTACGCGTGCGCGTTACTCTTGAGATCAGTTTAGGGGGCTGTCGTTTTTCGGATGTCGCTGTCGGAACGGAAGAATGGAAGATGGTCATTTCCCTTCTTTCTACGATGACAAGACAACAGTAACGTAGAAATGGATGAAATGCCATTAGACGAAATAATTATATATTATGTACAACAAAATCCTACTTTATATGACAAAAGAAACAAAAGATACAAGATGAAAAAAATCTGTTGTGGCTAGCACAATACCTCTCGCCACTTCCGTTTTTGGTTACATAAGTATAGGGTGCGAGAAGTCATGTGAAATTGTTGGCTTTGACAAGCAGATATGAGGGCCCGTGTCAAAATGAAAATTAGTAATTATGTACATAGATGTCAAATGTCAGAATTTTTTAGTAAAAATTTCAAGGTTTTCTAAATTCATGTAGTTAATTTTTGTAATTTTAAATTCATTCTATGAAGAAACTCCTACTTTTCTAATTTTTCGAAATGTTTCCAATTTATTGTCTGAATTGACAGTACTTTTGATAGGTAGGTATATGTAATATACCTATAATTTTAAATACTTAACTATTAATACAATAAGAAATAATATAATGTATGTATTGTTTAGAAAACACACACACACACACACACACACACACACACACACACACACACACACACACACACACACACACACACACACACACACACACACACACACACACACACACACACACACACACACACACACACACACACACACACACACACACACACACACACACACACACACACACACACACACACACACACACACACACACACACACACACACACACACACACACACACACACACACACACACACACACACACACACACACACACACACACACACACACACACACACACACACACACACACACACACACACACACACACACACACACACACACACACACACACACACACACACACACACACACACACACACACACACACACACACACACACACACACACACACACACACACACACACACACACACACACACACACACACACACACACACACACACACACACACACACACACACACACACACACACACACACACACACACACACACACACACACACACACACACACACACACACACACACACACACACACACACACACACACACACACACACACACACACACACACACACACACACACACACACACACACACACACACACACACACACACACACACACACACACACACACACACACACACACACACACACACACACACACACACACACACACACACACACACACACACACACACACACACACACACACACACACACACACACACACACACACACACACACACACACACACACACACACACACACACACACACACACACACACACACACACACACACACACACACACACACACACACACACACACACACACACACACACACACACACACACACACACACACACACACACACACACACACACACACACACACACACACACACACACACACACACACACACACACACACACACACACACACACACACACACACACACACACACACACACACACACACACACACACACACACACACACACACACACACACACACACACACACACACACACACACACACACACACACACACACACACACACACACACACACACACACACACACACACACACACACACACACACACACACACACACACACACACACACACACACACACACACACACACACACACACACACACACACACACACACACACACACACACACACACACACACACACACACACACACACACACACACACACACACACACACACACACACACACACACACACACACACACACACACACACACACACACACACACACACACACACACACACACACACACACACACACACACACACACACACACACACACACACACACACACACACACACACACACACACACACACACACACACACACACACACACACACACACACACACACACACACACACACACACACACACACACACACACACACACACACACACACACACACAGAGAGAAAGCTGGATAGGGCGAGGAGGACCAGTAAACTGGCCAGCTAGGTCACCGGATTTAAATCCGTGTGACTTCTTTTTATGGGGCACTTAAAATCTTGTGTCTATAAGGAAAGATACAATAGTATTGAATATCTGAAAAACGCTATAGAAAATGAATGCAATAAAATTTATAATAGATTAGGCTATTGCTTAGCGCAAAACGGACAGCTTTTTGAGTACCTTTTATAATATTTACTTATAAATAAAATAATGTAATAAAAATGAATGTTTAATAAATATGAGTTGAAAAACTTTATTTCTATTATTGTTTATTTAGTTTATTTTGAGTGATAAATTTTCCATTTTCAATAATTAGACTTAAACAGTGTTTCTGACAGCTAAAAAGTCATTACATTTGTTTGATTTTGTTTGTGTCATGGCTAACACTATAAAGAAGTAACTTTTGTAAAAATTTAAATTCGATTTGCTCGGTTACTAAACATGCAAAGTAAAATATGAATATTGAGTTAGATGCAGAATTTAATTCTCTACAACATTTATCTGAAGTATTTTTGTCTAAAATTAATAGGCCACTTTTGGCCAAGGAAAAACTGTTTTCCCATGTTAAACGCCTATTGCCCGCTTTTCGTGTTACACCCTGTATATATTCTAAATGTATTCAATATTTATATTATGTATTGTCCTGTAAATGGTCTGAACTGTTGGGCAATAAATCATTATTATTATTAGGTATTATTATTTAAAAAAATGTTCAAATCGGATTCTATGGATCTTAAATCGTGCTTACTCAATAAAATCGGGATATGCGTAAAAAAATTCGTGGCACTAAAAATATTACCTTTAAGAACCAAGCCTTTAATTTTGGGAATTTTAAAATAAATGTTTGACTTGTGATCAATTATCATGTAGTATACACCATTTAAATTTTCCATTTTTACCTCTCGCTTAGAGAAGTATTGCATTCATGCTAAAAGTCGCATATCCAGATTTTAATGAATAATTTTTATGATTATGTCTCTCTCTCTCTCTTTGTGTGTGTGTGTGTGTGTGTGTGTGTGTGTGTGTGTGTGTGTGTGTGTGTGTATGTGTGTGTGTGTGTGGATGTGTGTGTATGTTAGGTTGTTGGAGGTATGATTTCTCAAATTCTATAAGACTAAAGACCTTTTTGAATACCTCAATCTAACATTAATGGGGAAAGTTGAATAGGTTTTGGGACCAATTGGAAAACCGGTAGTAGTATCTTAAAAAAAATTCTAAATATTATTTTTTTGAATTTTTTTGTTATTAGTATTGCAGAACGTAAAATTCTCTATCCGATGCATTTTAAAATTTTATGTGTTCTATATATTGAGATAAAAAAGTAATATATAAAATAATCTGTTGTAATAAATTTCAGCGCCTAAACAACTCCATAGTAACCATCAGATGTTTGTAAATGACAGAAAAATGTCAGTGTCAAAAACCAACAGTAGTTCATAAACCTATTTGGGCGGTATTGGCAGCTCAATTCTAAAACTTGACCTTAAGTCTATTTTAACTAAACACATGACGATGGACAAGAACCGATTCAAAATTTGTCATAGTACGAATATGGTTTTATGTAGATTTTAGCTGAAACTAGAATTTATTAAATAATTCTACTGGAAATAAAATGAAAAAAAAAACTGAAATCCTGGATTTTGTATAAAATAGAGTGTGACACCTGCTGTGTTTACAAAACGAGAAATTTTGATAAAACTGGTGTATTACAAATAAATCCCGACCGACACCAAAAAATTATTTCATCATTAACTGGTGTATTACAAATAAATCCCGACCGACACCAAAAAATTATTTCATCATTACCGATATCTGTATAACTGTGTACAAAGCATATTGGCACACCCAACAATGGGAATATGCCGTGTTAATATATTTATTTATTTGTATTGCCAGAATAGAATTCCAAGCTGAAATAACTAATTGCTAATCAGCGTAATGTTATATTGTAAAATTTGTTTAAACTGAAGAATTCGTCAGAATTTCTATAAGATTTCACATATTAATAAGGCCAAATTTCGTCATGAAGGATGATTACCTACCACCTACTTCAGTGTGTTCAGAAGAAGCCACGGAGAAAGCTGGAGCCCATATCAATTGAAATTTATTAATACGAACAAAACTATTAATTGAAAATGTAAATGCATACTGTATACCTTAAAAAATGAGGACCAAAATAAATAAATTGTCGTGCGACGTGAGTATTACATTTCATATTATTCTATATATTTATATAAAATATCTACTTACCTACTTTTTGGGTATATGTACAACAGTTCTGTTGTACTGAACTATTTAAACATATCATTTTATCATTTTTAACCTATAAAATGAACCTACTATAGCAGTGGCGTAGATATGAGTGAGAAGAAGTTTGAATTAAATCCCTCTCGAAATTTTTGAACTAAACAAATTATAATTTACAAATAATACAATGTAGTCTAAGTCTAAGCTAACCAAAAAATGTCTTCTTTAAATGAAATTACACTCTAAATCTTACAAAAAATTAGTGAGACTATTTTGGAGTAGAAAACTGGGTGTTATCATTAATTTTTTTCACTTTGAAAATTAAATATGAATATACAGTGTTTAAAAATGGATGAAAGTCACGTGACAACTCTTGTTTCAAAATAATGTCAGAATTTTCCATAATTCTTTCGATTATTCTTATTACAGCTATCAAAATTCGAAAGGTACGTCCCGTGGAAATAGTAATGCTGAAAATGATTAGGCAGAAGACTCAAAAATGAAATATAACTTATAGAAGTTATTGGGTGTTATTTATTTTTAAAAGAAGAAGAAGAAAAAGTACTAGTATTAAGTATATATTAATGACATTTATAATTATTTCTAATTAATCGTTATTCCTTTTACGGAATATAAAATTATTTGACATAATTGTAGTTTTTTTTCGTACCATACGTTGGCACTACTGAGAATGATCATGTTGTGTCAAATAATTTTATATTCCGTAAAAGGAATAAGAAATTGACTTAGAAATAATTGTAAATTAATTAATAACGTTTCTTTAATACCAGTATATTTTTTCTTCTTTTTTTAAAAATAAATAACAACTAATAATTACTACAAGTTATATTTCTTTTTATAAAGTTTTTTCAGGTTGATGACGTGAGTCTTCTGCCTAATCATTTTCACTATAAGTGGTAAATGTCAAAAACGAATGGAGCGGCATGTGTCAGTCATTTTTGATCACTCTGTATAAAATTGATGAAATAAAAGTTATTAATTAAACTTATACTGTCAATTAACTTTGGCAGTGAAAAGTAACTAAGAAAATTAAAGAATATAGCTAATCGATTTATAAGTTTCATAAATTTCTTAAATTGCAATTACGTACTTTTTGTTAACAAAATAAGAAAAATTATAAATTTCCAACCATCCCCCGTCTTCAAAATAGTATATCTAAGCCACTGTAGTATAGTATCCAATTAAAAAAAAAACTTTATACAAGAATTTAAATATTTATATTTGTAAAGAAAATAAAATTTAATTCGTAAAGTTTATTACACTATGTTATAAATATCAATCAATATTTAAATTATTGTAATAGTAATAATATAAATAATTTAAATATTTATTAATTAGTTAGTTCAACAGAAAATCTCGCACATATGTTAGTTTCTAATCTATTTCTTAAACTATTCCTAAAATTAAATATTCTTATTCTATATATTACTCTATAACTTAATCAAACATGAATAACAACAACAATATAAATGTTGTTCAAATTGCACAAATTTACAATTATTCTATAACAAACTACTTTTATTGTGTACAATTGATTTCATACACTACAGACTAAACTAGTACTTAGTATTATGTTAGTAATAATTACTAAATTATGCAATAATTTCTGGGTTTATTTAGTTACGTAAAGACAATAATTTGTGTCAAAATATTTTAAAAGTAGATCACAAAATACATTTTGAAAATATATTTTGCACATTTTACATTTATAATGGCAAATGTGGCAAGTGACACCTACATAGTTAGTATATTTTAATTTTGAAGTAATACCAGACGTCATTTCAAAATTATTTACAATTTACATATAAAATTAAACATTATATTCTTCGGAATTCTTGAGAGAAATTAATTATTGTTTAGTTGCTAAATTAAATTTTTGATTATTATTAGTTTTAGATTATTTTTTTAATATTATATGTACGTTACGGGTACCTATTATGATATATTTACATTTATTTCATATATAAATAATATGAAGATCATCACACCTTTTACATTTATGAATGTAGAGTCTGTAGGTACCGTTTCAGTTTTACAATAAACACAGTGAAACAAAACACATGTAGTACTAACTTGTTTTGTTATTTTTTTATATTATGTTGTTAAATTTAATAAAATTACTAAATTAAAAAATCTTGATAATAAAAACACGCACGCCCATGAACTTAGATACCAAACTTTTCTTCCTAGAAGTCCAGTTTTGATGTCATTGAGGAAAGTTTCGGGTCACGTGGCTATCAGTTGGTTTTGATCACCCTTATGTACACTAATAAATTTCATCCCTTAAAAGAACTGATTTTTCCTTTGATTACGTCGAAATGATGTTGATAGTAAATCTTATATTGCTTTATTTGCAGTCATCTTAACCATTAGATTAGATTCATATTAGTTTTGTTCGTTTCACTAATTTGTGCTTACGGTTTACCGCTGCGTTATACTTTAGTCTTTAATCTAGCAGTTACTGAAAAGTCATTAGAAAGTTTACTGAAATAAAATTAATTTGGAAAAATAATCACGAAGAAATTTCGTCGTAGGAATGTTAACCATAGGGAAAATTAGTCCCTTGTTAATTGCTAGTGAACAAAATTTATCGCGGAAAACTTGGCCACTAGTAAATTGCTTGCACGGAAAATTCATAATTCATAAATTGATCTCAAGGAAAATTAGGTTTTACGTAGTACACAGGTCGTTCAACAAAGCAGATAAGATTTTTTTGAATCACTTACCACTACTTCTACGTTTAATACGAACTATAAAGATAGTATTCTTTAACATGTTATTTTATAGTTTCTGTATGAGTGTATGTATTATTATTAAATAAATGCATTTTCCCGCATTTTTATATAAATTATTGATACAAAAGGAACACAAATTAAAAATTTATTTGTCATGTTTCCTGATATGAAGAATTCCTTAAATGAAAACATTTTCTATTATATTATACTTTTCAAATGAAATATTTTTTTTTAGAAAAAGGATACATATTTTTTAGATTTATTATTATTTAATTAAATAATTTATTTAATCGCGCTAGGGGGGGGGGCAGGGTGGACGCGTGCCCACCCATTACCCATACACAAATAATATTTTGTTTATATACAGGTGGCGGCGGTTAGGGGTGAACATAAGGATTTAAAATAGGAATGCATTTTCCTGCTTTCCTGTTCATTTTTTATTAAAAACTGTAGAGTGCAAAATTTTACAGAATTAAAAATGCATATACAATTATTTTTAAATGTTTTATTTTGTGTTTGGTTTCTTCACAATTTTAAAAAGAAATTTACAAAATTCCGTCAATTATTAACAGTGGCCATAACTTATGACATCAAAAAACAATAGTATTATTTTATTCATGTCAAATTTTTGAAGAAGAAGTAAATTAAATAATAATGATTATTCGAATGAGTAACAGGTCTTTATCATAAAAAAATATTGTGGTGGAAATAATTATAAAAGAATAAGGGATTTAATATCCATAAGTTAGATTGACGTTTAACGTTTATAAATAATTTATGAAAACCAGAAAAAAGAAAGCAAGTGCCATGGGTATTGCTACTAATTGACAGAACATTTTAAATTACTTTTTAAAATTTTGACGAAACCAAACAGGCAATAAAAAATGTAAAAACAGTTTTGTATGCAACTTTTAATTTTTTTAAAAAATTCGCTCTACACTTTTCGCCGAAACATGAACAGGAGAGCAGGAAATTGCACAAAACTAAAAACCCATGTTAAATCCCTATGTTCACCCTTAACCGCAACCACCCGATATAAAATTTGTGAATAAAATTTAATTTTTAATTCTGAAAATTATTTGTAATAACATTTTTCTTCTAAAATTAATACCGCAGAAATTACAGCCATATTAAAATTTCACCATTGTTTTTCCTATGATTCATAAAAAAGTTGATACGCGGTATATACTGTCCATACGATGTAACTTGGCAAGTTGGGGCAATTCACATTATCACTGCGGTAATGGGGAAGTTATAAAATCCATAGGCGTACCGAAGAAGAATGAAGTTCAATAAAATTACGAATATTACAAAAAAAAAATTATACAAAAAAAAATATTACAAATACTGGAACGAATTATTTATTATATAAATCATATTATAATTAATTATTTTTTAAATTAATTAAGTTAAGAAAATAAAATTTCTATTGCTATTGAAAAAAAAATGCACCAACGCTTATGTATCAATATAACTTCTTGGGTTGAAAAGTACCTGACACCCCGAGTTTGAGTGTATTAGAGTAAAATTTGCTTTGTGTAAGGCAATAAAACATTGTAAAATCACTATTTCACTTCTGAAGCTGTGCGGCATCGCAGTAAAAGTAAATATTTGACAAAACGCAACTTAGGAATAGTGAACTGAATTACATTCTTTTGCTCGCCAAATTACATCGTATGGACTGTAGGTACTTTGAATACGATACCTGTGTGTTGAAAAAAATTTGATTTGTTTTATGTCTGTATATCAAAAATACCATGGTATAGGTATCTTTATTATAGGTGCTCACCATTTTAAGCAATGTGCCCTCCCAACATTTATATCCTGGCGCCGCCACTGTTAACCACGTAAAAATAATTTTATGTAATAATAATTGTGATCTTTTATAATATACATTTCTTCTTAGCAATTAATTTTAATTGCTAAGGACTATCTAGAGATCAATAATTTTCGGGAGCAATTTTTCAATAACAATTTTTCTTCCGATCTATTTCCTTTGCGATCAATATATTTCGCTATAAATTCATTGGTGACAAAATGGCGGGATTACAAATTATGTTTCTGTAGTATTTTGACAGTAGACAGCACTGACGATAATAAGTTTTAACGCATGCGCAATTTAAAAAGCACAGAATGTTTACTGCTGAAACCGGTGAAATCAACTATAAAAAAAAAAAAAATCAACTTCTAGTGAATTAATTTTTACGACTGGCGTTTCGCAGTAGGCTGTGTTACAGCAGCATCAAAACTGGCGTTTTGCAATAAAATAGTGAAACATGTTATTAATTTTCATGTTCACTCAAAATTTTACAGTGTTGGAGAGTAGGTAATAATAGCATTCGACATTTCAAGGGCAATCATGTATGGAAACAGAGAATGCAGATGAATTTGGTGAAGAAAAACAAAACTGGTGATGAATTGCTGATGTTTTTTGTTTGGACGTTTTTGTTTATTTTGGAAAAAAAGAAATTGATTCCAAATTCGGTCGCAAAAGTCATTGTTCCTCCGAACAAGAAATTAATTTGGAATGCGGGGCCTCGGGCTTATTAGCACACATGCTCCCACGGTAGAACCAAACAGTGATTCTCAAAATGTCCACAAAAGGGACAAACATTATAGAATTATACAGAATGGTGACCGGCACAGCCGAACATAGGACTTTAACATATAAAATCAGATTTTCCTAATTTCCTGTTTCCGTAATTATTTTAGATAAAAAAGCTGTAAATAACAGTTGTAGAGCACATAATTTTGCATCCGAATCAATAAACAAAATTTTGTGTTCCTTGTAATGGCAGAAATTAGGTATGAAAATGTCAAAAATCGCCTCAAAATAGCTATAGCCATTGAGATAAAATGTCTAACGGTTTATCTGTCATGTTAGGAAAATTTATTTTTATTAGGTACTATTTTTAATTTCTGTCCCAGTTAACAATTATTTGTTAATTTAAATTGATATTTGTTTACTTGCTCAGAAATTACAAATAATAAAAATAAATTAACCTAGCTTGATAGACAAATCGTTAACATTTGTTAATTTTTTGTTTTAATTCCATGGCTATTGCTATTTTTAAAGTGATTTTCGACATGTTCATACCTAATATCTACCGTTACAAGGCATATAAAATTAATTTCGAAATTTATGCTCTATAACTTTTATTTGAAGCTTTTTTACCTAAAACAATTAGGGAAGCAGGAAATTAAGAAAATATGGTTTTACATGGTCCTATGTTCGGTTGTACCAGTCACCACCTGTAGAATGTCTTCAAAAAGATGTAATACAAAAAACAAATTAATTTAAATTACAAAAATATCAAATTTTGTGGAATACAATATTTCAAGGTCTTTTTTAATATTTTATTTTAAAAAATTTCCTATTTAAAAGTGCTAAATATATAAAAAAAATATATTTTTGTTGAAAAACGTCAAATATGCCGCACATGGACCCTTTTCTTTTGTTTTAGTGCGCATGTCTTTCGAATGTTATTTGTGTTTCAATTTTATATTTGAATATTTGCTTATTGCCTATTGTTGTAAATAGTTGATGTCACAACGAATACCATATTTTTGTTCTTTCAAATTTAAAAAATGCTAATATTTGGTGCAATTTATAAAAAAAAATGACAAACCTCATATTTAATAAAATTTAAAAAAATGAACAAAATGTTTGAGAATATCTGGTATAAATACTTATATGCGTACCTACATATACGCATGTTTAATAGGTCTGGGAACATAGTAACTCGTCAACAAGAATTCGGGGCCTATTAAATCTCAATAATTTGTTTTTTAAATTCAACATTTATAAAAATTTAAAATGAAATTAAAAGGTTTTTAATAATATTATTGTTCTACTTGAAAAACTCACTTACTGTGTGACATATAATAATTTTTCCGATTACGAGTTGTTATAAATAGTACGAAAAAGGACAATATTTTTTATCTACTCCTTTTAATTTATACATATATTATAAGTATTTTTGTTGATATGTTAAGAGTTAGGATATTCATAATTATACAGCTACAAATATTGTAGTTTCAATAACTCATAACTATACTATCTTCTAGCCAATCACAAACTTGTAACCATAGTTATCATTTATGATTAAAAATGACGTGCCAGTGATGAACTTTGTCACTAGTAATTATTTTAAAATGTCAAAATTTGTGAATTTATCTAAACTGAAAAGTATAATCTGCTTTGAAATGTTGTAGATATAAAATAGTATGTATTTCCTGAAACTCAATCGGATGATTTACAACACAGGCCTGTGGCTTTTATTGCAAATTTTACCCTCTTGAGTTACAGCCATCATTACCCGATTTTTAAATAATATACTATTAATAAATGATAAATATATCATAATGATTTTGCACTCATTATTTGGGTGTGAAACCTGCTTTACATACGCTTGATAAATTTGTCGTAGAAAGCATTGGAAAATTTGTTTAGTAAGTTATTTAATTGATTTGTATTTGATTCGAATTAGGTATAGATATTTTGTTTTTATTTTCTTTGTTAGTAACTAAGCAAACCCAGAAACATGTCGTGTGTTATTTACTTATTTGGCATAATTCGGTCTTATGCTACGTTAGTCTACAAGGAGTTTTCGTCAGGTGTATATGAATTGTTGCGCCTATATCTCATCTCATCTCACACACATATAACTGTAACAGACACATTCACGACTATACAACTAGTATGTTCTGCTCTAATAGAACCTAAATAAACTATAACTTTATTTACACACAACTTTACACCATCGCTAAGGAATGAGCCTAATCGAGGATTAGTAAGGTTAACAAGCAAAGACACCGCCCGGAATAAATATATATTTGTAAATGTGACAGACTACACCGATTTGGAAGGGATACACGATTTTTTAAATTTGTAGGGATTTTGTTCATTACTTATAGTATGGAACATACAATGTGTTCATGCGCAGTAACAATGTTAATTGCAATACATATTTTTTTAGTGTCAGTTTCTTGTATATGATACAATATTAGTGTTTAAGTTAGTATATTTTATTTATTTATTATAATAATAAGTTCTGGCGTAACATCTTTAGAAAAGGACAACAAGCTCAGAATCTCTACAATCGTGCGGGAAATAAATGTTTTTTAACTAAAAATGACTGCGGGAAATAGCCAATGCCCGCACTAATACAGGAAATAATTAAAAACTAAGATTTTTCTCTTATTGTCATGAAAGTAATTATCATGATCGCTTAAAAATGCTATGCATAGCCGTTCAAATAGTAAAGTTAAAAAAAAATTAATACATGTTGTATTTTTGTTATTTGTGTCGTTGTGCTGGTTCAGCATTTGTTTCAAAAGAATTACTAGTCACTAATTTCCCACATTTGTAAAAACAATACTATTTTATATTTAAAGTAATTGTTATATCAAAATTTATCACATACAAACGACAAAAACTACACCGAAACATCTTTAAATTTGATCTATTTAGGCTGTCGTCTGTTTACTACCTCTCTCTTTGAGCATCTTGTCCTTTTCTAAATACATGTACTATAGGGGACAGAAGGGTTTGTGTTTTCAAGTCCCTATAGGCATAAATTATTTACATATGAATGAAACTTCAAATATTTAATTCAAAGCTTAATTTTATTTGTAAAAATATTATTGGGTGATGTAGCAAGTTGTACATTAGTAGGCGTTTTCGTAGCCAGTCGAAGCTATCCGACGGGTCTGTTCGATGACGTCACACATATATCAGATCCATCTAATTATTGAAGCTTTTACGTACGCGCCAGATCTGTACATAATTTTGACGTTTAAATCTGAGGTTATAGAAGAAATTATACTTGTTAAAATGGATAAGGGAATAGCGCTTGTTTCATTAGCTGAACATAATTTTATATACGACGACTCAAGTGAGACTGAACGGCAACTTGAATCATTTGTTTAGATTATCTCCATCAGAAATTGTTTCAAGTGGTCATTTATTTGTTTACTCATAAAGACTTCACAAAGTATGAACCGTCATATTTTCATCAGAACTTGCTGTAATGCTGTAATGTTTATAATCAGAAATATTTACTAATGTTTACAATGCCCGCGTTCAGCATGCACAGCGCTGAGCACCGAAGTTTGCCGAATACAGTTGTTGGACCAATCGCATTCGTTCATTCATTGCGTTCGGCAAACTTTGGCAGCGCTGTCAAATTTTTTGATCGGATTGCTCGATCTGACTGATCGGAGTGAGTTTACGAACGCGTCAGGTTAACCCGATTGACTTTACGAACGCTTCAGATTACATCGGATCAATCCGATTGACTTTACGAAAACGCCTAGTACGAGTATACAAAAAATTCTAAATCTGAGAATTTTTGTATAGTTTGTTTACGTCCGGATTTCAATTGAATATTGAAAATCTTATCTTTGTTGATAAAATAAATTTAAAGCATAATAGGGCCGACCTATTCTGTAACTCAGTAGTTAGTTTTTAACAACTGGTAAACAAATTATAGCCAATAACTAAAAATCCAATTTCTTTTTCAGCAACATATTTGATTGGTTAAAATGTTTAACTAGTTGTTTCAAATTAACAACGGAGTTAAAATCTTATTTCATACAATTTGCAGATGACCTAGATCGGACTTCTTAAAAAAAATACTGTATACCAGGATGTTCCATTTAACCGAATGGGGTATTCAACCATTGCAAAGAAATAGTAAACTTTGATTATTACGTTAAATTAAGAATGTTAATAAAAAGAAAATATGAAATATTACTTTGTTGTAATAAATGTGCTTAACTATAGTAAACGTGACGTCATAGTCCCCGAGGGCTCCCCGAGCCTACTAATCGGTTATTATCGTAAAATTTCGGATGAATTCGAGCGAACTGGACCTACTATTTTTTTTTTTTATTTTTTTTTGTTTGAATTCAAATTAAGAACTACAGTAACACTACTGTCATATTAATGACATTGTCAAAATGTTTCATGAAACAGATTGAAATAATATTTATCTTAAAAAATATTTTAAACATTTTTCTTTATTTCTGTATTCCTTACTAATTAATTTGACAAGGAAAAAAAGATTTAATATAAATAAATGAAAATATATGCCTAAAGCAGACAATGCAAAAATCTCTAGAATTAACTGTTTGAGGAGCATAACTAACTCGAGACTATGACGTCACAAATAATTTCAGACATACAAAAATTCATATCTCGATTATTAATTCGAATTTTAACATCGAGTTTTCACCAATATTCCTAGATTTTTATATATTATAAAAGAAAAAATACAAAAAAAATCGGTAGAATACCCCATTCATATCAATGGCGACATTTCAAATTTGGACTTCTGTATATTTCATTTTGTTTATTTTTGTTATGTTACATATTGTACGTATAAATACGACTATAATATTATTTACATTACTTTTTGGTTACCTATTTATTTTTTTATGTATTTAAGTAATTCATAATTATTATTTTATTATGTTAGAGACATTTGACATAATGTATGTTATTAGTAGACTAAATTCAGGATAAATTCTTGATTTCAATAATAATAGCTTCAAGAAATGTCAATCTTTAGATATCTGTTTACTTTTGTAGTATTTACGTTCTTGCAAATATCCGCATGACTATGTAAATAGATAATGACTTGTATTTAAACACTGATTCCATTTATATTTAGCATTTTGTAGCAAATTATATTGAAAATATTAATACATCGTGTCAAATGAATCTCATTACTTTGATAGAAAAAAATATTTGTGATTTATTTATCCGCATAGTTGACGGGTAATGGCTTTCGATGTCTCTAGATGGTAACCCATCCATATATTAACTGTGCTTACCTTTGCTTCATTCTATAGGTTACATACGAATTTGCGTATCCGCGTTGACAAGGTAAATGGAAATTATAATATTATTTAATGTTTGTATTAAATATGAATGATATAATGAAAATTGAACAAACGTTCAATTTAATTTGTCAAATAAATAAATATAATGAGAGTTGACTCTAATCTATTTGTATAAAATAGCCTCTTTCATAATACGTATGTATTTTCATTAAAAAATCGTGCACCCTCAAAAATAAATAATCATTTTAAACATCCTACCTGTTAGTGTATTAGCTTCAACAAGTGCCATATAAATAGTGCTATTTACAACGCTTTTAAAGCTATATATAGCCTACATATACATATTGCAACACCCGCGAAAATTATTCCTGACTTTGTTTACTTTGCTCCTTTTTTTTCTTTCCCCAATTCGCTATCCCTGTCATCGCGATATTCGTAGAACTCTGCTGCAGTTGCTCCCTCTGAATCTGATACCTATACAGCAGCGACCCTGCCACTAAAGCAGACACAACTGCCGACAGGGCTACCAACACAAACAGCACACTAAACCCTGGAACGGGGAGACATATCCCATAGACTACTTCTTCTCGGATGCGGCCCTGGAAGACAGTGACAGCTTCCGCTTTGCCGTCCGGAGAGAAGGCGAGATCTGCTTCGGAGATGACCTCGTAGAGACCGGAAACTCCGACGTCGGCTGAACGAGCTTTGCGGTCGGAGATGGTGATGGAACGACGGCGACGTTGAGTGGTGGGGGGTGGGGTTGTTGATGATGGTATAGGGAGGGGGAATGAACGAGGGGCGGCTACAGGGGGGTCTAAGTTTCGGGGGCCGTGGGGGAAGCGGTCTTGGGATGATTTGTCCTGCAAAGAAAAAAATATTTTATTAAAAAATAAAGTATAAATAAAATAAATAAATATATCATCACGGCATATTACCCATTGCTGGGTATGCCATTCTGCTTTGTACACGGTAATGATAATGACGCATTTGTAAAGTCAAATTTCTAAAAATAGCATTCCATTCAGGGCTGAGACAGCTAGATTAAAATTGAGAAACCCATGTTAGTTCGGGAAAAACATAGCTAGTTAGCGCGGGTGATATTGTTTTCATTTCTTTGAAAATAATTATTTCGTAGTCCGTCAAAAAGTCTAGTGTCATTATGAAGTATTTTATTATATACTTCAATAAAAAGAATACTGTAAGTACAAAAAGTTTTTTATTTTTGATATATAAGATAAATACTAACAATTAATTACTGTTTATATACTCTACATACACAAATATATGTCACTGTCGTTGACCATATGAAACAGTTTTCCAAATTATGAAGGTTTTTAGAAGAGTGAATTACCTCTACCTTCTTGTCTACCTTAATTGTGTCAAATCTACGACAAGTGGATATATTTGCCATTGACTCGTGTTAAAAGAAATGATAGACATACATCAGTTACACCGTGAAACCATTTTACCCAGAATTAACTGAAGTATATTCTACCTGCTCTCCAAGTTTTAAAATAATTGACCCCGCGGTACCTGAGATATTTGCAATTAAGTTTGGCTTTTTAACACGTGAAGAATAGGAAATGGCAAAATAAACACATTTTAAATTATAACTTTTATATCCATACCGACATTTATTCGAAAAACTAGTATGTTATAGAAAACTAATTAACGAATTTCTATTTAAAAATTTGAAAATTATTTAATTTTATTGCCTCTAGAAAATTATAATCTGAAGATACGATAAATAGGTAGAATTATACTTGACAACCATGTACAAGCGTTTCAGATGGAGTATCAGTTAAGTTAACAACGCCCGTTTGTTATTAGCGAATAAGAGATGATCTTTGGTTAAAGGAATTTCAGACGTACATTCGAAAGAAATATTTTTTAAATTGGTATTTTAGGTGAAAATTATGAAAACTTTAAACAGTATAATACTACTTTTGTAATTTTAAGAAAAAAAATATATTAATTTGTTTTGCAGTTTTCATTTGTAGTTTAGAATAGTATTATATTTCAAAATATCTTATTACCTTTTATACCCGAATGTACCAATAAATGCCTAGATGCGATGTTGCCACAGTTATTCTTCAACATTCATACTGTAGTGTGAGTATATTGAAATACGACACTTGTGTTAGTGCGAGTGGTACAGTTCAAAAAAAACTTCTACGGAAAAATAAAGAAAATTCATCTGTTACATTGTTTGATATTAGCTTTTAACTATTTTGATGCAATTTGTGTAAATAATATAATGTGAAAAAATATAAGTTATTTCAAATATAAACTGCATTAGCTTAATTTTTATTTTGAACATAGAACAAGTTTTTGAATAGGTACACTCGAGTGACAACTACCTTAACTAAATATTATGAATTAATAAAAAAATTATACTTAAAATTTTGAATTTCATTTCATATTTGCAGTTAAAAAAATTTGATATGACCAACACAGTACCTCCCGCCATTTACCTATGTATATAATTTTTTTATTACTTTATAAATTTATCCATATAATATATAGAAAAAGTATTAAAGCAAACTTGTAGAAAATGAAATAATCTTTAATTTTTATAGTAACAAATTGAGAAAAAATTACATTTAAAGGTATATTTTGAAGAAAAACTATCTTGAGCTTCAAGTAAACTACCATTTCCGGTTATCCGATTGTCACCAAAATCTAGTCAGATATTTCCATATTAGAATAAGGTAGAAATACATGGTTTCAAAACTTTCTGAATGATAGTATTTGAGTTAGAGCGTATACACTGTACAGGATCCACACATACATACATACATACATACATATATACATACATACATACATACACACAGACATCATCGTGAAAATGTTAAAAATGGATTCTAGGGACCTTAAAACGTGGTCATTTACCAAAATCTCGATATGCGATTTTTAGCACGATCCCTATACCTCCCTTACCAAGGGTAGCGGGAGGTAAAAATGAACTTCTGAATTTTAATTCATACATTTAGATTTAAATTTATATTTTAGAGTGTACCTCTAGACTGTACTTGTCAATCAAATACGGGTGTAGTTGGGGAAAAACACCAGTAGATGGCCATTAAACTATGGTAACATAAGATAACACAACTGTCCGGTTTGTATGTGGATAGTTGGTGATTCCAATGTAATGACGTCATTTAGTTAATTTGTATGAGCCAAGTAGTGAAGCCGATTGATCTAGTTGATGGAACTGACATCTACGAGGGTAGATTGAAAAGTTTCCGAAATTACGGAGAAGGCCTTGGATTTTGGAAAGCAATCTTATATTCTTCTTTTATTTAACTCTTCATTATCAACTATCAAGAAATTTCAATACAATCGGTCTAATCGTGACAAGCGTCTGTGTCGATCTACCTAGCGTTAAATCGGTAATGGATAAAAACGATGTTCGTGCGGTGATCAAGATTTTTCATTTGAAAGGAGAGACGGCAACGGAGATCATAACCAGGTTTGATACTGTCCTTAGGAATGCTCCACCTTTCTTTTCCATTGTGAGTTTATGGGTTTCGGAATTTAAGAGTGGCTGGACACAGACCTGCGATGAACCCCATTCAGGTCGACCAAAATCGCCTAGCACACCGGAAATTATGTATAAAGTCCACGATGTCTGGATGATCGACAAATGAAAGTGCGTGAGATTAAGGAAGCCATAGCGGTCTCTTATGAAAGTCTGGTTTATATTTTACACAATGAGCTGGTCATGAGAAAAATGTGCGCAAGGTTGGCGCCGTAATTGCTCAGTTCGGAGGAAAAGCGCATTCGAGCCCGAACTTCAACCGAAAATTTGGAGTTGTTTAAGAAAAATTCGGTCAATTTCAAAAGACGTTTCATAATCATGGATCTAACATGGGTACACTATTACACTCCAGAGACGAAAATTCAGGCGAAAGCGTGGATTGGACATGGTGAGTCTGCTTCGAAGAAAGCGAAGTTAATTCAGTTGTCAGGAAAGGTGATGGCGTCAGTCTATTGGGACGTCAAAGGAATTTTGCTAATTGATTATCTTGGCAAAAGAAAAACCGTAACTCGACAATATTACGCCACACTTTTAGACCAGCTGAAAGTAGTAATTCAAGAAAAACGCCCGGGAATGGCAATGTAAAAGATTTTGTTTCACTACGACAATGCGCCAGCTTATTCAAGTCAAAATGCTCAACAAAAAATGAACGAACTAAGGTTTGAAATCGTTCCTTATCCACCGTACTCGACCGATTTGGCTCCCTCCAATTTCCATCGTTTCTCAAAACTCACAACGTTCAACGCTGCAAAGATATTACGATCTAACGAAGAAGCCATAAATGCTTATTTTGAGGACCTCAATGAAATCCGTTTTCGGGAGGGAATCGAAAAGTTGGAAAACGCTGGCCTAAGTTTGTTGATATCAGAGGGGACTATGTAGAAAAATAAAAAGTAGCCCATGTTAAATTTTTTTTTCTTGTCATTCCGGAACCTTTTCAATCCACCCTCGTATAGTGTACTTTATACTTTAAATTAGAATGGTATACGTATAATGAAAATTATTTTCTTTTTAATTTTAATTAATTACAACAATAATTAACATATAAAAAAAACAGCTCTGAATGCACAACGTAGAAATAATTTTTAATTTAATTATAAAATAGACTAAAAAATTGAATGTGAAAAGGGCCTTAAAAAGTAATTTACCTACTTTCATTATGCATGTAAATATAGTAGGTACGTCGAATTGCAGATTGAGTAAAACTGTCAATGTTTCGCATTGATTTTTGACGGATCACTAATTTTTTTAGCGACGAAATACGAAATAGAATAGACCGTCGTTTTAAATTCATTTTTGATATTATTTACCGTGTTACAAATCTAATGCAGTACAAACTCTCTAAAATGTAATAATATTCAGAAATAAGTATATAGGAAATACAGAACTGTCCTGTGATAACCTCAAAAAATAATACATCTTCTATAGATGCGAATGAAATTAGAGAAATATTTATATATTTCTCTTGCGCAAATTATGCAGACGCATTCAAAATAATTTCTTTACACCGTTTCGATAAATTTTAACCGCTTAATTTTTGATTGTCATACATGTAATCATACAAATTATTCATATAACTTAAGTTTCGATTTAAGAAAACAAACGCGGCGTAAAAATAAAACAATCAAGACAAGACGTTGCTAAAAAAAACATATGTGATTTCTTTATCCATATGCAACACCTGATAACATTGAAATGCCATTCTAAGAATTTACCTCTCGCTAAGAGAGGTATTGGATTCATGCTAAAAATCGCATATCCAGATTTTATTGAATAAGCACGTTTTAAGGTCCCTACAATCCGATTTTAACATTTTTACGATGATGTCTGTGTGTGTGTGTGTGTGTGTGTGGATGTGTGTGTGTGGGATGTTGGAAGGACGGTTACTCAAAAACTATAAGACTTAAAATTTGTTTAACAACGTATTTCCCAATCGGACATTCATGGGAAGATCTGAAAAGGTTTTGGTAATAATTGGACAACCGGAAGTAGAAGATTCTTGAAAAAAAATCTTCTAAATATTATTTTTTGAAATTTTTTCGTGGTAATATTAAAGAAAATTAAATTCTCTATCTGATACATTTAAATATTTTATTATATATTCCATAGATTTAGAGATAAAAGAAGTATAATATATAAAATAATCTGTTGTAATAAATTTGACAGCCGAAAGAATGCCATGAAAAATAGTTGATAATTTAAATTATTTGTAACTGACAGATAAATGTCAGTGTCAGAAATAATGAGTAATGAAAGAAAAATGTACTTGGAGAATCCCTTAGTTCTTGATCTGTGACTATTATGGAGATGACAAGTCTAGGTTGAAGGACTTAAATTTGTTTCAAACATTATGGGACAATGTACACCAGTACTATAGACTAGAGTAACTTTGAATTGCGAAAAAGCTATCAAATTCTTCTCAAGTAAGTTGTAAATATTGACAAAATTACACATCGATATAAGAATAATCGGAGTGCAATCTATCCGTCACTTTATTAAAGGGAATTAGTGTTATTTAGATATAACATGTATGAAAAAATAAAATGTAAAAGAAGATATGTAAGAATAGATGCACAATCCATATATACATTTTAGACCGCCCAAAATTAATGTTTTTACTAGAAGAATATGAAGAGAAAGTAAACAACGTTGTTCGAATTGAAAATTGTAGTTACCAGCCTAATATTTATATATGGTAAACTCTACTTTGTAATTTATTGTAACATAATTTATGGTAAAATATCTTCATGTTGAGACATGCTATTATTGAATAATAAAGAAGTTTATACGTCATAGATTTATATGAATATATTATTTGTATTTATAAAAATATTCTTTGCTTTATGCATACAGCCAGGTAAAATATACGGCGAGAGGTTATGTGCTGGTCACATCAGATTTTTTGTTTTGTTAAACAAGTAGTATGGAAATAGTTTGAAGTACACTTTAAGAAAAAATAATAGCTTGAAAATTTTGAGAGATGATCCCATTTTTAAAAACAATTGTATTTATTGCTTGGATTGTACATCGCCAATTTTCAAATTAAGAATTAATTTTCATCTAATAAATAATTATTTGGAATTAAATTATGGAAGATATCATACTTTTTCAAGGATTATTCACATGTGAAAGAATGAATGCACCACTAACGATTCCATTCACAGTTATTAATTACAGTACATTAAATAATTTGAACTAATCTAGAAACTGTTAGATTATTACACAGGTATTTCAATTGATCTATTTCATATTTAATAATGTGCAACATCTTAATATTTATCATTTCACAAAATTTGAATTGAGTTTGATATTAACGCCAGCAATGAGTCCGTGTGGTGACCTCTGGTAAAGACCTGCACGGTAAGTATATGTCATCATCATTCCCGATATCTGTGTACAAACTTTTGACCAAATCTTCCATATAGTACAAGCTGCCACTGAAAAACAGGCCATTCAAAATAATTTTTAATTATTTTTTAATTTTCTTGAAATATTTGTAAATTATGCTTAGGTTAGGTTAGGTTAGGTGCTCAGGGGCTCACAAATCGTGGTATTTGACCTGATGGTAGCTCTTCCGGTTTAACCGGAAATGACATTAACTTTCATCTTTCAAATGGTACACCCAATATATTTTTATATATCTGAAATCTATGTAAAATTACGAATTCAACGATATACTTGAAGTGCATTTTTACTGAAGAAATAAATTACAAAATTATAAGAGAAAATTATGAATAATAAACCTAATAACCCATTTCAGGTAGGCTGTGATGGTCTGTGATAACAAACTGATATTTTTTGTAACAAAATATAAAATTTTACAAAAATAAAACTATTTCAACAATTAACTTAAATATTACTCAACATTATCTCAGCTGTTTTCACAGCCTACCTGCCGGTAGCAGGCTAATTATTCATAATTTTCTCTTATTTGTAATTTATTTCTTCTATAAAAATGCACTTCAAGCATATCGTTGAATTTGTAATTTTACGTACATTCCAAATATACGGGTGTAACAGCTAAACGATCTATCTCAAATAATTCCTATATTATTAAAGATACAATAAAATACTACAAGACAATCTCAAGGAAGACCAAGAAGGACATTCGATTCGAGAAAAAAATAATTCTTTTATGCTTCCATCCGGCATAAATTTTAAGGTAGTTCACCAGCTACCGTCCAGGCAAAAAATTTGATCGCGCTGAACATATACAGTGCATTCTACGATAACCCCTCTCTAAAGAAAACTTTTGGTAGGTGACTGTACTTTCTTGTGCCGTATGTCATAAGTATGTACACCCAAACCGCTACGAAACGTTGTTAAAGGAAAGCTGGCAACGTCGCGCTTTAATCGGAAGGGGGGAACAGTTCCAGCAGAGAACCGCTGAATCCAGCCGTAGTTACAAATTCACCGTTTTGACGTGACTAGATAAAACATAGTACTTACATTTGCATTTTTTGTATTTTTTATTCATTTATATCTTTGAAAAACCATATAACAACGTTATAATAGCTAAATTGATTTTTTGGCATTCTAAAAATGACAATTAAATTTAATATCTGCTGGATCGTAGCCTACTTTATTAATAAAAGACCGCGAAACAACTCAAATTTTGTTTCAAAATCTGCCCAAAACTCTAGTTCTAAAACCGGTAATGAGGGCGTGATTTATGCCTGCTATCATTTAAACGTCATTTAGAGACTGTCAAAAAATCAATTTAGCAGTTCTAATGTTGTTATACAGTTTTTCACAAATATAAATGAATAAAACATACATTAAATGCAAATGTAAGTAATATTTTTATCTATATATTATATTTGTTTTACTCTTCCCCCTGACGTAAACATACAGTGTTGCCGCTACCTCTCTCCCTCGGGTTTTTCTGTCGTCGAGTACATTATTTTACTCTACGATTACTCTGAAACTCTATGTCAGATCGTTTTCATCGTTTGAAATAACGTTAGAAACATATTAAACTACTACATATTAGTTTTTTATTAAAATCTATAGAAGCAAAATGATGCTATTAATCAAAACGTTGGTTTTGTTAGCAATGGTCCTATGCTTCACGTGTTAAAATGTCTGACTTTCGAGGCGAATAGCTCAATTTCTGTACGTCAGAAGTTTATAAAAAATTAACTGTGCATGTATTAGGTCATTTTCAACACATAGTTAAATTTTTATGAACATCTATAGAAACTCGATTTACTGGTGAACTACCTTAAATGGAATGATATATATTTTTTAAGCCCATAGAGTATTTTTTGCTGAATTCATCCATGTAATAATTTTATTTTTTTATATAACAAAAATATTGGGAAATATTCAATTGAAATTTAAATAAATTTTATTTTATAGTCATTTTTCAGTAGGCTATGTATGAAAAACAAAAACTGCTATTTGTCAATTTGAATTATTTAGGATATAAATCAAACAGAACACTGTTTATAACATTAATATTTGCTTCATTTTAATTTAAGCTCATTTTTTTTTCATTCATAGCCTACTGAAAAATAACTATAAAAATCAAATTTATTTAAATATCAATTGAATTTTTCTCAATATTTTTGTTATGTAAATATATAAAATAATCACATGGTTGAATTCAGTAAAAATACTCTATCGATTGAGCATAAAAGATACATATCATCCCATTAAAAAAAATTGTACCTTTGTGTTGTAATTAGAGAATCACTGGTTGAAATAGTATATTACAATACGAGTGAAGAAACCAAGAATTTCACTCACGCACGTGCCAATTTTGAACACGAGGCGTTAGCCGAGTGTTGTATAGCGTTTTGCTCAATCCTGCTATTGAAATATTCGAAAAAATATTAAAATTTATACTAATAGATTTATAAATGGATTGTAAATTAACATAGATGGCGGGGTATATTACTATTGTTTATATTTATAAACATTTGCAATTGTCAACAAAATTATTTTTTAGCTGTCACATTCTGTAGATTTTATGTAATTTTTTTGAAAATATGGAAGATAAAGAAAATAGTCGCCGATCAATAAGGTAGAAATTACAAGAAAAGTAGTTAAAAAGTGAAGCGGGCGCCAATACCAGTAAGAAAATTCGCGTAGGTAGAGGTTATAAAAGGTATCGTGAAAGGTACTTAAATAAATGAAACGTCACTTATTGGCATGTTTAGTTTAAGTAATGCTGTTTTTAATAACTATGCAAGTAATTTTCATGTAAATAAATAAATGTTATGAATTCTGTTGTAGTTTATTGCTATTTTCGGTAATGACAGATGAGTGGGCGAAAGTTCACATTCGCTCACTACTTTCATCCACCCGTTGCCATAGGAATAAGTTGAGTGGATAAAACAGAAGGTTTCAAGTTTATAGTATGTTCGAAAATTGAACCACGACGTTACCGGTAAAAAAATTCAGGTTACCGGCACTATTTTCGAACGCGGTAACTGAAATGTATGGTAAATTTTTGTTACCGCCGCAACCGTGCTCAGAGCACGGTTTTTGTGGTAATTTATAGTCTAACCTAACTTTTGAAGTATACACACGTTGTTCTTTGACATCATTTAAAGGTAAATTGTGTTTAAAAACAACTGAATACTGTACATGGTACAAAAAACAAATAGTATCCAACAAAAATATCCTGCGATACAAACTAAAATGATTTTGACAGTTATTAATAACCATGAATACCAATGCGTTCGACTGCTTACCGCGAGAACCGTAACCTTTCAGTTACCGTGTAAAATGACCACGATAACCGCGGTTGACTTTTCGAACATACTATTAGTATGTAAGTAAGAAACAACAAGTTTCAATAGTAGGGTTGAACAAAAAATATTTTCTTCCCCTTGGTCGTCTATAAGATTGTCTTATAGTATTTTTTGTGCAACCGGCCGCGAAATAGGCATTTCGCAGCCGCAATATAGGCCACAAAATTGCGGCTGCTGTCATGGTAACGGCCGCGAAATTGTGTAAACAATCACTATGGTTTTTTCAAAACTAATTGTTTTGTTTATCAAATGTCAATTCCATAGCTACCTTGAAAGCCAACTTTCAATTTACAGTGAAACTGTTTAAAATTAATAAAATTTGTAATTACATATTTTTTACGGTTGCACAAAAAATATTGTGTATACCTTGTCCGCGAAATCCTTTAGCGTCCTCGAGATTGTCTTGCCTCGGCCGCAAGCGGCCTCGGCGACAATTTTTCTCTCGGTACGCTAAAGAGTGATTTCGCGGCCTTGATATACAAATAACTATTATTGTATCTTTAACAATATAGAAAATATTTGAGGTAGCTCGTTTAGCTGTTACACTCTGTATAAAAATATATAGGTGTCTCATTTGAAATATGAAATTTAATGTCACTTCCGGTAAACCGGAAGCGCTACCATTGTGTCAAAACTCGTGATTAGTGAGCTCCTAAGCCAAGTTTACAAATTTGTTACGACAGTTAAAAAATAACTACCTATATATAAAAAAAGTTATTTTGAGTGACGCGTTTTTCAATGTCACCCTGTTTACCTAAAACCCAAATAAAAAAATAAAATATTAATTTTTGACTTACCACGTACGGTTGCGGCGGTAGGACATCCTCCTCATCATCCTTATTCTTAAACCCAACCCCAATAGCCGCCATTTCATCCCCTTCTTGTACAATATCATCATACATCTGGTCCTTCCTGTCCACATATTCCCCTAATCCTAATCCTCCTGCTACTCCTCCAAGTCCTCCTTGGTCTTGACAATGATCCAGACACCCATGTCTGCAGATCTCCACTTTGCATTTGATGTGTACCGAGAGGGCGTCGGGGAACTTGAAGGCGTGGAAGAAAGCGTAAGTGATGACAGAAGCGCGTTCGTCGGCAGCGCGAGCTTTCAAAAAACGGGAGATCATCTTAGGGCGGAGAACGCAACCGAATTCGTCGCTCAGGTGGATGATGTGGGCTCCGCCGTCCGAAGCTAAGCAGGATTTCACTCTCATGTCGAATTCTCCTAGAAAAAGGGGATAGTAATAATTGTTCGTCTATTACTATAGTCGTAGTAGAACCAAAGCTATAAATAAAGGAGATACTAATTTCAAAACTATTGGGAAATTTATCTTTGTTTAATTGATATATGAAGATGACTGTGTTTTCAAAGTTTTGTGAACACTAATTACTATTTCTTTAGTCAGGACCGAGCCAGTTTGTGACGTGTTGGACACTGGTAAATGCTATTGGCTAATGGCTGTTTGAACGCCACGCCTCCACATGCTTAGCTCTAAAAACGTATGTTCTCGGTGTAGATGTCACACGCGCCATCGATTTTGTCGGTCCTCATTTATTGAAACTAATTTTTTTTTTCTGGCGTATTAGAAAATTTTCGTCCAAAATACAAAATACGGGTCTAATATTTCTATGTACAAATTAATATATTAATTAAAAAATAAATAAACCTTGGACACTATTGTATGTCTTTAAAATTTAGTGCATTAAACTAGAATGATGTGTATTATTGTCCTTCGGTATACAGATGATTCATCGGTCTGTTCTTTTTTAATAACTTGATTATTTTAAATATTATGGAGAAAAACAAAGTTTATTACGAAGTCTATAAATCTGCAGTATAATTTTTAATGAAAAACTATATATTTATTCAAATCCAACTGTAAAAACAAAAAAATATATATATTATATTATTAAAAAACACAATGGCGAACGATTAAAATATTACATTTTTATTAAATACAGAAGGCTTTGCAACACTATTTTTACCTTCCGTCACCTCTAGGTAAGGAAGGTATTGTCTTTGGTCAAAAAATTCGGCGGTGAGTTTTCATTGAATAAGCACGTTTTAGGGTCTTTACAATACGATTTTACTATTTTTACGATGATGTCTGTATGTGTGTGTGTGTGTGTGTGTGTGTGTGTGTGTGTGTGTGTGTGTGTGTGTGTGTGTTCGTGTGTGCGTGTATGTGTGTGTGTATGTGTGTGTGTGTGTAACAGCGTTTTCGGGCACGATATCTCCAATACTAGAATTCCAAAAATTACAATTCTTGCGTATTCCTCTTCCTTACAACCATATGCAGACCTGTTTAGATTTTGGTTATAATTGGTCAACCGGAAGTACCCTCATTTCAAGATTTTAACAGTTTTTCTTGAAAAAATCAGTTAAATGTTATTATAACTTAAAGAATATATTATTGTCTATACGATTTGATTGCATTTTATATTTGATATTCAACAGATATAGAGTTAAAGAAGAATAACGATAATAAATTTTATATAAATTCCATAATTCAGCCAGCTATGCTAACTTAATCATGGAAACTGCTAATATATTCAGGTAATTCAAATTGACAGATGTCAGTATCAATAAAATGAAATCAATGAAAGAATAAGGGAAGTAACTCTAGAGTGTTAGAAGTTTCTAGATATAAGAGAGACGATTACATATTGGTTTGAACATGTCATGAGGAGAGATGAATATATTAATAGAAGGTGGAAGAAACATAGGAAGACCAAATATAAGATGAAAAGACTGTATTGTAGAAGACTTGAGAGAAAAGGAACTGAATGAGGACGACACGCAAAACAAAAATGAGTGGAAGAAGAAAATATAAAATAGCGACCCCCTAACGAATGGGAAAAACTAAAGAGCGGAAGAAGAAATTAACAATAGCGACCACTAACGAGTGGCAAAAACTAGAGAAGAAGTTGTCAGTGTCAAGTGCAATTTGCATAGTTTGTTTATGAAATAACTTTACTGGAAATATAGGATCTTTTGCAAGAAAATTTATGTATGGGGCGCGTGCAGTAACATGACTTTGACCCGTGTCAAAATGAAAGCAATTAATTATGTCCATAACTGACAAGTGTTATAATTTTTCAATCAAAATTTCATAATTTTCTTATTTCATGTGGTTTGTTTGTTATCAGGAGTATGGAATTCAGTTGCCGAGAAAGGGAATCACATAATACCAAAAATTTATAATCTTTTGCAAGAAAATTTATGTATGGAATTTGTACATAATACACAGGATTGACGGAAGGTATTGTGCTGGCCACATCAGATTTTTTTGAATTAGGTTTATCTGATAATATGAAATAAAAGGTATAATAATGAAATAATAAATTATTAATTATTATTAATTAAGGTAAAACAGTTTTTACTGCTGAAAGGAAAAAATGACTGGCAAACCGAGCAGGCGTACCTGTTACCTCTTTAAGACAATAAAATAGCTACCTGGCGAGTACTGTACAATATTTTATTTCTTACTCACTTTCAAATCAAATCTAAATTTATAACCTAAACATGTCAGTTGCAATTGACATTAATTTTTAATATGTATGACAGTAATAAAACACAATTTTAACATGTTAACAACGTGGTAACTAACTTGTAAAATTTTAACACATTAACAACCAATTTGACAAGTTAGTAAATAGTAAATATTAGTCTTCAAAAGTAGTAGGTGGCATCAATAAATGAAGTTTACAAGTGAGTAACAAATAATTAATTTACTTTCTTTAATTTTGAAAGGTGTAATGTAAAAATGACATCCAAAGCCTTCTGTATTTAATAGACATGTAATATTTTAATCATTCGCCATTGTATTTTTACTAGTATAACATAAGAATGTTTTTATACTGAGGATAGAAAACTCCCTGTACTTTTCAAATTTGAATAAATATATAGGCTGTTCCGTTTGAAAATATACATCCTGTATCAAAAGCTATACTGCAGATTTATACACATTTGAAGATAAAAGAAACTTTGAAATTATTTTCCGTAATATTTAAAATTATCGAGTTATTAAAAAAAGAAGAAACCAATGATCCAGCCTGTTTAAATATGAGCTCAGTATGAAAATAGAGAATAACCTTGTTTCAGATATAACCAAAGTTTTAGGGTAGAAATGAAACACCACCGCATTCGATAATAATATTTTTATCATTATTTTTAATTTCTTTTATCCTTGTTTATTATAACAACCAATATTTAAAATTTGTCGTTTTCCAAAATTTTTTTGTCCTATACAAAATTCACTAAATCGTTTAGTAAAAAAATAGGTACCTTTATTTATAATCTAAAAACTTCAAATTATTTTCTAATTATATACTGGGTACTGGGTGATGACGGTTAGGGGTGAACACAAGGATTTAACATTTGATATTAGTTGTAGGAAATTTCCTGCATTGCTGTTCATTTCACGACAAAAATTCTGTAGAGTGTAAGTTGTTCAGAAAACAAAACTTTTTTTACATTTTTATTATGTTTTTGGCTTCAACATAATGTTAAAAAGATATTTCTGTTAGTTAATTAGTAGCAAGTCATAATATACTTTATAAAAATAGTTTATCCACCCAGAACTAGGAATATTACGTTTTACTAAAGTTTACTGTTATAAATAGAAGCATTTTTCATGAATATTGGCTAAGGCAAAATTGTTTGAATAACAAAATTTAATAAAGAATTATTACCTCTATAGTCATTAATGGCAACTACTAACGTCAAAGTGGAACCAAGTGGGACTATTCCACTTACAGGTGGTGCCCAAGGCCCCTTCCCATGTTGAATTTCCATCCAACAATCTACGTTGTCTCCTATAAAACAAAATATATTAATTATTACTTGATATTATAAATATACGTATATGTTTATAAATTATTAAATTTAAAGAAGTCAAAATTCAATGGTGATAAACAAATCTGAGCCCCGTCATTTGAAATAGCATCAAAAGGACAAACAAACATTCCATATTATTTCATATTTAGAAGAAAAATGAATTCATCTTTAAAATGGTGAGGCTCAAAAATGTGTACATTTGTAAAAACACTATGACAGGATCTAACAACTAAGTTTTAACGATTAGCTAGTTTAAACTCTTTTATTTAAAGTTTCTTTTGTGACGTTATACGAAGCTATAAATCTAGTTTAATCTAAAAATAAAAGAACCGGCCCCTAAAGCCCTAAGTGTTATAGTACCTATATATGTAAGTAAACGACCTTGAGATATCGATAGATACCGCTCGAAGAGTACAATATATCATCTATAATACTATAATAAGAACTATCTATAAAGAGTACTTCCATGTTTGGAAATATGAATAAAGCATAATAATAATAAATTTATTTATTTTTACGGGAAACAGTTTACGGTATTCAATGTCAATAGTGGTTAGTAAGATTGATCACTGGCCATAAATAATAAATATTAAGTTTATTGTATTACTTCCAAAGAAATCTCTAAATCATGCCACATCCTTTGCAAGTATAATAGTGTTCAGAAAAAAAAAAACCTTACTCGGAGTAGGCTATAAGCAAAGAAACGTATGTCCATTTGAAAGTATTTAATTATTTGACACGAGTTATTCTCAAAAAAAATGTAAATAAATAATATATAATAATACATATTTTTGGGCTCATTTCATAGGGTATGTTTTTCTTAATTCAAACAAGTAATCGTTTTATATCCTTACAGATGAAAAATATTGAGAAAAATTCAATTGAAATTTAAATAAATCTTATTTTAGCTATTTTCCAGTAGGCTATATACGAAAAAATAAAACGAAACATAAATACTTGTTAATAACTTTATATAAAATAGTGTTCTATTTGATTTCCATCACAAATAATTAAAATTGACATATCAGTTTTTGTTTTTCGTATTAGCTTACTGAAAAATAAATATAAAAATAAAATTTCCATTTCAATTGAATTTTTCTCAATATTTTTGTTATGTAAAACGATTACATAATCGAGTGTGAAAAAAATACTCAATCGAATGAGACTAAAACACATGTACCATCCTATTTAAGAAAATATAACTTTTTACCTTTCGCCAAGAGTGGTATTGAATTCATGCTCATCGCATTAATGAATAAACACGTTTTAAGGTCCTACAATACGAATTTAACATTTTTAAGATGATGTCTGTGTGTGTGTGTGTGTATGTGTGTGTGTGTGTAGGAAGGAGGATTTCTCAAAATCTAAAAGACTTAATATCTGTTTAACTACGTATTTCTCAATGGGACATAAATGGGAGGAGTTGAAAAGGTTTTGGTAGCAATTGGACAACCGGAAGTAGCATATTCTGAAAAAAAAATCTTCTAAATGTTATTTTTGTTCCTGCAAATATTAAAGGAGATTAAATTCTTTATTTGATACATTTAAAAAAATTATTATATCTTTTATTGATTTAGAAATAAAATAATTTGTTGTAATAAATCTCACAGCCCAAATAATGCCATGGAAACCAATTGAAAAATTAAATTGTTTGTAACTGACGGATAACTGTTAATGTCAGAAATCCGGAGACATTACTGAAGACTTTTTCTGGGAAGTACATACATATATTATTTCTTATTATATTAATAGTTAAATATTTAAAATTATAGGTATATTACATATATACTTCAGAAATACTGTCAGTCCCGACAATGAATGGGTAACATCTCGAAAAATTAGAAGAGCAGGACAAAATTTCTTCATAGAATGAATTTAAAAAATCTAAATACAAAGAATAGAAATAAATAGAATTTTTGGTGAAGAGTGTAGGTATACTAGAAATGTTAAATACGATAGGGCGCGAGCAGTCATGTGTCTTTGTTAGCCTTGACAAGCAGATATGGGGGCCCATGTCAGAATGATAGCTAGTAATTATGTATATAGATGTCAAATATCATAATTTCTCATTCTAAATTTAGTGATTTTCCAATTCCATGTAGTTTATTTTCCTCGACAATTCCGCACTCCTGGTGACAAATTAACTACTTGAATTTAGAAAATCTTGAAATTTTGAATGAAAAATTCTGACATTTGACTTTTATGTACATAATTACTAGTTGCCATTTTGACATGGGGCCCCATATCTGCTTGTCAAGGCCAACAGTCACATGACTGCTCGCAGTGCTCACACCCTTTACTTGTAACCAAAAAACGGAAGTGGCGAGAGGTATTGTGCTGGCTACAACAGATGTTTGTTATGTATATATATATATATATATATATATATATATATATATATATATATATATATATAAAACGATTACATTAATTTAGTTTAGAAAAAAATACTCTATCGAATGAGGCCAAAAAATATGTACCATTCTATTTAAGAAAATATAACTTTGTTATATTTTGAGAACCACTGGTTAAAAAATTCAATAAATGAATGTTTCCCTCGATTTACTACAACTTTTATTTGAATGATTTTTTTTCTATTCCCAATAATAAAGAAAATAATTGAGCTGACCGCTTTTCTTGAAACACCCTGTTTATTATCTACATAGAATCTGATTCATGTAAGAAGAAATTAATACGTCACTAATAAACGTTAATATACCGCTTGTGAAGAATTTTATGATATTTAGGAATACAAAATATCGCTGATAGTCATATAAAAAAATTATTGTTCAATGATTCAAATATGGAACATATATTTGTGGCTTGTTGTAAGAACAAAGAATATCAACATAATATATCTGTACATTTTGTAATTTTGAGAATAAGAATAAGGGTTCTTGCATTAAGACACAGAATAAATGTACCTATACCTTGTTTCATCTTAAGAATGAAGAAAATAGTGCTGCCATCTACAGCCGATTGATTCTGCTAGAAAAACAAAGAAGCGGAATATGTCAAATGCACTGATATTTTAATACATATTCAGAATGTTTCACAACTACGCGTACAATCTTTAAGGGCATTATAGTGCTGATCAAATTGAGTAAAAAAACTTTATCAACATAGGTCTGATTTTCAACTGTTTCTGAGAAAGAGGCCAAGAATCGAAGAAAAACTGACAAAGATAGTGAACGAACAAAATTTTGGCTATACCACTATGTAGAAAATAGAAATTTTATGTAAAACATGTTTCTCAATTTCTAATAGGTAAGAATTTATTTGAAAATTTAATATATTTAGTAAGTATACAATTATTTGGTTTTTTTGAAAAACAAAAACACATCTAAAATGACCACCCAACGGTAAACAACAAGTCTAATTTAATCGAAGTCGTATTTTTTATAGTTTTCGAGATAGCACAAGTAAACCCCGTATAAACTTATTTTTCACTGCCATGTATCTCGGAAACTATTGAAGATTGGATCCGTGTTTTTATTCATTTTGGTCAGTACTATATGCCCATAAAGTTTGTACCCGAAAATACTGCCATTTGACAAGTAGAACTGCCTTCATTCTTTTAAGATGGAACACGATATAGCAAAAAGCAAAAATAATATAAGTATGTATGTATGTGGGATGCTGGAAGGACGATTACTCAAAAACTATAAGACTTTAAATTTGTTTAACTACGTATTTCCCAATCGGACATTCATGGGAAGATCTGAAAAGGTTTTGGTAACAATTGGACAACCGGAAGTAGAAGATTCTTGAAAAAAATTCTTCTAAATATTATTTTTTGAAAATTTTTCGTGGTAATATTAAAGAAAATTAAATTCTCTATCTGATACATTTAAATATTTTATTATATATTCTATAGATTTAGAGATAAAAGAAATATGATATATAAAATAATCTGTTGTAATAATGGAAAATAGTTGAAAACTTAAATTGTCAAAAAATGTCAGTGTCAGAAATCCGGAGACATTACTGAAGATTTTTTTCTGGGGAGTACATACATTATATTATTTCTAATTGCATTAATAGTTTAATATTTAATATTATAGGTATATTACACATACCCTTCATATATGCTGTTACTTCCGACAATGAATTGGAAACATCTCGAAAAAAGAGTAGGACAAAATTTTTTCATAGAATGAATTTAAATTAAAAAAATCTAAATATATGGAATAGATATAAGTAGAATTTTTGGTGTAGAGTGTAAGTATACAAGAAATGTTAAATACATTAAGGTGCGAGCAGTCATGTGTCAGAATTATAGCTAGTAATTATGTATATAGATGTCATATATCATAATTTCTCATTCTAAATTTAGTGATTTTCCAATTCCATGTGATTTATTTTCCTCTACAAGTCAATTCCACACTCCTGGTGACAAATTAACTACATGAATTTAGAAAATCTTGAAATTTTTAATGAAAAATTCTGACATTTATGTACATAATTACTAATTATCATTCTGAAACGGGCCTCCACATCTGTTTGTCAAGACCAACAATGTAACATGACTGTTCGCGCCCTATACTTAACCAAAAAAAAGGAAGTGGCGAGAGGTATTGTGCTGGCCACAACAGATTTTTTAAATTGCAACCTATAATTATTTTATTAAAATATAAACAGCCATTTTTTGTCTTTTCAACGATGTATTAGTTTTTATTAATGCATTTGAAAAAAATCGAGAAAAATAAGATAATTAAGATATACGTATGAGAAATAATATTTTTTCAAATATTCTAGTGGCTATGTGAAAATAAATAATAAATAAATAGGTACAGTAATTTTCTTAAAGATGTCCGACCAAGGTCAACTACGAATTGCTTGAATTAAGATATTAGTTCCACTCTGTCAAATTCAATAGTGTCATATACTTAGTTTTTATGAGGGTAAGATACTATTGTTATATTACTATTATAAAAATTAAAAATATATGTTACAGTAAAAGCATTCAAAATTGAAAAATAAGTCAACTGGTAAGTTTATTAGCAAATGTAAATCAAATATGTGTAAAATAAGATACAGACACAATGTCAGTGACACTGACAGAAAATAATGTTATTCGTATGGCTATGAATTAAGGTAATATATCTGAATTAATAAATAAACTTACGTTACAGCAAAAGTATTGTCACCGACGAGCATCGTTTTAAAATTAATATGAATTTTTAAAAGACAAGTGTGTTGTATTCATATATTTATTATACAAGACGATTGAAAATTCTCAATTATATGAAACGTGTTACCTGAAAACATCACGAGACCGAAGGTCGAGTGGTATTTCTAATAACTCGTTGAGTATGTCGAGAATTTTCTATTGTCGAGTTGTATAGAGGTAGACTATATCATGAATAAAAAAATAAATTAAAAAGTAAATAGTAAATTTAATATAGACCTGTGGTCTATTTTATTTTGACAGAAACGTCAAACTGTATGCTACATAGCCTATCTTTTTAAATATAGTTGTAGTAGTATGTAATATTACATTGAAATGCTAGTATTTCAAAATAAATGCTTGTATTTCAAATTAACTAGCAACAGTGCAGTTTCTAAATTTGTGATCCAAATAATTATTTGTTTACTTGTCAAATTTTTACTTCAATAATGCCTTGCTGTCAAATAATAGATGCGTTCAATTATTTGTTTCGGTGCACTTGGAGCTGTCAGTGTGATTTTAAATCTGTACTTAAAGCATACAACACACGATTTTCCTCCTCAAAGTCGAACTACAGATTCATTTATATACTCGAGACTGTGTTCGAAGGAAAAAGATCATATCAGTATATACTTAAAAATGACATTGCCAATTCTGAGTACATAGAACAAAAAAACCAAACGCACCTATAAGTGAATATAGGAAGGTATGTTCACACACATACAAAAGTTCGTATATTCGTTCAACATGGTTACTTAATAATAGCCGCTGAAATACGTGGTAAATCACGCATCCTTATCAAACACGCTTGTAGTCTTTGCCACCTATAATATTTATTTGAATAAAAATTATTTTCCGTATTTCTCAATTATCTTAATTTTCTCGAATTTTTCCAAATACATTAATAAAAACATAGTTGAAAAAAGAAAAAAAATGGCGGCTTACATAAAACTTTTATATGAACCATTTTTTTTCAATTACTTACAATAAAAAATTAAGGAGGGGTAATCTTCCCAGACTCACTGTATTATGTTTACAAAAAACCGAAAATATTACCCTAGGTAAATAAAAATATAATCACTTTCACCGGTGTCACAAGTTCTCTGGGGGTTGTACCGTTGTACGCTCCCGTTTGCCGTTGGGCGGTGTATTTTATTTTAATCACACCAAAAAAAGCATTCATAGAATAAGTGTATTGATATAGCATAATATTTATATGTCAATTTATGTATATTTAAAATAAAAACGAGAACAATTTCCATAGAACCGCACTCAAGGTATGTTTGCCCAAATTTTAGATTTAAAGTAATTTGTTTTATAGTCCAAAGGCGTTTAATCGTTTTATGCCGAATTTTCTTGTTTAAAAAGTAGACTATACCATCCAGATGATAAATAAAAGTCTACGTTTTTCTATACATATATATATATATATACAAGTATGATGCTTGTGTACAACTGTCGCTGCTTATCCTTCCTAACCGGACTAACCGAGCTGCAGATTTTTATTACTGCCGTACGTCCAGTTGGATTTCAGTTAGACTACATTTGTTTAAGATGTGCGTATGTATATGTGGCCAGCTTATATCATCCGAGTGTCATAAATAGGTATATGTAGGTTTTTTTAAAAAAAATTAACGACAGATCCCATATTTTCGGTCGACGGGATTCGAACGCACGGAACATGATGAGCTAAAAGATGTGCGTTAACTCGCACAACCACCATGCTGTTTTACATTTTCGCAAACAATTAATGTTAAGTGGTATGAACTATGTTCACGCATATAAATTCTCTTTTCGCGCCTTCACCTGAAACAGGTCGCCCATCTATTCGATTTTTAATTAAAACGATGTGTATATTTATTTATAAATAATAATAAATTTAACTCACCTCTAAAATCGAGCTGTATAACATCCAAATCCGCTATCACCATCGGCGGCTTACTCGCCGTCTTCTCATAATCATTAAACCACTCACACCTCAATCTCTTCGCTTCATCCCACACTTCTAGTAAATCTCTATCATACTGCACAACCACAGTATTTTCATAAAACTGTCCATGAAGATCTGGCTTCGTTCCACACCTCGCGTACGCTATCCTGAAGCTGAAGAACTTCTGCCCGGTGCTGGGAGGAACGTACACGCATCTAGGGTCGCCGTGCTGACCTTTGCTGGACACGATGCCTTCAAATGGGTGGGAGAAGGATAAGTGGACGTCCATGTGGTCCTTTCCGCACATAACTTCGAGGGATTGGATAGAGGGCATGCCTTCTGGGCGCTCAAGGGGCCAGATGTCGCCATTGGTGCATAAAACCTGAAAAAAGAGAATTTCAGTAAATAAACAATTTTTAATAGAGCTGTCAAAAAATTGAATCAAAAAGGTTATAAATGCTTGGTAAAATACAAAAGCCCTTAAGCCCTAGGCTGAGCATATCTCACCCGGGTCCGATCCCTACCGACGCTAAAAATTACTTCGAATTTTAATGGCATAAAATTGAGCCCTGTGTTCAGTTTCCATGCCAGTAATGAGTGCCCGTGAGGTGACGTCTGGTAAGCGCCCGCAATGGGTAATACATATATATTACATACATTGGGGTCATTTCACATTTTCTAATTTATTTTTTTCTTGAAAGAATAGGTCAAATTAAATATGTAGGTGTATGTTTTACACTTTACAAGTCTTTAGAATCAGAGATATGATTTTTTAAAAGTTGTCTTTAATTTCAAATATTTGGACGCTGACGTCACGGCTTACCGGATGCAGCAGTAGCTCTCTACCGGTTGTATTTAGAACTATGATTGTTTGGGTTATCACTTGTCAGTTTGATTTTGTGACAGCAACATATTGTTAACGAAAAACATATTTCATACAACTTTTGGTATTTATTTTAATAAATGTGTTATTTACATACCTTTACTCTTAACTCTGCTGTCACCTGTCACAATTTTAGGTTAGCTTGTTTACAGCAGCAAACGGATACCACATGGACCGTTGTGTGTGTGTGAGAGGATAGTCTTTGTGTGAGTAACAAGCCGTGACGTCACGAATTTTGCAGACGCGAAGGTTTATTAGCAAAGTTATAAATGAAAAGTCGCATATTTCATGTTATTTTAGATTACTATATTTATTAAATGAGACGGATTTCACGATTTTATAAAAAAAACGATTTTTTTTAAATGACCTCATTGTTATTTTATTAATTTGTTTCATGTTATTAAATTATCACTTTACAATCCTTTAATATAGTCTCCCTGCTTCTCAATGACCGAGTCCCAAGCTTTATTATTCCATCCAAGGCACCATCTCTGTTCATCTGTCGAATGGCTTGAGTAACGGCGGCATGAATCTCTTCCAGAGACGGAAAACGATGTTCACGCTTAGACTGTTTCAGCTTTGGGAATAGATCGAAGTCTGGTGGACTCAAGTCCGGACTGTGGGAGCATGAGATAACACTTTCCAATCGTATTCACGTAGTTTTTCGGTTACGACATTCCCTATGTGTGGCCGAGCATTGTCATGGAGAATGAGTGGCTCAGCCTCGAGAAACTGAGGTCGGGTTTTGTGCAATTTTCTGCCCAGTTTTTACATGAAGGCTCGATAATAAGCTGCTGTAACATTTGTTCCACATGGAACTCTGTCTGCCATGAAGATCATCATTTGTTTGACTTTTGATTGAGCTCTCCTAATTTTTTTTTGGCCGTGGGGAATATGGACCGCTCCACTTCTTGGATTGTGATTTCAACTCCGGCTCAAAATCTCTAACCATGTTTCATCAATAGCGACTATTCGATACAAAAACGCTTGATCTTCAACGTCAAATCTTTGTTTCAGTAAGGTTGCAATGTCCAAGCTTTTCTGCTTCTGTTTAGCAGTCAAACAGTGAGGGACCCATCGCGCAGAATTTTTTTCTTGTTTAAATCATTTGTCAGAATTCGGAAAACTGACATTGGAGATATCCTACAAAAAGTTCCTCACATGTCGCACGATCTTTTTTAAGAGTATCTGTCACAAGTTTCACACTTCGTTCATCTGTTGAAGTTTTCGGCCTTCCTGGTCTTGGATCATCGTTTATGCTCATACGACCACCACGAAAACGGTTAGCCCAACGAGACAGTGTGCTACGGTCATTGTAAACTTCACTTAAAGCACAGTGGATTTCTGTTGGGCTTCTGCCACGTAAAGTTTCGATCTTAATGTACGACATCTGATCTTCAACAGTCATAATACCCAAGACATGTGCAGGCTCCATTTATAGCTGACTTTTGTGCATAACAGATTACGCTATAGTTGAAACCAAAACACACGATCCTTCTCCAAGTCTTGTACTACAACTGACGTAAATGTTACTGTTGTTGCATCATCCAATTCGTAGTGTTGCCAACCTGTACATTATTTATGAAATGACCCGTGTACTATTTATTACTAACTGTACAATATTTTAGAATAATTTACTATTAGATAAACATTACTTCATTTTATAGTCTAACTATCCATTTATTTAAGTAAAAAATGCTCTATATAATAAATTACAAAATACGAGTATATTATAATCTAGTTATAGACATGAAATAATTCCACGAATTTAATGTTATAAAGTGTGAATATCCCCCAGCCTTTTTTTTCACCATTACATCCTTTATTACTATCCCTCTGGCATCCACGCGCCATGACCTTGAGCGATCATCTTCCGCAGAAGCTGAACCTAACACCCACAATTACCATCAGCATCACATCTCGCATGATAGCAATCCGAGCTCAGAAACCTCATTATATAACAATCACAACACCATATAACATACATGATCATGATATGGGTTACGAAACAGAAACTTCAACACACGAATGCCTCGAGACAAGATGGCTCGTGCTAACATTTCCTTCCGGATTAACAGACTAATTATAGAACAAACCGAGTGTGGCTAACTAACGCTTTTCACGCGAAGATGGGGAATTAGTTACTAAAAAGATGAAGATAAATGAAAGGTAAATGTACATTGCCTGTAAAGTAATTGGTATAAAATCAACCAAAAAGATTCTACTTTATGAAGACACGTTACTTACTGTGAGTTATTATCAATATTTTCATGAGTTATACGTTGGACTATTTTCCATCATAAACGAAAATAATTGAGTGTAAAGTAATATTTTATTTATCTATGATAGTGCGTAAAATTGATGCTTAGTGGTCAGTTTTAAGTTTGTTAAACGGTGTTTATTAAACAAGTTTCATTACTCACGGGTTGCGGTACAACGAGTGAATAATTTTTACTTCCTTGTACGTAGTAAAGGAAGTATTGTAATCGCGAAAAATTTCGGTTTTCAGATTTCAGCGGAAATATCCATTTTGATCATCCTTGAAACCATTTTGACTAATTTCGTCGTGACGTCTGTACGTACGTACGTACGTATCTCGCATAACTCAAAAACGGTAAGCCGTAGAAAGTTGAAATTTTGTGTTTAGGACTCCTATAACATCTAGTTGTGCACCTCTCTTTCTGGTTATTACACAATTTCCAGAAGTGATACTTTACATGAAGCCTGTAATAGATTTTAATGAAAAACTGTTTTAAAATATAATCCAAAACTTTTCAAATTTGGTATACAAGACTTTTATGTCAATCGAAATAACATAATAGATTTTGGTTAAAATAGGCTAACCGGAAGTGGTACATTACTTGACGTTGTTAACAGTTTTTATTGAATAAAATAATTTTATTTTGATTTAAGAAATAAATGCTTCAAATAAAAGTTTTAGAGAATTAATTTCTGCGTCTAGCACATCAAGTATTGTTAAAATTGGCCCTTTGTATAAGCGAGATATGTAAATTTAAAAATTATTTTTTTGTAATAAAGCTTGCTATGGATTAGGACAAAAAAATAAAAAAAAAAGTTCATGTCAAATTACGTTAAATACGTGCACTTTTATGATTCGTACAATAATAAATATTATATTTTTATTGTGAAATTAGTTATATTCATTGTTGTAATCAAATATTTCTTTGTTGTAATCAAAACTCTCTTTAAAAACTCCCTTTATGGTCGCTATATATCTTACTGTTTTGAAGTTAAAATTAATATTTTGTAATTTATTTATTAAAAAAAAATATGTATAGTTTAATAATCGTACAAGGAAGTCGTGTGGTGTCCACATCAGATTTTTTGTTTTTGTAATAACGCTTGCTATGGATTAGGACAAAAAAGTAAAAAAAAAATCTGATGTGGACCCCACACGACTTACTTGTACGATTATTAAACTATACTTACATATTTTTTTAATAAATAAATTACAAAATATTAATTTTAACTTCAAAACAGTAAGATATATAGCGACCATAATCTAACCCGGTTCTTTTTAAAGAGAGTTTTGATTACAACAACGAAATATTTGATTACAACAATGAATATGACTAATTTCACAATAAAAATATAATAAGTATTTGTTATTGTACGAATCATACAATTGCACGTATTTAACGTAATTTGACATGAACATTTTTTTTATGTTTTTCTTTCTACGGCTTACCGTTTTTGAGTTATGCGAGATACGTACGTACGGACGTGCGTACGTACGTACGTACAGACGTCACGACGAAATTAGTCAAAATGGATACAGGGATGATCAAAATAGATATTTCCGATGAAATCTGAAAACCGAAATTTTTCGCGATTACAATACTTCCTTTACTTACGTACAAGGAAGTAAAAATGTTCATGTCAAATTACGTTAAATACGTGCAATTTTATGATTCGTACAATAACAAATATATTTTTATTGTGAAATTAGTCGTATTCATTGTTGTAATCAAATATTTTTTTGTTGTAATCAAAACTCTCTTTAAAAAGAACCGGGTTAGATTAATGTTAATTTAAGAATGATAGTAGTAAATGAATTATTTTTTGTTCTATATCAAAATATTTCTCGGGCTTGGCTTAAGCATGTCAATATTTTGTAATTTAATTATTAAAAAATATGTATAGTTTAATAATCGTACAAGGAAGTCGTGTGGTGTCCACATCAGATTTTTTTAACCACGTTAATGTCTCTATTCTGAACAAATCTGTAAGTCTTACAGATCTGTAAATCTGTAACTAATAAAAAGCGCAACGAAATGTGTCACTCTTTGTATAATTTAATTTTATATTATTGAACAAAAATAGATGCGTTTTTATCAGTTTTTACCTTACGTCACCTTTAGAGAAGGTACCTATGTCTTTGGTCAAAAAATCGATAGTGAGTTTCTAATGAATAAGCTCGTTTTGGGGTCCCTAGAATACGAATTTACTATTTTTACGATGATGTCTGTGTGTGTGTATGTGTGTGTGTGAGTGTGTGTGTGTGTGTGTGTGTGTGTGTGTGTGCGTCTGTGTGTGTATGTGACGATCGTTTCGGATCGTATTACTCCAATATTATAATTTTTTCGTATTCCTTAAGTTTAGATCCATATGCAGACATGATTAGATTTTGGTTACAATTGGTTCACCGGAAGTACCCTCATTTGCAACTTGTAACAGTTAAAGTAGTTAAATATCATTTATTGACATTTAATGTAATCCAATCGTATAGAGTCTATACGATTGGATTGCATTTTATACTTCATATTAATAAAATATATAGTTAAAGAATTATAAAGATTATATATGATAAATCAGCCAGCTATGCTAATCATGGAAACCGCTAATACATTTAGATAATTCAAATTAAATTGACAGATGTCAGCATCAAAGAAGCAAAAATGAACTTTTGAATGAAAAATTATGACATTTGTCAGTTATGGACACAATTAATAGCTGTCATTCTGATACGGGCCCTCATATCTAATTGCCGAGGTCAGCAAAATCACGTGACTGCGCGCGCCTTTTAAGAAATTGTACAAAATACACAGGACTGACGGAAGGTAATGTGCTGGCCACATCAGATTTTTTTTTATAGATTAACAGATGTGTAAGATTTACAATTTGCAAACCAGGGCGAATATTTTCTTCTCATCTAATATTGTGATACTAATTCATCAATAAATATATTTTTTCTTCAAGTGTAGCATAATATTTATATTATGCTACTATACACACACTATAGAAGATATTCATTTTATTACTAGTACAACAATGTTGTTCATTATTGTACTAGTAAAAAAATGTTAGCTTCTTAGTTCACCGCTGGCGGCAGCAGCCGTCACAGCAACACAGACCATATTGATAAATTGTTATTTGACAGTTGTATCGTTTGTGTTTTGTAGTGTACACAGCCAACTATAGCTGAAATTGCAAACTCTATAATTAAAATAATTCCAGAAAAATATTTAAAAGAAATACCCAGTTTTACCCAGCTTGCCTGGCCTCGGCTAGCGCCTCGACCGCAATAGCTGGGTTCAACACAAAAAGACCGCTTTCTACTCCTAATAACATAATATACTATTTTTTCTATATTTATTGAGTTTTTAGATTCTATAGTATATAACATATTGTACGATACACATTCCAGACTAAAGACCAAGCTTTACGTACTTGTATTTACAGTATTAGCGGTATTTCTTAAGGATATTAACATACCTATATTTTAAATACATATTTAATTAATAATACAATAATATATATTAAATGAACTCGTACCTCCCAGAAAAAATAGATTTTTGACACTGACATTTTGCATTTATCTGTCAATTACAAACATTTGAAAATCTCAACTGTTTTTAGGCAAGGAGGTTTATTACAACATATCCCTACACCTATACGAGATATATAATAAAAAAATTAATTGTGTCACATTGAGAATTAAATTTTCTTTAATATTACCAAGAAAAAAAATTCAGAAAATAATATTTAAAAGATTTTTTTTCAAGAATCTGCTACTTCCGGTTGTCTAATTGTTACCAAAACCTTTTCAGCTCTTCCCATCAATGTCCGATTGGGAAATACCTACGTAATTAAACAAATATTAAGTCTTATAGTTTTTGAGTAATCGTCCTTCCAACGTCCCACATACATACACACATTCAACACACACACACACACACACACACACACACATATATATATATATATATATATATATATATATATATATATATATATATATATATATCCACACACGCACACACACACACAGACATCATCGTAAAAATATTAAAATCGGATTGTAGGTACCTTAAAACGTTCTTAATTATTAAAATCTGGATGAGCGATTTTTAGCATGAATCCAATACCTCTTTTAGCGAGAGGTAAAAAAATAAATTATAAAATGATTAGTCATAAATTTCGATGAGGCTTCGGAACGATTGCTCGATATTTCTTTCTTCACAATCATCACTCACCGCTGGCGGTAAATAGGTGGAAACAGATCAGAACTAATACCCCATAACATACAATGGAGTCTCGCGTAGCGTACCTAGTTACCCAGTAATGCCTGTGACTCGTGCATCCTAGTTTAGTTTTCTTATTGCATCCGCGAGCGCTCGCATTGTAATTGGATAATCTCCTCACTGCCAATCTCATTTTATTTACACAACGCTACGCCAGTTTATTCCACTGAAGCCGGCATTAATTTTATTATTGCAATTACCTGTAATGAGATACCAATTGAAATAGAATTGTTAGCAATGAAATAAGAGGAAGAATCAAAGATAATATACCAGGGTAAATTGAATGAAGGAGATTGAAAGGATAGCAAATAAGTGTGATAAGAACTGTATATTATTACGCTCTTTACCAATATTTTTGTTTCTATTAGTTCTATTATTTATTTTCTTGTTTAACAGAGTGTGGCCATACAACAGGTCGAACCCAAATGACATTATAGCAGTACACATAATTTCAAAAAAATTAATTAATAAAATATATTTTACCTTCCGTAACCTGTAGGTAAGGAAGATATTGTCTTTGGTCAAAAAATTCGGAGGAGTTTTCAATGAATTAGCACGTTTTAGGGACCCTACAATACGATTTTACTATTTTTACGATGGTGTCTGTATGTGTTTGTGTGTGTGTGTGTGTGTGTGTGTGTGTGTGTGTGTGTGTGTGTGTGTGCGTGTGTATGACTATAATTTCAGCCGCGATATCTCCAATACTAGAATTACAAAAATTACTTGATTAGATTTTGGTTATAATTGGTCCACCGGAAGATTTGAAGATTTTTAACAGTTTAAAAAAAACGCTGTTAAATATTATTTTATGACATTTAATGTTATTATAAATCTTAAATAATATTCTTATCTATACGAATTTATATTTCATATTCAATAGATATAGAATAAAAGAATTATAAATAAATTAAATTTTATTATTATTATCAGCCAGCTATGCTGTAAACATTGAAACACCTACTATTTTAAGAAAATTCTAACTGACAGATGTCAGTGTCAATGAAAAGATAATTAATACGGCAGAGATGAGGATGTTGAGATAGATGTTGGAGAAGACACGGACATATAGGGTAAGGATTTAAAGAATAGGGAAATAACTCGAGTGATAGAAGTTTCTAGAACGATACAAGAGGGACGATTACATTAGTTTGAACATGTCATGAGGAGAGATGAAAAATATATTGGATGAACAACTAATAGCTTAGTAGTAGAAGGTAGAAGAAACAGAGGAAGATAAAAGATAAGATGGAACGTCTGTATTGCGGAATACTTGAGAGAAAAGGAACTGAATGAGAACAACACGCAAAACAGAAATGAGTGGAAGAAGTAAATAAAAAATAGCGACCCCTAACGAATGGGTATAACTAAGGAAGAAGAGGATGTCAGGGTCAAGTGCAATTTGCATAGTTTGTTTAAATAATTTTACTGGAAATATAGGATCTTCTGCAAGAAAATTTATGTATGGAATTTTTAAACTTCTGTGCAATAAAATTAAGCACAGAAAATATTTTATAGTTTAAAGTGGACATGATAAGATGTCTAGCAACGAAAATATGTAAATTTGTCATTTATCTTATTAATGTCAAAATGCCGCGTCATTTAGACAGTAATTATAAGATTAGAATTATAACTAGAATAGAAGATGGTTTCTCCTATAAGACAAATCGCTCGACTGATGAACATCAGTAAAGACACCGTCTTCAGAATTAAGAAACACAAAGTGCTAAGTAAGTTTTTCTATTTATTTATCAATTTTATAGCGATCAAGTATGGTTTTTGTCATTTATTGAAACTGATGCTAAGCATTTAAAATAAACAAAAAATATACAACTAAAATTTTCGAAAAAATAGTCGCTAAACTTGTGCTTAATTTTATTGCACAGAAGTGTATATAATACACAGGATTGACGGAAGGTAATGTGCTGGCCACATCACATATTTGTTCTGATATTGCATGACTTATTGAATATCGATTATAACGAAACAGAAATTTTAAGGTAAATTTTGCTAGTCTGCGTCAAATACGTGCTAATAAACGCGCGCGATGAACGCGCGCTGATCATTCGAATATTGTTTTCCTAAAACGCGAGTGGTGCATCAAATTTTCAGTCAATACTCTTTGGTCAATGGTAAATAACAAGAAAAGGAAGTTATCAGTCACGTATTTGCTAGATGAAAGTGAAAACGATCTATTATTAGTTATGAGTTTAGTATATTCTAACCGAAAAAACAGCATTCCACGTATAGCACGCAACACATTTCAAGTCATAATTGCGGGGGAATTTTGCTACTTGCTCAACTACATTTCATCTTCATCCTCCTCAAAAAAATAATATGCAAGAAGAATAGCTGTTTTCTCGCGATACACAAATGTTTGAACATGGTTAGTAAATGACGTCATAAAAGTATAAATCTCCAAAATGCTTAGATTTCAAACCAGGGGCCCAATTCTTGAAATTTCACGCATACGTAAGTGGGAGAGATGCTTATGCGAACTGCATATTGATATTCTTGAATCGAAATCGTGTAGTCGTACGCGATAATTCCGTGTGTAATTACATCACATGGGTATGAATTACTTGGAAGTATCATTCGCACGAAACTGTGTGTCACATTGTCACTGTCACATGAGTTTGGTGTATTAGTACTTTAAGCAGGTCATATAAATCAAATTATGATTTTAAACAATTCCGGGTACGTTTCATGATCTTTTATTTTGACGCCAATTATAAATCTAGGGTCTCCATGCACTTTGAGTATCATTATTATAACATCCGACAAATGTGTGCTCCTGCATTGAAGGATGCAATGGATTGTTAAAATAGAATTTTAGGTGCCATTTAACGAGTTCTGAAATGCAAACCTGAAATGCTTTGCAAAATTATTCATGCATGTTTAATATTACATAGTACTAGCATGTTAATATTGCCATATTGTGTACGTGCATACTATAACTATAGAAAAATAATACCTATTTAAAATAATATTTGTATAATAAATTTAGAATATTGAAATTACAATACTGATGATTTATGACAGTTTTGTTGACAGTGACAGTTAAAAAACAATAAAATGATGAAGCATTCACGTGATACAAATGCTTCGTTTTGATTGGCTGCAACATACTACGTTCGTTTGCTTTCGAGAATCGTATAGCGTAGACTTCGACCGAGTTTCGTTTGATATTCAAGAATACCACTCACGGAAAATTCCGCATGATTTCAAGAATCGAGCCCCTGTCGTTTAAAGATTATTTCGCAGTGTCAATTTGACAGATAAATCAACTGTTATTTTAAAAAAAAATCACCATTCTCTTAAATTCATCCATTCTTAATTAAAAATAAATATTTTTTTTACTCAACACAGATTATGCATCTAATCTTTTCAGCTGATTAGCTGTTGAATTAAGTCCAGGCTTGCGGTTGCGGTCGTGGTTACAACCGCTGATTTCAAAAATGCAAGTTGTCTTATGCAAGGTTGTCACATTTGCGGCTGAGCAACCGCAGTCGCATATACAACCGCAACGTGTCGCGGTTATGCGGCCCAGTCGCTGCAATATGATTCAATGTTTCTTATATACGTGTTCACACTTGACGGTTCAACAGCGCCGAAAGAAGTTATTTGGTACGTTTTCGACACGGAAAATAATATGTTATCACTGCAAGTTAAGAATATTTATTGGACTGATATTTTTTAAAAAATTTAAATAGACAATTGTAATAGTCTAGCGTAGCGGCTATTACGTATTTGTTTCTTTTGGTAAAATTAAGTTTCCGGGCGGATGTTACAAAAAGTCTTAGGATTAGAGTTTTTGTACAGAGCTGTGAGTTCTAAGAAGTATTTGTCTATTACTTGGTATCCCAGTGAACAATAATAAGTTTTCGTAAGAAACTGGAAACTGTCTCGAATTTTCTGTATGAAATGAGCCGAAATTAAGGGTTTGCGAGTCACTGATTTCTACCCTTACAGAGTATAAAGTCATAGTTTTGACTCTGACTCCTGCTTGTTGGCTTATTGTTCGAAGCTTGTTGTTTTGTTGTCTTAGTGACTTCTTATTGTCGTTGTTTGAGACTTGTCTGATTGTCTGACTTCGTCTTATACTTTGCTTGTTTTACATTTTTGTTGTTCATGCCTATGACTGTGTGCCTTAGACTGAGCTTGGTATTTCTGTGTGAAATAACCAATTAAATTGTACTGTGGGCTCTCTCATCGTGGTGTGATTTTGTATAATTGTATGTTTAGTCATGTAAGTAATTGTATTTAAATTGTGTTATTCTTTGTGTATCATTATTGAAAGATTTGTAGATCGATGTATACTGCTTGCGATTGATTTTGTGAATTAGAGATTAAGAACTTACGGCCGAATTCACCATTCCTTAATCATGAGTTGATTCACAGATCAACCTGATCCTAAATCAATCCAATTCACCATTAAATATCAAGCTAATTTACTAATCAAAATCAATGATCGACTGATTCGTTATATGCCATGAATCAAGGACTGATCACATCTTTGAATTCTAATTTTGACATTTATAGCTATGTTAAGTGGTTAGGATTCTGGCTGTTTCACCACCCATTTGTAACTTTGCCTCACCCTTCTTATTTATTTTTATTTAGAACCGCTTTGGTTTTATTATTTTCAACTATACTTTTATATCTTTCATGTATAAGGTTAATGAAGAACTCAACAATTTAAATAAATGGCTGTGTATGAATAATATTAAATTAAATATTGATAAATGACTAAAGGAATGATACTAGGCAGCGACAAAAAAAATATTAACTTTAATTAATGATTTCAAATAAAATTGCAAATATGGTAATTGAAATTATAGAACAACATAAATATTTGGGTTGTATTTTGACCGGAAATTTGAAATTTATAAAAAAAAATTGAAAGAAAATATATTACTTGAATAGATGTAGTCAGTACTTATCTCAAAAAGCAAGAGAAACAATTTATAATACTATTATTCTCCTACATTTTTACTTTGCTGGCACTGTATTATATTTATGTAATCAGAGTAAGATAAATATTGCAATTAATTCAAAACAGGGCAATGCGAACAATATTACAATGTAATAAATATACCAATGTAAATCCAATGTTATATGTGAATTAAAATAGGACTTCAACCAGAATTTTTTAGAAGATATTCACAATTACAATACAAAAATCAGTACTATATCACGAAAAAAGGAACACTGCATAAGGATACAATGTATTGCTGTTCAAAGGAGTACAAATATATAATAAATTACCTGATAATCTTAACAATTTAAATTTAAGAAACTTTGAATTAAAGGCTAACGATATTTAAATAAATAAAACTCAGAATTTAACAGATGTAAATTATTAAGTTAATGAAACGTTTTTTATATGTACTTATACTATTATTGTTTATTATTGTACAGCACCATGCTAAATAAAAGTTTATTATTATTATTAAAAGTTATTTGCATAAATGAAAAACTGCGAAATTTACATTATCGCCTATAAAAGTATGTAGTGACGTATGCATTTTTTCGCAAATAATAGAACACCGCTAAAATCGTCTTCTAATTGGGCAACTTTTGTCTAATTTAACCTATTTCGTATCTCTTTTATTTCTCAAAAGTATAGTTCTGGACTTGCTAAGAAATAGGAACTTGTTGGAAATATAATAGATTCATTACGATCATTTATTTCGTAGCATTATGAAAGAACGTAATTACTTTGGAAATTACCGGTTTAAAACATGAACAAATTTACAACGAAAACGTTTTTTATGTAAATATCATAATTGGATGACCAATAAACAGCAGCAAGTTTCAGTTCAGAACGTATTAATAAGGTAAATTAAAGTATACATATGGGTTTTTACAGTGTTCTCCTATTTATATGTTTAACCTGTTTGATAGATTTACCAAAATCATCACCTAAAATTATTGTCAAATTAGTTAATTCCAATACATTCAGTTGATATCAGTTCTTACATACATAAATCTGAGATTCTAAGATGATATATTTTAGTTTTGCAAATATGCTTGTAAAAGGGCAAATTAAGTAAAAATTCAAGTCTTTTCTCTTTTGCCAGTACTTTCCAGAAAAGTTGTGTAACGTATGTGAACGAAAAACTCCGAACATGTGGCCCACGAATCAATTTCTCAGAATCGAAAACCAGTACAATTATTTTTTTACCGGCAAATTAACTGATGCTAACCAACATCGAATTCTAGAACATCTTTCGGTAAATGCCACACATAGTCATTTATATAAAATTTATTTAAATTAGGTATATAAGAACAGTACGGTTCAATAGATCGACAGACAGAGACAGATGATAAATTAAGTAAAGGTAACTTCTTCATGGGAAATGGGAATACCTGTATACATGAGTGTATATAATTAAAAATGAATGAATTTATGACTCTGATAATCGTGCGAACTTAATTTTAAGTTTTAAGAACAAAACTAGAATGACAAATTGTTTAAAAAATTAGAGTTGGATTAACTGTTACTGGCAGTTTATCTATGATTTGCAATAGTGTTATGTTGAAGCCGAAAATCTCCTTCCAAAATTTTGGTGAATGCTGCAGTGTTGTTTATTTATTTTTTAATATTTTCAAGAAAAGTGGGGCCAGACTAATCCTAAAACTCGTCTTTTTGTTCTAAATATCTAAATATTAACAAAATTCATTGAAGTTTTGTTGTAACAAAGATTTATAGACACAAAAGTAGATGGAAAAAGAGACAAAATTTATTTTTAAAAAGTTATTTAAATAACGACAACATCGAATGTGTAAATGCAAAAATAACCAATGTCAAAATTTATGAAAAGATGCAAGCTAAAAATATTTAAATATTGCGAAAAACAGTAAATCAAATCTAATAGCGTTGGGCATTTTGAACATTGCCCGGGTAATGTCAGCTCTGCAGATTTTGTGAACCTAACATACTCAGGCTGTTGACCACGACACCGGAACATAGGACTTTAACATGTAATATCAACTTCCGTAATTTCCTACTTTCCTAATTATGTTACGTAAAAAGCTTCCAATAAATGTTGTAGAATATAAAATTCTACATTAGAATCAATAAACAAAATTAATTTTACATGCACATGTAACGGCAGAAATTAAATATGAAAATGTCGAAAATCACTAGGTACAGAAATAGCGGTAGCCATGGAATTTAAAATAAAAATTAACAAATGTTAGCGATTTATCTGTCAAGCTAGGTTAATTATGTTTTATTATTATTTGTAATTTCTGTTAGAGTGAAAAATTATTATAAATAATAATAAAATAGTATATTGAAAGACAAGTATTACAAATGATCATTGTAATACGTGTTTTTCATACTATTTTTCCTATTTCGCATTAATTTACCCTTATTTTAAAATTATTATTGAAAGAAATATTAAAATATCAAGGTTGATAACACTGACAGTTTCAATAAACATTTGAAAAATAATTTACTTTGATATTTTGACAGTAACTTACAAGTTATTAGTTAAAGTTATAATTTATATTTATTATGTTATCAACCTACAAATATATTCTTTGAATTTTAATTTAGAAGAGTGCTTTATTGTTTTATATATATATTTTACTATAAAAAAACTAATTTCAGTAATTTTTCATGTGTGATGACAGATAATAACAACTGAAATGAAAGATATTTATTTGACACTTAGACAAAGTTACCAATTTAAAAAATCCCCAAAAATCTTTGTACAAAATTTTTCATGTATCACATTTCACATTTTTTGATAAAAACAAAATTCACTTTGTAAATACAGAATAAGAAAATATGTTAACCTAATTTGACGGGCAAAGCATCAATTTTTACCTTCCGTCACCTATAGGTAAGGAAGGTATTGTCTTTGGTCAAAAAAATCGGTGGTGAGTTTCCATTGAATAAGCACGTTTTAGGGTCTTTACAATACGATTTTACTATTTTTACGATGATGTCTGTATGTGTGTGTGTGTTCGTATGTGCGTGTGTGTGTATGTGTGTATGTGTGTGTGTGTGTGTGTGTGTATGTGACCGTTTTTTCCTGCACGATATCTCCAATACTAGAATTCCAAAAATTACAATTCTTGCGTATTCCTCTTCCTTACAACCATATGCAGACTTGATTAGATTTTGGTTATAATTGGTCAACCGGAAATACCCTCATTTGAAGATTTTAACAGTTTTTCTTGAAAAACTCAGTTAAATGTTATTATAACTTAAAGAATATATTATTGTCTATACGATTTGATTGCATTTTATATTTCATATTTAATTTATAGGATTAAAGAATAATAAAGATAAAAAAATTCATATAAATTTCATAATTCAGCCAGCTATGCTAACTTAACCATGGAAACTGCTAATTCAAATTGACAGATGTCAGTATCAATAAAATGTAAATCAATGACAGAATAAGGGAAGTAACTCTAGTGTTAGAAGTTTCTGGATATAAGAAAGACGATTACATTGGTTTGAACATGTCATGAGAAGCGATGAATATATTAATAGAAGGTGGAAGAAACATAGGAAGACCAAATATAAGATGAAAAGATTGTATTGCAGAAGACTTGAGAGAAAAGGAACTGAATGAGGAAGACACGCAAAACAAAAATGAGTGGAAGAAGAAAATAAAAAATAGCGACCCCCTAACGAATGGGAAAAACTAAAGAAGAAGAAGTAGATGTCAGTGTCAAGTGCAATTTGCATAGTTTGTTTATGAAATAACTTTACTGGAAATATAGCATCTTTTGCAAAAAAAAAATATGTATAGGGCGCGTGCCTTTGGCAAGCAGATATGGGAACCCGTATCAAAATGACAGCAATTAATTATGTCCATAACTGACAAGTGTCATAATTTTTCATTCAAAATTTCATGATTTTCTTATTTCATGTGGTTTGTTTGTTATCAGGAGAATGGAATTCAGGTGCCGAGAAAGGGAATCATAAAATACCAAAAAATTAGAATCTTTTAGAAGAAAATTTATGTATGGAATTTGTACATAATACACAGGATTGACGGAAGGTATTGTGCTGGCCACAACAGATTTTTTTAAATTTATCTGTTTCAATTCCATGGCTATCGCTATTTTTGAGGTGATTTTCGAAATTTTCATGGTATATTTCTGCCGTTATTTTGCTTATTGATTCAGATGCAAAATTGTATGTGAAGCATATTTAAAATGGTTGGGGAAGCAGGAAATTATGAAAGTATTTTACATGTTAAAATCCTATGTTCCGGTTTCACGGTCTACACCCTGTAATGTATAAAAATATAGTTTTTTTAGCCGATTACACAATTTGGTCAAATTTGACATTGATTTTCCTTGCATTAAGCCGTAGAAAAAGTTTGCATGATAATTCATCAGGTAAAGATATGTTACATCATTATGCAAACACTTACTTATGTAAAAAGAATATTAAAAATATTGATTGTGAAAATATACATTCCATGTGTTTCAAAGGTTGTTAGCTTATTACATAGTAAACTATATATTGTAATATAACGATGGTTACGGATCAAAAATAGATTGGTATATAGTTGTTGTTTAATAATTATAAATTAATTCATTCTGAGCCTATAGCTTCCACAATCGAATTTATATAGTTCTCAAAGTTAGATGATTATTGTATACACTATAAATATACTTTATGCAAATGAATCGTTATAATAAGTCATCATCATGAAATGATTGTTTAGCAATAATGAAGAACACTTGATCGCGAATGTCTTAGCCTTCTACTTGTCCGTATGATGACACACGTTGGCTGTGACACTAAGACCTGTCCTGCGGTCTTGTCCGGCTGTAGACACGCGGCAACGGCAGGTACCGCGCACTCACGGTACCTGCATTCCTCAGACAGACGCTACGTGGACTGCTGCTGCTCGTGCTGGACATACTAGCCAACATACTAACGCTACCGGTCTATAACCAACATATGTAGGGATTGTAGCAGGAACAAATTCAGGAATATAAGGAAGAAATAGTGGAGAAATAAGAAAGAATGTAGAGAATGTAACAGGAATAAAAAAGACAGTGTAGGGGAAATCCGGGAGAGATGGCTTACCGAGTGAGATGACTTTTGTGCCAAAATACAAATAATAGTAGGACAATGTTAACGAATGTTTCTACAGGGAAAGTACATTTAGTCAGTCGGCAAATTTTACTTGTGTTGTTTCTTTCAATAAATAAATAAATTTTTGGTATCCTTTGAAAAAGTTTTGTATGTAATGTTTTTGACATTTTCTTCAAAATAGTATATTTTTACAATTAATATAACTTCTCAAGCAAAAAGAGATACAATCTAAGCTAAATTTATTGTAGTTTTGCTGTATATGTCGTTGTACAGAGCTGAGCCATTCCACCCGACCATTTGGGATAATTGGCCCAAAAAATCAAGGTATAAATGACCCACTATACTAACCAATTATAAACGTGCTAGCTAGACAGTCAAATAGAAATAGAGGATAGTGGATGGACAGAAACTTAAAACTGACTTGCAAGCGAAAAATAGTAAATGTTAAATGAAGAAAATTATTAAACACAAATAGAACGAAATAAAAAATCTGATGTGGCCAGCACATTACCTTCCGTCAATCCTGTGTATTATGTACAAGTTCCCTGCATAAATTTTCTTGCAAAAGATCCTATATTTCCAGTAAAATTATTTCATAAACTATGCATATTGCACTTGACACTGACATTTTCTTCTTCTTTAGCTTTTCTCATTCGTTAGGGGTCGCTGTTTTTTTATTTTCTTCTTCTGCTCATTTCCGTGTTGCGGCTCGTCCTCATTAAGTTCCTTTTCTCTCAAGTCTTCCGCAATACAGTCCTTCCATCTTATCTTTGGTCTTCCTCAGTTTCTTCTATCTTCTATTACGAAACTGTTCATTATTCTTCCAATATATTCTTCATCTTTCCTCATGACATGTTCAAACCAATGTAATCGTCTGTCTTGTATCTTTCTAGAAACTTTATCACCCGAGCCATTTCCCTTACTTTTCATTCCTTACCCTATCTTTTCGTGTCTTCCCCAACATCTATCTCAATATCCTAGTCTCTACCACATTCATTTTCTTTTCATTGATACATCTGTCAATTTGAATTATCTGAATACATTAGCAGTTTCCATGGTTAAGTTAGCATAGCTGGCTGATTTAGAAATTCATCGTGAAAATGTTAAAATTGGATTGTAGGGACCTTAAAATATGATCATTTACCAAAACCTCAATATGCGATTTTTAGGACGGTCCCTATACCTCCCTTACCAAGCGTAGCGGGAGGTAAAAATCAGTTTTATACAATTTTAATATGAAAAACCGAATAAAAATATCGGTTGGCACACGTTACTTATTGGATATAAAAATCTGATGTGGCCAGCACATAACCTCTCGCCGTATATTTTACCTGGCTGTATGCATAAAGCAAAGCATATTTTTATAAATACATATAATATATTCATATAAATCTATGACGTATAAATTTCTTTATTATTCAATAATAGCATGTCTCAACATGAAGATATTTTACCATAAATTATGTTACAATAAATTACAAAGTAGAGTTTACCATATATAAATATTAGGCTGGTAACAGCAATTTTCAATTCGAACAACGTTGTTTACTTTCTCTTCATATTCTTCTAGTAAAAACATTAATTTTGGGCGGTCTAAAATGTATATATCTGGATTGTGCATCTATTCTTACATATCTTCTTTTACATTTTATTTTTTCATACATGTTATATCTAAATAACACTAATTCCCTTTAGTAAAGTGACGGATAGATTGCACTCCGATTATTCTTATATCGATGTGTAATTTTGTCAATATTTACAACTTACTTGAGAAGAATTTGATAGCTTTTTCGCAATTCAAAGTTACTCTAGTCTATAGTACTTGTGTGCATTGTCCCATAATGTTTGAAACAAATTTAAGTCCTTCAACCTAGACTTGTCATCACTAGTCACAGATCAAGAATTAAGGGATTCTCCAAGTACATTTTTCTTTCATTACTCATTATTTCTGACACTGACATTTATCTGTCAGTTACAAATAATTTAAATTATCAACTATTTTTCATGGCATTCTTTCGGCTGTCAAATTTATTACAACAGATTATTTTATATATTATACTTCTTTTATCTCTAAATCTATGGAATATATAATAAAATATTTAAATGTATCAGATAGAGAATTTAATTTTCTTTAATATTACCACGAAAAATTTTCAAAAAGTAATATTTAGAAGATTTTTTTTCAAGAATCTTCTACTTCCGGTTGTCCAATTATTACCAAAACCTTTTCAGATCTTCCCATGAATGTCCGATTTGAAAATACGTTGTTAAACAAATTTTAAGTCTTATAGTTTTTGAGTAACCTTCCTTCCAACATCCCACACACACACACACACACACATCCACACACACACACACACACACACACACACACACACACACACACACACACACACACACACACACACACACACACAGACATCATCGTAAAAATGTTAAAATCGGATTGTAGGGACCTTAAAACATGCTTATTTAATAAAATCTGGATACGCGATTTTTAGCATGAATGCAATACCTCTCTTAGCGAGAGGTAAAAAAGATATAGAAAAGGATTTATATTGGCAGTAAAATATTTCACGAACATATGCGGAAAATAACAAGGCTTTGAAAATATTTCGCGAACGCGAACACAGACATAGAATCGTAAATATAGAAATATCGTATTCTGGAGTTTACAAAACAAGCTAACAATTTTTTCATTAAAAATAATACCTGTTTTATCTATAGGTATATGTAAAAATATAAATCTCAACATCAACAATCGCTAGTAATTAATGTTCAACAAAATATTTAATCGCCATTTCCATTACAGTCATTATGCTAAACAATATGGTAATACAATACATTTATCACAAAACAAAACGCAGAATTCCACAATACTGTTATCTTTACAACTGCGTTTATAACTTAATCTCGCGTGGGATTCAATCCCAGGTATCTGCATTTCCCGATACCATGGAATTCCTGTCTTTATGTCTTGGTTTATGTCGAGAAAAGAACACTACACAATAAGTATGTCAGACAGAAGAATTTTTTAATAAGTGTGAAACGTTTTATGATTGAAACATTCATTCATGAGAATGATTAGTGTATGATACAGTGTAACAGTGTGTACATTGTAAGAAATGAGGACAGAAAAGAGATAAAACTAGAGATATTTTGCATGTGTGTGGAATAACTTGTTTACTATGTGATTTGTTGAAATATGAAATAATAATATATTATTGAAAATACATGTAATGAATGTATTGCTGAATAGGACGAGAGGTGTTATAATTTGTCAGAATGTGTAATAGCCATGACATACTTGTAAAATAATATACTTTACAATTAAATTAATCATTATGAAAACGGGTCATCCCTAATTTTTTCACAAGTTGACTTTTTGGAAATATGGTCCAATCTAGCTTTTCCGCCACTCTGAAGAAAAATGATTTTAGCCGTCCTTACAAATAATTATTTCAAAATATAATAATAATAATGACTATATCATTCATTAAGTTATAAATAAGAATGTGTGATTTTCCTTAGTTACCATGTATTACAGCGGTTATTATTGAGTAACCATGGTGAACGAATATACGAACCTTTCTATATTCGAATATACCAACATTCGTATATTCACTTACAGGTGCGTTTGGTAATTTTGTTTTATGTAACTGTCAAAGTTATTTTTAATTATATTTACGGAGCATAAAATATGAACACAGTATCGAGTATATAAATGAATCTGTAGTTAGACTTTGAGGAGAAAAATCGTGCTTTGTATGCTTTAAGTAGACATATGAAATGGCATTGATAGCTCCAAATGCACCGAAACAAATAATTGAACGCACCTATTATTTGACAGCAAGATATTATTGAAGTAAAAATTTGACAAGTAAATAAATAATTATTTGGATCACAAATCTAGAAACTGAACTGTTCCTAGTTTATTTGAAATGCGGGTATTTATTTTGCAATGCGAGCATTTCAATGCAATATTACATACTACTACAGCTATATTTAAAAAGATAGGTTACGTAGCATACAGTTTGGCGTTTCTGTCAAAAGAAAATAGACTACAGGCCTACGTTAAATTTACTAACTTTTTATTTATTTTTTATTCATGATATAGTCTACCTGTATACAACTCGACAATAGAAAATTCTCTACATATTCAAATAAAATAAAATAAATAAATAAATATTTCATCACGGCATATTACCCATTGCTGGATGTGCCAATCTGCTTCATACACAGATATCGGTAATGATGGAATATTTGTACCGTGTGGGCGCTTACCAGGCGTCACCTCACGGGCACTCATTGCTGGCGTGGAGAGTGCGCCACAGGGGTCAATTTTGTGCCATTAAAATGCGATGTAATTTTTGGCGTCGGTCGGGATCGAACTCGGGTCCCCAGATTCGCGACCAGACACTCAGGCACACGGCCCCTATTGGAAATACCACTCGACCTTCGGTCTCGTGGTGTTTCCAGGCAACACGTTTCGTATAATCGAGAATTTTCAATTGTCCTGTTGTATAATATATGATAATATATTAATAATAATAATTTATTTGATCATGTTTGTACTGCAAGGCATTTATGACAAGTCATAAAAAAAGATAGAACATAGAAAATATAAAATATAATAAAAAGTATCTATATTTGTATAGTCCACCTTAAACATAGATAATTTAATTGTTACTTTTAAATTGGTGTATTTAGGTATTCTTCCACAGAAGTATTTAAATTTAATTGTTTAAATGACCTGGGTAAATGATTATAAAGATTAACATTAATTGAATTTCTAGCTGAAGAGGCAAGTCTATGTCGGACAGTTCTAAATTTATCATTATTTCTGGTATTATATTTATGAATATGACAGCCTTTCTCAAGTTTATTTAAATTTTTATGTGTATCCAACAGAACTTCATATAAATAATTGGAGTTGTTTAAGAAAAATCCGGTCGATATTAAAAGATGTTGCATAACCATGGATTAAACTTGGATACACCACTACACTCCAGAAACGAAAATTCAGTTGAAAGCGTGGATTGGATATGGTGAGTCGGTCCCAAAGAAAGCGAAGTCAGTTCAATCGGCAGGAAAGGTGATGGCGTCAGTCTTTCGAGACGCCAAAGGCATTCTGTTAATTGATTATCTTGATAAAGGAAAACCATAACTGCACAATACTACGCCATACTTTTAGACAAGCTGAAAGCAGCAATTCAAGAAAAACGCCCGGAAATGACAAAGAAAAAGATCTTGTTTCACCACGACAATGCACCAGATCTTTCAAGTCGTATTGCTCAACAAAAATTGACCGAACTGAGGTTTGAAATCGTCCCCCATCCACCGTACTCGCCCGATTTGGCTCCCTTGAACTTCCATCTTTTCCCGAAACTCAAAACGTTCCTCGCTGGAAAGAGATTTCGATCCAACGAAGAAGCCATCGAAGCAGTAAATGCTAGGACCTCAAAGAAAACCATTTTCGGGAGGGAATCGAAAAGCTAGACCAAATGTGTTGACCTCAGTGGGGACTATGTAGAAAAATAAAATGTAGTCCGTGTTAAACATATATATTTTTTCATGTCATTTCGAAAACTTTTCAATCCACCCTCATATGTAGTTTTATATATATTTACAAACAACGCTGCCATAAAAAAATCTGTTGTGGCCAGCACAATACCTTCCGTCAATCCTGTATATAATGTATAAATTCCATACATAATTTTTCTTGCAATAGATTCTAAATTTCCAGTAAAATTATTTCATAAACAAACTGCACTTGCACTTGACACTGACATCTTCTTCTTCTTTAGCTTTTCCCATTCGTTAGGGATCGCTATTTTTGCGGGGTCGTTATCATTCAGTTCCTTTTCTCTCAAGTCTTCCGCAATTCAGTCCTTCCATCTTATCTTTGGTATTCCTCTGTTTCTACAACCTCCTATTACTAAAGTATTCACTCTTGTTCCAATATAATTCTTCATTTCTCCTCATGACATGTTCAAACCAATGTAATAGTCTTTCTTGTGTCTTTCTAGAAACTTGTAACATTTATTTTCTTACCGTATCTTTCCGTGTCTTCCCCAACATGTACTTCAATATAAAAATATGAATATATTAGTAGTTTCCATGTTTAGCATAGCTGGCTGAATTATAAAATTTATTTTCTTTAAAATTCTTTAACTCTGTATTTATTACCTCTCGCTAAGAGAGGTATTGCATTCATGCTAAAAATCGCATATCCAGATTTTATTGAATAAGCACGTTTTAAGGTCCCTACAATCCGATTTTAACATTTTTACGATGATGTCTGTGTGTGTGTGTGTGTGTGTGTGTGTGTGTGTGTGTGGATGTGTGTGTGTGGGATGTTGGAAGGACGGTTACTCAAAAACTATAAGACTTAAAATTTGTTTAACAACGTATTTCCCAATCGGACATTCATGGGAAGATCTGAAAAGGTTTTGGTAATAATTGGACAACCGGAAGTAGAAGATTCTTGAAAAATAATCTTCTAAATATTATTTTTTGAAAATTTTTCGTGGTAATATTAAAGAAAATTAAATTCTCTATCTGATACATTTAAATATTTTATTATATATTCCATAGATTTAGAGATAAAAGAAGTATAATATATAAAATAATCTGTTGTAATAAATTTGACAGCCGAAAGAATGCCATGAAAAATAGTTGATAATTTAAATTATTTGTAACTGACAGATAAATGTCAGTGTCAGAAATAATGAGTAATGAAAGAAAAATGTACTTGGAGAATCCCTTAGTTCTTGATCTGTGACTATTATGGAGATGACAAGTCTAGGTTGAAGGACTTAAATTTGTTTCAAACATTATGGGACAATGTACACCAGTACTATAGACTAGAGTAACTTTGAATTGCGAAAAAGCTATCAAATTCTTCTCAAGTAAGTTGTAAATATTGACAAAATTACACATCGATATAAGAATAATCGGAGTGCAATCTATCCGTCACTTTATTAAAGGGAATTAGTGTTATTTAGATATAACATGTATGAAAAAATAAAATGTAAAAGAAGATATGTAAGAATAAATGCACAATCTATATATACATTTTAGACCGCCCAAAATTAATGTTTTTACTCGAATAATATGAAGAGAAAGTAAACAACGTTGTTCGAATTGAAAATTGCTGTTACCAGCCTAATATTTATATATAGTACTCTACTTTGTAATTTATTGTAACATAATTTATGGTAAAATATCTTCATGTTGAGACATGCTATTATTGAATAACAAAGAAGTTTGTACGTCATAGATTTATATGAATATATTATTTGTATTTATAAAAATATTCTTTGTTTTATGCATACAGCCAGGTAAAATATACGGCGAGAGGTTATGTGCTGGCCACATCAGATTTTTGAATATGAATTATAAAATGTAATCAAATCGTATAGAGAATAATATATTCTTTAACTTATAATAACGTTAAATGATAAATCAAATTTAACTGTTAAAGCTTCAAATGAGGGTACTTCCGGTTCACCAATTATAACCAAAATCTGATCACTTGTTCTTCTGGATGTAAACTTGAGGAATACGAAAAAATTATAATTTTTGGAATCGTGGTATTGAAGTTATGGGATCCGGAACTTTTGTCACACACACAGACACACATGCATACAGACATCATCGTAAAAATGGTAAAATCGTATTATAGGGACCCTAAAACATGCTTATACACTAAATACTCATCATTGAATTTTTTGACCAAAGACAATACCTTCCTTACCTAAAGGTGGCGGAAGGTAAAAAATAACGGTAGACTGTGTGTCTGTAAATATATATATTTGTTTAACACAAAATTTACGATATTTTTATAAAGATTTAAAATCAGACAAAAACATTTGTGAAGACATCAACAGTAATAAAAAATAATCTTCATTCATCTACGCTTGAGATTTTACGGGAATCCACATTAAAAACGTTTTAGAGAATTCATAAAATTTGTATTTTATTTTAAATCTCAAAATGCACAATTCAGTCAAATCAGAATTATCTGTTATTATTATATCTTTATTTTTATGTTGACACACATCAATTTAATAAATATTCATATATTCGCATACTAGGTATCCTGTTGTTTACAAATATTAAAATTAAAAACAAATAAATTTGTTAAAAATGATAAAATACAGGTTTACCCGTTAGGTGGTTAGGTTATCTACACAATAACCTTTGACCTGTACATATCCACTGTTCATCAATTAATACAAAATATTACTAGACATCATCAGATCGTTTAACTATTATCCCAGGCATCTTAGATCTTTCAACTCGTATTATTATTATTATAATACCTTTTTTACTTTTTTCTGTCTGTCAATACACAATACAAATCTGCTGATTCACAAATAGTCATTAAATGAAATATTACAATGAGGCTGAAGAAAATTTGATAATTTCAAATTATGTAATTATGTGTAATTTAATGTTTTCTATATGGAGAAAAAAGTTATTGATTTTATTGAAGTGATTAGTGTACAAAGCAGCAAATAATAATTTGAGAGAATGAAAAACTGAGTACAGGCGTGAAAATAATAATTTTGAAGCAATTACAGTAATGAGATGAACTGTGTTATTTTCGTATTACATACATTAAAAATCATGACAGAGAGAAAAGGATACTCAATATAAGATTGATGGCTGAAATTTAGAAACTATTTTTAATAGTGCTATGGGAAATAATTTTTAATGATAATTACAAATCTACTACAATTTGTATTCATGTTTTTGAATGAGTATTGATAGTTGATTGAGTGATTGGTTTCGCATAAATATTGGTGTGAAACTAAATTATAGTATTTTAGTAATAGTAGCATGGTTGTCTAACCTGTATTTGAATGCAAGGCGATAAAAAGGATGAATATCTAGAAACAAGAAATAAAACTATACTTATTACTTTGTAAATATCACTAATTTATTCAATATTTGTAACTAGTTTCGACCAGCATCAGACAAATGTACGTACGAGGGGAGTTTTTTTATGTTATCTACCTAGGCGTCGCCTACGTTATACTTACAAGGCCTGGAAATGTTCGGTATATTTTGACAAAAATCGAGCAACCGAACGTTGCAAAATTTCTCCGCAAGAGGCGCCTTTTCCGGCCATTTGTATTCGTATTTTAAACTGAAATCGATTTATTATTGTAATCTATGTAATTACATACGCATATTAATTGTTGTTTTCGTTATTTATGTTATTGCTGATATCAAATTTCTTGATTTTGTTTCCCGTCTCGATGTTAAATGTAGGTAGTACGTCTAATACATGTTGTACATTGAACTGTACAATTCAAAATAGTTTATTATTGTGTGCCTTTTTGTACCTCAAAGAAAAAAAAATCAGTGATGTTCGCTTTCATGAATTCTCTGTTAATCCGGAATTACGAAAATTTTGACTACAATCTATTTCAAGAGAAGGAGATAAACGTGGTTCTACATGGAAACCAACGGACGCATCTTATGTATGTAGCAACCATTTTATAGAAGAAAATTATAGTAAAAGTACAAACAAATATACACGGTTATTACAACATGTAGTGCCATCAGCATTTGAAAATTATCCAGTCCATAAACAAACGGTTAAGAAACCTGGAAGGAAAGTATATCTCCCCCGAAAAAAGGTTTTGTATAATTAGATTATAAATATTTGTGATCCATCCTAAATGTTTAAATCGTAGAAATGGGCTAATAGGATCAAGAAGAAATTAAATAAACGAAGAAAGAAAGAATTTTTCACAATTTCTTTCTTCGTTTATTTAATTTCTCCTTGGTTTTGTATAATTGTAAATTATTAATAATACCTAGATTTACCGAAGAATTAAAATACAACATATGTGATAATACGTAATTACTATCTATTTTATTAGAAAAAAAATTAAAACCCATGCTGGATAATGTTGCGAGTACTATTAGTAATAGAGCAAGTTGTATTAAAAAAATTGATAAAAAACCAATAAATCGCAAAATATGAAAGATTTAATACCTTAAAGGAGTTTATTTTTCAATAATCATTCATTTTATATTATATATACTGTACTATAGTATTGTATTTTACTGTAAAAGATTTTGGTTATTACAGTGTTACTTATATGTAGAAATTTGAATTGGGGTCGGAAAAAGCGCACCTAGCGGTCAAATTTCTAACTGAAAGGTTGCCAGCCAAGCGCGTTGCATTTCCAGGCCTTATGTAGTATAACGTAGGCGACGACCTAGGTATGAAAACAATATGCTATCGCGACAATTTTCTTATGTCAAGTTTCTGTGACATTTTATAGTGTCATCTCCAAATTTGGCTCCAATCGCTTAACATTTGTCATTTTTATATCAGTTTAAAGAAACGAAAATGAGTGATTTGAAACTTGAACATAGAAGCATCATAAAATTTCTATCGAAAGAAGGCAGTAGCCCGACGAATGTCCATCAGAGAATGGTGGCAGTGTATGGAGAAAACAGCCACGTTCTCTTTCCAAATCAAATATTGGTACAAGAAGTTCAAATGGAGCAGGGAATCCATTCATGATGACCCAAAGTGTAGAAGACCTCTAGAAGCACGAACTGAAGAAATCATCATCAAAGTTGAAGATTTGGTATTGACTGACCACCGAGTATAAGTTTCAGATTGCTAGAGAAATAGGAATATCAGAAACGAATGTTTTTAAAATTCTACACGAAGATTTGGGAATGATCAAAGTGTCGGCACGATGGATTCCCAGAGTGCTCAGTCCCGAACAAAAACTGTGTAGACGACAAATTTGCGAGGAGAATTTGACTGCTTTATCCCAAGATGAAGACTTTTTCTACAGAATTATAACCGGGGATGAGACCTGGGTACACCATTTTGAACCTCCCACGAAACAAGAGTCCATGCAATGGATTCATAACAAACTCTCCACCACCCAAGAAGGCGAAGACACAATGTTTTGCGGAGAAAGTGACGGCCAAAGTTTTCTACACTATAGCGCGCCTAACTAACGTGCCCGAATGCAAGCACCGCCACTGGTAGAATATTCCCGAGCGATTACGTAATCCCCGGCGGGAGAAAACCCATACGCGTCTAGACTAGTTTAATTACATCCGGTGCGCTGATCCTTTGTATTCAATGTCACTGTCACGACGGAAAGTTCCAGAAGGACATGGGCTGTATAAATACCGTCGGAAGGATAGCCGAGAGGACAGTCTGTTATATAGAAGTAACGAGCAATGAACAGTGGGTGATATATAAATAAACAGTCTACAAGTGGTGAACATAAATAAATGTAGTTATATAAATAAATATAGTGATATAAATATTGTTTAAAAAAATAATCTTAGTGTTTAAGCATTTGATAATATTCTTCGTCTTAAATTAGTATTTATAATTATTTAATAATAGTGTTAGTTATTTTAAATATTTCTTCTAATTATCTATCATTTAATAAACGCATTATTTTAATTAATATTATTTCTCTTATTTTTACACTTTACCCAAATAAATAAACGCTACAATAGTTAAGAAACAATCCTCCTTCCAGCCATTCTCATAATCGCATTCATACATGCTCTTCTTCCCTTCCCAGTCGGAAACTTTCTTTCTTTACACACTCTACCAACCACATTCATCCACTTACACACTGGATGGCCACGCAATGGAACACCCTCTATTTCACCAAGATATATTCGCTTTACAAGCCGTTCACTCGTCGTTCTCTCCACATGACTAAACCATCTCAACTGATTCACACCAACTCTCCAACACCAAATTATTCATCACGCGATCGCGTCTTACATACCCGTATACACCACGTAAATACCTCATTTCCACAGTAGTCACTCTCTTTTTATGCTTTCCATCCATGGTCAACATTTGCTTCCATACATCAAAGCTGGAATTAGCATTAAATTACCTATATATACTTAACAGAGCATCTCTAGATACGTTAACGTTTCGAGTAAACGTACCCAGGGCACCCATTATCTTATATCCCGCACAGACTAATTGACTAATGTACAATTTCAAAAATTATTCCTTTTTCTGCGAAATGAAATAAAAATAAAATTAAACTTATTAGAAGCTTTGGAAATCCAAGAATAATCGAGGCATTACTTTACTGAATGACCAGACCGATATAGGTACACCCCTCTTCTCTTGTTGTACTTAACCAATCACTTCTTTGCTCAAAACGTTTTCTTTATTTGCTGTAATTTTTGAAATTGACAGATGGTCTGATGATGACTACTTACAAATATTGAATAAATTAGTGATATTTACAAAGTAATATCTATAGTTCTATTTCCAGACTAAAATGTATCATAAAATTACGGCTGAATTAATACAAAGTTTAATAGCTTTAGGTAAGGAAAATATTGTCTTTGATCAAAAAGAATACGATTATACTAGTTTTACGATTATGTGTGTGTAGGTGAATGTGTGCGTAAGTGTGTGCGTATGTGTGTGTGTGTATGACGATCGTTTCGGCCGCGATAACTCCAATACTGCAATTTCAAAAATTAACAATTTTTTCGTATGTGTATGCGTGTGCTTGTGTGTGTCCATGACAAAAATTTCCCCGACGATAACTCCAACACTACAATTCTAAAAATTATACTTCTTTCGTATTCCTCTTGTTTTCATCGATATGATTAGATTTTGGTTATGATTGGTCAATCGAAAGTACCCTTATTTGAAGTTCTGAATAGTTTGTCTTGAAAAAACGCAGTTAAATATAATTTTTTGACATTTATTATAAATATGAAAGAATATTTTATTGTCTATACAATTTGATAACACATTTTCCTCCATATTTAATACTGGCCACATCAGATTTTTTTATTTGAATATGACGGAATAAAGGATCTGGTTTAAATTAAAGGATAGCTGGGCGTACAGTAACCACCGGTGAACATTTGACAAAAATTGAAGATATTGTGGTCAGTAATCACTGAATAATTCTAAGGGAGGTGGCGCCGTTTGCGTGAGGCAATCCAAGAACAATTATAGCATATTAAATTTATTTATTTGTTGAGTACGATATGGAGGAATGTAGAGTTGTAATTACTCAATTATGTATCATAATGATGTATAAGTGTAATGAATACTGGGCATGGACGAAAAGGTATTTGTATGCATGGTACAGGATATAAGAAATATTGTATCACGAATGGTTTGGTATATAAATAAAGTATGTACCTATATTTGATTGTAAGGTAGAGACCATTTCCTAGTAGAATAGGAAAACTTAGAACATGTTTATTAAGGTGGCAGATATAACAAAAACATGTTTTGCATTAACCATATATTTACAGGGTGTTAAAAAGGGTAATTTTTTGAGGGTATTTGTATACATTTCGATATATTAAATCTCACTCAAAAAGAATTGTAAATTGTACTTGATATGTACATTTGAATGCCACTGATCGGCACGATATTTTAAATAAAATTAGTTTATTTCAACATTAGATACGTGATTAATGATCAGTTGCATCAACAAAGCTTAAATTTTAAGCCAGGTTTAAACAAAAAAATGTAAATCGAAACCTTGACAGCAATATATTATAATATACGAGCCCAAAATCATATTAATTCGGCCGGTACAATATTCCACATTAATGACATTTCATTTTATTAGAAAAACAACTCAAAAATATTTTTTTCTACAGTCTACATAGAAAGTAGCCATTTGCGCTCTCTTTTGTCAACGCAAAATGTCACTTTGCCACTCTAAAAACGCTCGGTGTCCAAATTTAAAACTATATAATGTTGAGAAATGTCACTTGTCTACATTCTTAATGGAAACGTTTAGTCAGGAACTAATGGCACTGTAGTGACACATTTACCACCTTTACAAATCAATATGACATATAACTGTTCTATCGTTATATTTTATAATCAAAAAAATACCTCACTATTGTGAAAATAAAATAGGGCATTCATTTACAAAAACGAAAGTATAAAATGTTTAGATTAGATTGAAGCAATAGGTCAAGAAGAATGGGAAATAACAATAAATTAAAATTAAATATAAAAGACGTATTTTCTTTATATTAATCCGTATTAATTGAGTAGTAGTGTAAGTACAAAGTGTACATTTTATTATTTTTTGTTAGGGTGGAGGACCCCACTGTGGCGACTGTAGAAAAAATCTTGTGTGTGTTTCGAGCGCAAATGGACAACCTTTCAATCGACAATGTCCTATTTTGCGCTCTTAATACACAAATAGCTATATTCTTACAAAATTTATATTATTACCGTAAAATATACAATTTCAGCCTTAAATTAACAACTAAAAGAAAATAGTTTCGATAACAATTAGGTTTTAAACTAAATTAAATTAACTATAACATACAAATCAGAATAGTTCGGCCACTTATAAATTTTTCACAAAGTAGGCGGTGCATGATTCAACTGTGGACAAAACAATGATACGTTGAAATCAACAAAATGTTTGACATTTATTGTGATAAGTTTTTACATTAAAATAGCTCGTGGTAAACCATATAGTCAAGATGTAAGAAAATCCACAACTAATGCCCATATGATCGACATTTCGTCCCGAAAAATTTCAATTTAACATTCGATTCGGCGATCGACAGTACAAGGTATTATTAATTTGTTTAAAGAAAATGTAAATGTTATGGAAAGAAAAAAAACTGGTCGTCCACCGTCAACTTCTAATGGTAATCATCGAGCTTTAAGGAAAATTGTGAAACAAAATCGCCGATCAAATGCTTGAGATATTACCGTACAATGGCGGGAAATGATCCGAAAACAAATTTCGATATCTACCACTACAAGAAAATATGATCATCTGTGAAATATTTAAAATTTCAGGAAAAACGATTTTATTTTTATTTATTTTTACCTGTTGCAAATGCACAACTCTTTACATGCAATTTTCATAACAAGTCTTGGTTTGAAAACAATTTCGGCACATACAAATTTTGCTGATGTGACAGATCCTCTGCACTCAAAATATTTTGTTTTTCCAGTATTCCAATAATTTTACTTCGTACCACTACATCCAAAAACTACCCAACTGTCAGTTTATTTGTAGGTTAGTAATACTCGCAAAACAACTACTAAAAAGTTAGGCCACATATTACGTGCGCATGTTAATCTGTTTTGTACACAGATTCCATGCGGGCGTTTACCAGGTGTCACTTCACGAGCACTTATTGCTGGCGTGGAGAGTGCACCACAGGGGTCATTTTTGTGCCATTTAAAATTCGAACCCGGTATTTAAATTTAATTTTAAGTATTTACATGAATAAAAATTAAATTAAACGGGAGGTACTGTGTTGGCCACATCAGATTTTTTGTACTCATGCAATGAAATGTATTGTTTCGCGTCGCCTAAGCAACGTCTGAAACGTCAATTTCCCAGGTCTCCACCAGAAAAGTAACCGGGAAATTTTAGAAGAAACATTCCCCTATTTCAAAAGCATTTCTTAAAGAACTAAATTTGTAACAAAAAAGTATATTTTCTCTAACACTCTTTCGCTTAATATTAATAAGCGAAAATAGTGAAATATTCATATGTAATATAACAAGTGATATGATTATCATCGATGATATTTTCAAGTGAAACCGAGTTGCAGATTTCACAAGTCCGAAGGACGAGTCAAATGTGCTGTTTCGGTTTCACTCGAAAATATCATCGATGAGAATCATATCACGAGCTTATATTTAATGAGAATATAACGATTTTTTGTAACACATTGTGTGTGCTGCTAACCTAACTTTTGATGTACATATTCATATTGTATTAAAACATGGTACAGTCAAATTTTTAACGATACTACTGTTATTTTATTATTATAAAAATATATGTTACAATAAAAGCATTCAAAATTCAAAAATAAATCAACTGGTTTATTAGCAAATGTAAAACCAAATATGTGAAAAATAAGATACTGACACAACGTCAGTGTCAGTGATACTGACAGAAAATAATGTTATTCGTACGGTTATGAATCAAGGTAATATATCTGAATTAATGTGTAAGCTTACGTTACAGCGAAAGTATTATCAACAACGAGCATCGTTTTAAAGTAGAATGTCCTAACTTAGTCGAAACAATATGAATTTTTGAAAGACAAACGTGTTATATCATTCCTTATCGCACACGCTTATAGACTGCAAAGGAGAGAGATAAATGTATGCCAATTTGTTAATTCGTTCATGATACAAATAACTTTGATCGGACATCTTTAAATAATTTTACTGTACTTACGAGTTTTATTTAATATTTCGGAGTTTAAATTATTGTTATTACTTATATGTATACGCAAAATTAACTGTCAATGTCGTAAATAAAGAAAACAAATCCCTTAGTAACGACTATAAAAATGGTGATAATTTCTTTGTTTTATCATCGCTGTGATACACATGTAATTAGGGAGATTCTGAATGTTGATTGACGGAAAACATGTCACGTGACTAATGAATTATATTGTCAATGAAATTTAATTTTAAAATAATGAATTTAGTGAATTTGGTTCACAATATTGGCAACAATTTCTGCTTGGCGAAAGTAACCAACAAATGTAATGTTAATTAGAGGTAAATTGTAACAAAAATATAAATAAACATTAAAATAATTGGAATTTAAATTTGACACATCACTCTGAAATTAGCTACAAAGCAATTATGTATAATATTATGTAATAAAGTTTTAATAAATAAAATTATTGGTACAAAAAATACTAATTTATTAGTTTTATACTTTTCATACAAAAAATATTGTACAAACCGCGTGCGAGAACTTGGTTACCGGAATCGTTCTATGGCAGCGTTCGCAAGCTCGCACAGTCAAACACTCATCCAGCAACCAAGAATTCCCGCACATGGTATGTAAATAACTATTACGTGTTTACATGAGTAGTTTTGAAACTAGTTTTCAAGTCAAAACAACAAATTTTAGTTTTGGTTTGAGATAGTTCAAAATCGTTTTGACACTGTATACATCGCGTTTTCAAAACTAAAAACGTTTTGAAAACGATTTAAAAACTGCATGTAAACATAGTTAGATATCCAAACGATCAATAGTTAAGATGTTCCCTTGCGATTCTCAATTTAATTACTAACCGTCTTTACCTTTTCTTAACTTTATAAATCATTTTACGATGTATCCACTGTTCTAATCCATTGATAAAATATTTAAAAATCTAGTATTTGTTAATCATTGCCTAATTTTCAATACCTATAAATTTACTATCCAATAAATCTTGACTAAATACCAAACTTTCCTACAAACTTCGCATTTTTCTGTTATTTATTGGACAGCACATAGTTTATTATTCTCCCCACGTGGTTACTCATGCGTTCCCACACATGCGGCAGTGTCCTATGTCCAGTCCATCGCGCACCGGCTGCGGCTTTCGGAGTCTGCGCCGTCCAGTTGCGAAACGGGTCAGCTAACAGTTAGCGATTGTTGTCACTCAACGAATTACAACTAATTTTAAAAAAGATTCATTCATTATCAATTCTTATTTGAGAAATATAGTGTGGTAAAAGAAGAAGATTGGTTAACAAGGATTACGAGTAAAGACGATTATTGTTTTTGTATATGAAATGTATCACGGAATCCTGAGAGAGAAAGGTTAAAACTGTTGCAAATGACGAAAATTTAGAATTGGTACATGAACTGCCCCAGGTTTTTTTGAAAATCGAACCAGTTTCCATCAGTTGCATAATAGCATGATTTATTTATAAAGTGGCCGTCTGTTTTCAGGAAAATTTTCGAAATACTGTCGCGCTAATTTTTACCTTCCGTCACCTTTAGGTAAGGAAGGTATTGAATAAGCACGTTTTGGGGTCCCTAAAATACGAATTTACTAATTTTACGATGATGTATGTATGTGTGTGCGTGTGTGTGTGAGTGTGTATGTATGTGACGATCGTTTCGGATAGCATAACTCCAATACCACGATTCCAAAAATTATATTTTTTTTCGTATTCCTTGCGCTTAGATCCATATGCAGACGTGATTAGATTTTGGTTATAATTGGTCCATCGGATGTACCCTCAATTGCAACTTTTTTTTTTCTTGAAAAATCGCAGTTAAATATCATTTATTGATATTTAATGATTACAAATTTTAAAGAATATATTATTCTCTATACGATTTGATTGCATTTTATACTTCATATGCAATAAATATAGAGTTAAAGAATTATAAAAATATTAAATTCCATAAATCAGCAAGCTAACCATGGAAACTGTCAGTATTAGAGACTATGATATTGAGATAGATTGGGAAGACACTGAAAGATGGGGTAAGGAATGAAAGGTAAGGGAAATGGCTCGAGTGATAAAGTTTCCAGAAAGATACAAGAGAGACGATTACATTGGTTTGAACATGTCATGAGGAAAGATGAGGAATATATTGGAAGAAGAATGAATAGCGTAGTATCAGAAGGTAGAAGAAACTGAGGAAGACCAAAGATAAGATGGAAAGACTGTATTGCGGAAGACTTGAGAGAAAAGGAGCTGAATGAGGATGACATGCAAAACAGAATTGATTGGTAGAAAAAAATAAATAAAAAATCAGCGACCCCTAACGAATGAGAAAAGAAAAGCTATAGAAGAAGAAGAAGATGTCAGTGTCAAGTGCAATTTGCATAGTTTTTTTATAAAATAATTTTACTGGAAATATAAGATCTTTTGCAAGAAAATTTTTATGTATGGAATTTGTACAAATACACAGGACTGGCGGTAGGTATTGTGCTGTCCATTAGATAGTGTATTTTTTTATGAATTCAACCATATAATCATTTTATATACTTAAATAACAAAAAATTGAGAAAAATGCAATTGAAATTTGAACAAATTTTATGTTTAAGTAGGTATATTTATTTTTCAGAAGGCTATGTATGAAAAACAAAAACTGCTATGTGTAAAATTGATTTATTTAATGCATAATTCACTATTTAATAGTTTTAACACTATTTATAAAGTTACTAACAAATATTTACGTTTCGTTTTATTTTAAGTTGTTTTTTTCATTCATAGCCTACTGAAATAATTATATGTGTATTCATTTGTTTTTGAATGCTTGTAGACCCTGATGATGGTATAAATGTACACCGAAACATCAGTTTTGTAAGAATAAATTTCAACTAATTGTTAACACAGTCGAGAAAATTACTACTAATTATATCATAATGTGTTATTTTGGGTACAGTAGTTGTGTTCACAAAAAGATCTTTAGCTGTTCTCATTTATACATGTTTAAAAAATTTACAATGAGAAAAGATTTCAGTGATAGTTCCGGAAGAAAAGAACGGAGCCAATAATTATGTTTTCAAATGAGAAGGAATTTATAGTAAGAAGTAGTTCCTTGTACAACCTGTAGCTTGGCAATTTACAATGAGAATACAAAGAAATCTTGTCAACAAATAAGTAGAATTCTTGTCTCTTGTTCCACATAGAATTCATGAATGTACAAGTGCCCTTTTGCTGTGGTCATAAAACTACAGTTTAATTTATTTAACATGCCTGATCAAGGTCATTTTCGAATTATATGAGTAAATATTTAACTCCGCCCATTTTGTCAAATTCAGTAGTGTCGCATAATTAGTTTTTATGAAGGTACATAAGATACTACTGTTATTTTATTATAAAAATATATGTTACAATGAAAGCATTGAAAATTCAAAAATAAGTCAACTGGTAAGTTTATTAGCAAATGTAAAACCAAATATGTGAAAAATCAGATACTGACACAGTTATTCATACGGAAGGTTATAATATATCTGAATTAATAAATAAACTTACGTTACAGCGGAAGTATTGCCAACCACGAGGGGATACATAGTAGGGTTTGTCCTGCCATATCAGACTTTTAGGTTTTGTCAGGATTCCGCCCGACTTTTTAATTATGAAAACTCTGTTGTTGGCTGCACAATACCTCTCGCCACTTCCGTTTTTGGTTACATACGTTTTTTATTTAATTTCTTGTATACTTACACTCTACACCAAAAATTCTACTTATACCTTTTCTTTATGTTTAGATTTTTTATTTTTAAATTCATTCTATGAAGAAATTTTGTCCTACTCTTCCAATTTTTCAAGATGTTTCCAATTCATTGTCGGGATTGACATTGGGTATATGTAATATACCTTTATAATGTTAAATATTTAACTATTAATACAATAAGCAATAATATATGTATATACTTCCCCGAAAATATCTTCAGTAATGTCTCTGGATTTTTGTCACTGACATATATCTTAATTTTCAATTGGTTTCCATGGTATTATTTGGGCTTTGAGATTTATTACAACAGATTATTTTATATATTATATTCTCTTATCTCTGAATCATTAAAAGATATAATAAAATATTTAAATGTATCAGATAGAAAATTTAATCTTCTTTAATATTTGCAAGAAATAATATTTAGAAGATTTTTTTTTTTTAAATCTGATACTTCCAGTTGTCCACTTGCTACCAAAACCTTTTCAACTATTTCCAATAATGTCCGATTCAGAAATAACTAGTTAAACAGATATTAAGTCTTATAGTTTTTGAGAAATCGTCCTTCCTACATCCACACACACACACATAAACACATACATCCGGACACACATACACACACACACACAGACATCATCGTAAAAATGTTAAAATCGGATTGTAGGGTCCCTACAAAACGTGCTTATTCATTAAAATCTGGATATGCGATTTTTAGCATGAATCCAATACCTCTCTAAGAGAGAGGTAAAAAGCACTGAATCATAAAGGTTGTTAATGAATACGTGTTACAAATCTATAGGGTATGCAGGGGATGCAAAATATACTAACTTCTACTAATAAACTCATATCAAGAAACGTACTGTTTTCGAGTTACAGGTTCTGTCTTTATTTTAGTTGGCTTTAGTTTCAATTTTTGAAACATTTTATTGATTTTTATAATACATATTATAATTGCTCAAAATGACTACCAACTTCAATGCACATTGCACCTTTGAAGAGCATATTTTGATACATTCTTCATTCGTTCAAAAACGCCAGGATTTGTTTGAATATCTGCCGTACACTCGGCCGTACTTATTATTACCATGTTAGCGTAATCGCGAACAGTATGTTTATTCATAATGCGACTGTAATACAATACTAAGTTAAAATAAACAAAAAAAATAACTAAACTGATAGGTCACAGCCAACTAAAATTAAGGTAGATAATTACTCTTTGAAGAGCCTGTAGCTCGAAGACGGTCCGTTGCCAGGTATGAGTTTATTAGTAAAAGTTAACCTATTTTGTAAACCCTATATACCATAAAAATTTGTAGTACGTATTCTTTAACACCCTGTATATTATGATTTCATTTGACATTCGAACAAAATGATCAACATTATTCAACGTAGATTATAATGTCAATCACAATAATAAAAAAATCTGATGTGGCCAGCACAATACCTTCCGTCAATCCTGTGTATTATGTACAAATTCCATTCATAAAATGTCTTGCAAAAGATTATAAATTTCCAGTAATATTATTTCATGCAAATGGCACTTGACACTAACATTTTCTTCTTCTTTAGCTTTTCCCATTCGTTAGGGGTCGCTAATTTTTATTTTTTTCTTCCATTCATTTCTATTTTGAGGGTCATCCTCATGTCAAAATTTTTCATTCAAAATTAATTTTTTGGATATTTTATGATTCCTTTTCTCGGCAACTGAATTCCATACTCCTGATAACAAATATACCACATGAAATAAGAAAATCATGAAATTTTGAATGAAAAATTACGACATTTGTCAGTTATGGACGTAATTCATAGCTGTCATTTTGACACGGGTCTGCTTGCCAAAGTCAGCAAAGTCACGTCACTGCACTCGCCCTACACATAATTTTTTTTGCAAAAGATCCTATATTTCCATTTAAATTATTTCATAAACAAACTATTCGCATTGCACTTGACACTAACATCTTCTTCTTTAGTTTTTCCCATTCGTGAGGGGGTCGCTATTTTTTATTTTCTTCTTATACTAATTTTTGTTTTGTTTGTCGTCCTCATTCAGTTCCTTTTATCTCCTTTTATATTATATTTGGTCTTCCTATATTTCTTCCAACTTATGTTATAAGCTATTCATTCTTCCAATATACTCATCTCTCCTCATGACATGTTCAAACCAATGTAATCGTCTCTCTTATATCTTTCTAGAAACGCCCAACACTAGAGTTATTTCCCTTATTCTTACAACATTTAGTTTTTATTGATATTGACATGTCAATTTGAATTACCTGAATATATTAGCAGTTTCCATGGTTAAGTTAGCACAGCTGGCTGATATATGAAATTTTATAATTATTACAATCTTTATAATTCTTTAACTCTATAAAGGGTTTTCCAATAAGAGGTGTTATTTTGATATTCAAAGAAAAATGCCATTTTTTAATATAAATGATCGGATGTTTATTTCATTATAAAGAGGAAGGTATGCCGTTAATAGTGAAAAATAACATCAGGCAAATGACCACCACGACCACGCTGACAGGACAATATCCTTTTCATAAAATTTTCCATAACCAAATCGCAAAGTGGCTGTCCTATGTCCTCGATAGCCTCACGAATTCCATCTTTGAGGTCTTGAGTCGACGCTGGGCAGTTGGCGTAGACCTTCTCTTTCACATGGCCCCAAAGAAAGAAGTCGCAAGGTGTTAAATCACAAGATCTCGGTGGCCAATTGTGATCACCTCTTCGAGAGATAACACGGTCCGGAAACTTTTCCCGTAAAAGATCAATGGTTTCGTTGCTTGTGTGGCACGTAGCGCCGTCTTGTTGAAAGTAAACGTTGTCCAGATCAATACCATCCAATTCCGGCCATAAAAAATCGTTAATCATCTCTCGATAGCGCAATCCATTCACCGTAACTGTTGCTCCAGCCTCATTTTCGAAAAAGTAAGGTCCAATGACTCCGCCGGACCATAAACCGCACCAAACAGTCACACGTTGACGATAGAGAGGCTTTTCAACAATAACTCTTGGGTTTTCTGAGCCCCAGATGCGACAATTTTGTTTGTTGACGAAGCCACCGAGGTGGAAATGGGCCTCATCACTCAAGATGATTTTTCGATGGAATTCCGGATCATTTTCATGCATTTCAACGACCCAATCAGCAAAGACACGACGTTGTTGATGATCGGCCGGCTTGAGTTCTTGTGTTAACTGGACTTTATAAGCCTTAAGACCCAAATCTTTATGCAAAATACGGTGTAATGACGTTTGTGGAATGCCTAATTCCAAAGAACGACGAGGAATGGACAAACCTGGGTTTTCTTCAACACTTTCGTCTACAGCAGCAATATTCTCGGCTGTTCTTGAGCGACGTGCACGGGTTTAATTCTTCACATCACTAACTTGTCCCAACAGCTCGAATTTTTCCACCAATTTCTGTATTGCGGTCCGACAAGGTGCTTCACGACGACCCAAAAATTGTCGAGTTTTACGAACCGTCTCTGCCAAATTTTCACCATTTTTATAGTGAATTTTAATAATTTCAATGCGTTGTTGAAGCGTGTATCGTTCCATTTTTATTAATGGCGTAGTTTCTACTTGTCAAATGTCAAAAAATGACAGCTTCAAAAGCGACATCTACCGAAATAGCGGGCTATTCAAAATAACACCTCTTATTGGAAAACCCTTTATCTGTTGAATATGAAATATAAAATGCAATCAAATCGTATAGAGAATAATATATTCTTTAAGTTATAATAAAATTTAACTGAGTTTTTCAAGAAAAACTGTTAAAATCTTCAAATGAGGATACTTCCGGTTGACCAATTATAACCAAAATCTAATCAAGTCTGCATATGGTTGTACGGAAGAGGAATATGCAAGAATTGTAATTTTTGGAATTCTAGTATTGGAGATATCGTGCATGAAACTGCGGTCACATACACACACACACACACACATACACACATACACACATACACACACACACACGCACATACGAACACACACACACACATACAGACATCATCGTAAAAATAGTAAAATCGTATTGTAAAGACCCTAAAACGTGCTTATTCAATGAAAACTCACCACCGAATTTTTTGACCAAAGACAATACCTTCCTTACCTAGAGGTGACGGAAGGTAAAAATTGGCACTCTCTTTGATAAATAATGAACTCAAACCTTAAACTGAAAATAATCTTTGTTACCTATTAACTTTGGTAAGTAATTAAGTTAAACTAGAAATATTCATTGTACATGCACACCTTTAAAACAATACCTACCGGATGAATTCTTGAAACCCGAACATGCTCGTTAACACGAAAATGACAAACAAATATTTGCCATTTTATCTGTCACAATTCATTAGCTATAATTTAATTATTTTTATTATTTAATTATATTTATAATTAACAGTCTGAGAAAAACGATTTTCCCGTGTTAACGGGCATGTTCAGGTTTCAAGTATGTATTCACCCGATATATGTAGATATAGGCGTTTCACGCATGTCGCACTTGTGATGACTTTTCTAGAAAAATCAAGCTTTTATCAGGACTTTTCAGTTGCACATATGGTACCCTAACCCTAACTGTTATTTGTTATTCACATACTAGTATATATATATTAGTGTAAAAACATTCAAAATTTAAAATAAGTTAACTAGTAATTTGCCGATTGACATTCAAAGTGTGATTTGTTTGACAGCTAACAGTCTGGAAAATATCACATTTACTGCCTAGGCAGTAAAAATATTTTCTGCTGTAAATCTGGTATTTTACTTTCTAGTTGAACAAATAACTATTTTGAAAAAAAAATTGACAGAATATGAATAAAATAATATTGTTTTCTACAATATCATAAGTCATGCCTATTGCTACTAATTAACCGAACTTTTGAAATTTCGTTTCAAAATTAAGAAGAATCTAAAACCCTAAGAAAAAAGGAATAACAGTTTTGTATACAACTTTTAATTCTGTACAACTTTGCACTCTACAATTTTTACCTAAAATAAACAGGAGAGCAGGAAATTGTATATATCAAAAATCCCATGTTCACCCCTATGAAAGGGAAAAGATCAAAGATTTTGAACATAGAATAATGCATTTTAAAAATCATATATAAATAGGTTAAAATTAAAATATGATGGCGTGAGTGTAGAAAATATCTTACTTGAGATAAATTAAATTTACATTTATGCTAAAAAACCTAAACAATTTTTATTTGGGAATGCAAATCTTGAATAAAGTTTGATCGTTACTATAGGAAAAAGTTTTTCTATGAATAAAAGTGTTTGCAAGTAGAAATGTTTTACTAGATAAAAAATCTGTTGTGGCCAGCACAATACCTCTCGCCACTTACTTTTTTGGTTACATAAGTATATAACAGTCATGTTACATTGTTGGCCTTAACAAGCAGATACGTGGGGGCCCGTTTCAGAATAATAATTAGTAATTATGTACATGGATGTCACTTGTCAATTTTTCATTCATAACTTCAAGATTTTCTAAATACACGTAGTTAATTTGTCACCAGGAGTGTGGAATTTACTTGTCGAGGAAAATAAACCACATGGAATTGGAAAATCACTAAATTTAGAATGAGAAATTATGATACTTGACATCTATATACATAATTACTAGCTATCATTCTGTCATGGGCCCCCATATCTGCTTGTCAAGGCCAACAAAATCGCATGACTGCTCGCGCCCTATTGTATACTACACTTTACACCAAAAATTCTACTTACATATATCTATTTCTTATATTTAGATTGATTAATTTTAAATTCATTTTATGAAGAAATTTTGTCCTCTTCTAATTTTTCGAAATGTTTCCAATTCATTGTCAGGATTGACAGTATTTTTGAAGGATATATGTAATATACCTATAATTTTAAATATATAACTATTAATACATTAAGAAGTAATATAATGTATGTACTTCCCAGAAAAAGTCTTCAGTAATGTTTCCGTATTTCTGACACTGACATTTATCTGTCAGTTACAAATAATTTAAATTTTCAACTATTTTCCATGGCATTCTTTCGGCTGTAAAATTTATTATAACAGATTATTTTATATATTATATTTCTTTTATCTCTAAATCTATAAAATATATAATAAAATATTTAAATGTATCAGATAAAGAATTTAATTTTCTTTAATATTATCAAGAAAAAATTTCAAAAAATATTATTTAGAAGATTTTTTTTCAAGAATCTTCTACTTCCATGAATGTCCGATTGGGAAATACGTAGTTAAACAAATTCTTACACAAAGTCTTACACACACACACACACACACACACACACACACACACACACACAAACACACGCACACACAGACATCATCGTAAAAATGTTAAAATCGGATTGTAGGGACCTTAAAATGTGCTTATTCAATAATCTGGACATGCGATTTTTAGCATGAATGCAATACCTCTCTTAGCGAGAGGTAAAAAGTAGCAGTTTATTTTACTATTTTATATTGTTGAGCACACAAAAACGTTACCTATTTGTAATATAATACGTGGGGTATATTATTATAGGAACAATTCCGTTCTATTTTATTACATTCTTTTTTTTCTTCGTTTGATTTTTTTCTCTTTAGTTTTAAATCAACTCACCATTCTCTTCTAGTAATTGGTGAAATGATATATTTTAACATTGCACGCAGACCATTTCGTGGCTATATTTTATACAAACAAACTCAACTAGACATGGCGGCACCTAGCAATTTAAACAAAATTTAAATCATTCCGAATTTCCTACAAGTGCGACCTAGATCCTTGAGAAGACAGCAAAGTGTTAATTGGGCAAAAAATCACCATTTTATTTAACTGTTACGAAAGATTACTCGAGGATTCGCAGCAGTTTATACATGATTTATTGCGTTTTGTTTAACAGTAAATTAATCACGAACTAAATTCGAAACAAAAAAGTTAAACTAAGAATATATTTGGATGTGAAACTGTTTTGAATGTAAATAAATATGTCATCACGATTTTCAACTCATTTCATAAACAGATTAACTACAGAACGCGGCAAAATTCATTACATAATTTAAAATGGTAAAATATGTAATTTTTTTAAGATCATCATCATCATCACTAGTTCGTTCTTCGGCGTCATCTTGAGCCCTTAGTAATTCCCACCCACCGTGGTATCTGTTAACATTCCATATTTATTTATTCCTCTTTCCCTTCTTTTATCTGTCAAACTAGGTTAGTTAAGTAGTAAGTAGTAGTTTAGTGCATAACTGTTATTTGAAGTGTTTTTCTCTAAAATCCATAAACGATTAACAGAGAAAAAACAATGCTAGTCATCTGCTCGCTAATCATAAGTTGTTTGTAATAACGGTCAATGTGATCTTGTTTTTTTAACATGATGCGATTTTGTTTTATATGATATTCTTGAAAATATATTCTTCATAAATTCACATTTTATTTTCATTCAGTATTCAATATACGAGCCCACGCTCATAAAAAATTGCAAAATATATATTTTATTTCAAATCGTCACTAAAGTGCACAAAAATCGTCATAAAAGTTCAGAAATCGGCACTAAACTAACCATTATACAATGATTTCATATAAATGTAGTGTTGCCAACTTTATGATAATTATTGTACATGTAAAATAATTTGGGCAAGTGTACGATATACAATAATAAATTTGTACGTAAAATGACAAAAAATATGTGCAAGAAGAACGAACTAAATAATTCCGATGAACAAGTTTGAAATAAAACATATTTTTGAGTGTTTTCTACGATAACTTCAATGTCTAAGATTAGCAACATTTAATGTCAGACTGGTAGTTATGTACATGTGATGTACATATAACCTATAAAAATAAATATTTCTTTAATTTTCACAAATTTTCGATTTCAAATAAAATTTAATATGCACCTCGGCACTGAAATTCCTTTTTATCAGTCATATGGTTTATTGTCCTCGGCCCTAAGGGCCTCGGCAAATAATTTCTGATAATAAATAGAACTTCAGTGCCTTGATACATAAATAACTATTAAACACACAAAAATTGAATATGTTATTCTAGTTTTCTGCCATTTTTTATCGGGTTACATAGTCTTTATTAGTAATAACAGATTTAATTCTATCAGGCATTGTACAGGGTTTTCCAATAAGAGGTGTTATTTTGAATAGCCCGCTATTTCGGTAGATGTCGCTTTTGAAGCTGTCATTTTTTGACATTTGACAAGTAGAAACTACGCCATTAATAAAAATGGAACGATACACGCTTCAACAACGCATTGAAATTATTAAAATTCACTATAAAAATGGTGAAAATTTGGCAGAGACGGTTCGTAAAACTCGACAATTTTTGGGTCGTCGTGAAGCACCTTGTCGGACCGCAATACAGAAATTGGTGGAAAAATTCGAGCTGTTGGGACAAGTTAGTGATGTGAAGAATAAAACCCGTGCACGTCGCTCAAGAACAGCCGAGAATATTGCTGCTGTAGCCGAAAGTGTTGAAGAAAACCCAGGTTTGTCCATTCCTCGTCGTTCTTTGGAATTAGGCATTCCACAAACGTCATTACACCGTATTTTGCATAAAGATTTGGGTCTTAAGGCTTATAAAGTCCAGTTAACACAAGAACTCAAGCCGGCCGATCATCAACAACGTCGTGTCTTTGCTGATTGGGTCGTTGAAATGCATGAAAATGATCCGGAATTCCATCGAAAAATCATCTTGAGTGATGAGGCCCATTTCCACCTCGGTGGCTTCGTCAACAAACAAAATTGTCGTATCTGGGGCTCAGAAAACCCAAGAGTTATTGTTGAAAAGCCTCTCTATCCTCAACGTGTGACTGTTTGGTGCGGTTTATAGTCCGGCGGAGTCATTGGACCTTACCTTTTCGAAAATGAGGCTGGAGCAACAGTTACGGTGAATGGATTGCGCTATCGAGAGATGATTAACAATTTTTTATGGCCGGAATTGGATGGTATTGATCTGGACAACGTTTACTTTCAACAAGACGGCGCTACGTGCCACACAAGCAACGAAACCATTGATCTTTTACGGGAAAAGTTTCCGGACCGTGTTATCTCTCGAAGAGGTGATCACAATTGGCCACCGAGATCTTGTGATTTAACACCTTGCGACTTCTTTCTTTGGGGCCACGTGAAAGAGAAGGTCTACGCCAACTGCCCAGCGTCGACTCAAGACCTCAAAGATGGAATTCGTGAGGCTATCGAGTACATAGGACAGCCACTTTGCGATTTGGTTATGGAAAATTTCATGAAAAGGATATTGTCCTGTCAGCGTGGTCGTGGTGGTCATTTGCCTGATGTTATTTTCCACTATTAACGGCATACCTTCCTCTTTATAATGAAATAACCATCCGATCATTTATATTAAAAAATGGCATTTTTCTTTGAATATCAAAATAACACCTCTTATTGGAAAACCCTGTATTTGCAATCCTTGCACATACTACTGTTACATTATTGTCCCATATGTCTTGCAAGGAAGGTTTTATTGTAGGCACTGGATTTTTACGAATTTTTCATATAGTGCCAAAAGTAAAGGGTCTCGGTAGATGATAAATGTGGACTAGAAGATGACTCCTTAAATTTCGGTCGCACTATATTATCATCCGTCATCTGGCCCACAGTTATTTTAAGTTTTAAGTATATCTCATAATAATACAACTTTTTGGTTTATGTTCTGTTCTATTTCTTCAATAGAAAGATGTCTAAAACCGAAAAGACCAACTAACAATGCTATGCTAATAATAGGAACGTAATGTATGGTTCGCTTCCTTATGTCGAAAACGTCACGGACAAGATTGATAGAATTTTTCGTACAAAGAACATAAAAATTTCGTTTTATCCATGTGTTAAATTTCGACATATGTTGAGACCATAGGACGTCATCCCTCTTCAGTCATCAGGGATTTCCAGATTCCATATGTCTGCAGGAAAGATTACATTGGTCAGACTGGTACAATAATTTCGATCGATCAGAATGAAGCACTTTGGGAAATCATAAATTACAGAGCATGCCATGGACGAATTCCACCAAATCAATTTCGAAGAAAACAAAATTATATAAAAGATTTATTATTTTAAATGTACTATTTGATGGCAGATATAGATATTTTTTTATAAAGGCAGGTTTACAAGATACAAGTATCAACTTTTATTTTTAAAATAGCAACCTACAATTACTTTATTAAAATAAAAACCACAATTTTTTTGTCTTTTTAACGATTTATTAGTTTTTTCCTCTTGCTAAGAGAGGTTATTGGATTTATGCTAAAAATCGCATATCCAGATTTTAGTGAATAAGCATGTTTCAAAGTCCCTACAATCTGATTTTAACATTTTTACGATGATGTCTGTGTGTGAGTGTGTGTGTGTGGATGTATGTGTGTGTGTGTGTTCATGTTGGAAGGACGATCTCTCAAAAACTATAACACTTAATATCTATTTAACTACGTATTTATTAATCGGACATTAATGGGAAGAGTTGAAAAGGTTTTGGGAGAAATTGAACAACCGGAAATGGCAGATTCTTAAAAAAATTCTTCTAAATATTTTTGAAAATTTGGAGAGGTGAAATAATGGAGATACACTCTTTGGTTAAAATATTATTTATTTAAAACAATACCGACGTTTCCGTCTCAATTAGACCAGATTTTTTGAAAAATATTGAATTGTACATAATTAAAAAATTAAAAAATCTGATGTGGCCAGCACATAACCTCTCGCCGTATATTTTACCTGGCTGTATGCATAAAGCAAAGATTATTTTTATAAATACAAATAATATATTCATATAAATCTATGACGTATAAACTTCTTTATTATTCAATAATAGCATGTCTCAACATGAAGATATTTTACCATAAATTATGTTAGAATAAATTACAAAGTAGAGTTTACCATATATAAATATTAGGCTGGTAACAGCAATTTTCAATTCGAACAACTTTGTTTACTTTCTCTTCATATTCTTCTAGTTAAAACATTAATTTTGGGCGGTCTAAAATGTATATATCTGGATTGTGCATCTATTCTTATATATCTTCTTTTACATTTTATTTTTTCATACTTGTTACATCTAAATAACCTTAATTCCCTTTAATAAAGTGACGGATAGATTGCACTCCGATTTTGTCAATATTTACAACTTACTTGAGAAGAATTTGATAGCTTTTTCGCAATTCAAAGTTACTCTAGTCTACAGTACTGGTGTACATTGTCCCATAATGTTTGAAACAAATTTAAGTCCTTCAACCTAGACTTGTCATCTCCATAATAGTCACAGATCAAGAACTAAGGGATTCTCCAAGTACATTTTTAATTCATTACTCATTATTTCTGACACTGACATTTATCTGTCAGTTACAAATAATTTAAATTATCAACTATTTTTCATGGCATTCTTTCGGCTGTCAAATTTATTACAACAGATTATTTTATATATTATACTTCTTTTATCTCTAAATCTATGGAATATATAATAAAATATTTAAATGTATCAGATAGAGAATTTAATTTTCTTTAATATTACCACGAAAAATTTTCAAAAAATAATATTTAGAAGATTTTTTTTCAAGAATCTTCTACTTCCGGTTGTCCAATTATTACCAAAACTTTTTCAGATCTTCCCATGAATGTCCGATTGGGAAATACGTTGTTAAACAAATTTTAAGTCTTATAGTTTTTGAGTAACCGTCCTTCCAACATCCCACACACACACATACACACACACACACACACACACACACACACACACACATCCACACACACACACACACACAGACATCATCGTAAAAATGTTAAAATCGGATTGTAGAGACCTTAAAACGTGCTTATTCAATAAAATCTGGATATGCGATTTTTAGCATGAATGCAATACCTCTCTTAGCGAGAGGTAAAAAGAAGGTTGTAGATGCCAAACTATAAAAATATAAATAACACGTACATTCTTATCAGAGATCATTATGAAACTATATTTTAAATAAATAATATTTTAACCAAGGATTGAATCTCCATTATTTCACCTCTCTAAATCATCATTAACAGTCGATTAAAACTTATTGCAACATTTTTGAGAATGTTTGTTCTTGCAAATATTGAAGATTACATTCTCTACCTGATACATTTAAATATTTTATTATATATTTTATTGAATTAGAGATAAAAATATATAATATATAAAACAAACTGCTGTAATAAATCTTACAGCCCAAGTAATGCCAGGGAAACCAATTGAAAAATAAAAATGTTTGTAACTGACAAATAAATGTCAATGTCAAAAATCCGAAGACATTACTGAAGACATTTTCTGGGAAGAACATACATATATTAATTTTTATTGTATTAATAGTTAAATATTTAAAATTATGGATATATTGCATATACACTCCAGAAATACTGTCACTCCCGACAATGAATTGGAAACATCTCGAAAAATTAGAAGAGTAGCACAAAATTTCTTCATAGAATGAATTTAAAATTTTAAAAATCTGAATATAAAGAATAAGTATAAGTAGAATTTTTGGTGTAAAATAAGTATACAAGAAATGTTTTAATATAATACTTATGTAATCAAAAACGGAAGTGGCGAGAGATATTGTACTTGCCACAACAATTTTTACCTCTCGCCAAGAGAGGTATTGGATTCATGCTAAAAATCGCATATCCAGATTTTATTGAATAAGCACGTTTTAAGGTCCCTACAATCCGATTTTAACATTTTTACGATGATGTCTGTGTGTGTGTGTGTGTGTGTGTGTGTGTGTGTGTGTGTGTGGATGTGTGTGTGTGGGATGTTGGAAGGACGGTTACTCAAAAACTATAAGACTTAAAATTTGTTTAACAACGTATTTCCCAATCGGACATTCATGGGAAGATCTGAAAAGGTTTTGGTAACAATTGGACAACCGGAAGTAGAAGATTCTTGAAAAAAAATCTTCTAAATATTATTTTTTGAAAATTTTTCTTGATAATATTAAAGAAAAATAAATTCTCTTTCTGATACATTTAAATAGTTTTATACATATTTTATAGATTTAGAGATAAAAGGAATATAATATATAAAATAATGTTGTAATTAATTTTACAACCGAAAGGATGCCATGAAAAATAGTTGCAAATTTAAATTATTTGTAACTGACAGATAAATGTCAGTGTCAGAAATAATGAGTAATAAAAGAAAAATGTATTTGGAGAATCCCTTAATTCTTGATCTGTGACTATTATGGAGATGACAAGTCTAGGTTGAAGGACTTAAATTTGTTTCAAACATTATGGGACAATGTACACCAGTACTATAGACTAGAGTAACTTTGAATTGCGAAAAAGCTATCAAATTCTTCTCAAGTAAGTTGTAAATATTGACAAAATTACACATCGATATAAGAATAATCGGAGTGCAATCTATCCGTCACTTTATTAAAGGGAATTAGTGTTATTTAGATATAACATGTATGAAAAAATAAAATGTAAAAGAAGATATGTAAGAATAGATGCACAATCCATATATACATTTTAGACCGCCCAAAATTAATGTTTTTACTAGAAGAATATGAAGAGAAAGTAAACAACGTTGTTCGAATTGAAAATTGCTCTTACCAGCCTAATATTTATATATGGTAAACTCTACTTTGTAATTTATTGTAATATAATTTATGGTAAAATATCTTTATGTTGAGACATGCTATTATTGAATAATAAAGAAGTTTATACGTCATAGATTTATATGAATATATTATTTGTATTTATAAAAATATTCTTTGCTTTATGCATACAGCCAGGTAAAATATACGGCGAGAGGTTATGTGCTGGCCACATCAGATTTTTATTAATGCGTTTGAAAAAATTCGAAGAATATAAGATAATTGAGATATAAGAGAAATAATTTGTATTTTAGGTGGCTATGTTAAAAGAAATAACAAATAAATAAAAACTAAGTAAATAATAATAAGTAACAAATAAAAGTATACTTTGTTGATATTAATTTAACTGTTTAACATTGTAACATTTTGTTTATTTTCACATAGCCACCTATAATATTTGAATAAAAATTATTTCCCATTTGTGAATTATCTTTTTTTTATCGATTTTTTTGAAATACATTAATAAATATTAATACATCGTTGAAAAGAGAAGAAAATGGCGGTTTACGTTTTGGTAAAATAATTATAGGTTACTAATTAAAAAATATTAGTTAATAGTCGTATAGAGTATTTAAAATAATAAAACTTCTATAATAGCCATTTTTTTTCTATTTCTTATAATAAAAAAATTAAATGGAGGGAGCGACTCACCCTATTCCAGAATGATATTTTACTTATTATTAATTTTAAACCAGTACGAGTAGTTTAAATTTTAATTTTTCTAGTGAACTTAAATGCCATTTTTGTTGTGAAATACCTACTCCTTAATTCTACTTCCTGTTTCGGAAATGATATCTTCATTGATGTTTGTAATGGACTACAGGTATTTTATTGACTATATCATTCATTAAGTTATAAACCAATAAGAATGTGTGATTTTCCTTAGTTACCACGTATTACAGCGGTTATTATTGAGTATCCATGGTGAACGAATATACGAACCTTGGTATATTCGAATATACCTACCTTCGTATATTCACTTATAAGTGCGTTTGGTTATTTTGTTCTATGTACTCAGAACTGGCAATGTTATTTTTAATTATATTTACGGACATGATCTTTTTCATTCGATCACAGTATCGAGTATTCGAGTATAAATGAATCTGTAGTTACACTTTGAGGAGGAAAATCGTGCGTTGTATGCTTTAAGTAGACATTTAAAATCACACTGACTGCTCCAAGTGCACCGAAACAAATAATTTAACGCATCTATTGTTTGACAGAAAGAAATTATGGAAGTAAAAATTTCACAAATAAACAAATAATTATTTTGATCACAAATCTGGAACTGCACTGTTGCTAGTTTATTTGAAATAAAATATTTATTTTCAAATACGAGCATATCAATGTAATATTACATACTACTACAACTATATTTAAAAAGATAGGTTATGTAGTTTATAGTTTGACGTTTCTGTCACAATAAAATAGACCACAGGTCTACGTTAAATTTACTATATATTTTTTAATTTATTTTTTATTCATGATATAGTCTACCTGTATACAACTCGACAATAGAAAATTCACGACATACTCAACGAGTTGCCTATTGGAAATACCACTCGACCTTTGGTCTCGTGGTGTTTCCAGGCAACACGTTTCGTATAATCGAGAATTTTCAATCGTCTTGTTGTATAATATATGACTATTTCATTCATAAATTTATAAACCAATCTAAATTATGGATTCTATTTAGTTACCAAGTTGTATTTCTACAAAACACCGTTAGAATTATTTTTTGTATCCTTCCAGCGGTTTAAGAGTACATTGAGACATATTGTTTATATACCTGTCAAAATGCGTATATTTTCATTGTTTTCAGTCAATTCGGACAGGAATCTTTTCAGAACATTGAAAAACCAATCTTAAATATAACACCTAAAACCACAATAAAAATTTATAGATTTGTGTCAAAAAACTCAATTATTACCTGATTTTTATTTTGGAAATAGTCATTTTATCCTGGCAAGATTTTCCGATTTCTTTACTCGAGCCTGTTGTAAATTTATCGCGTGACATTGATCAAAAATCACTTGCTTGACAGCTCGTGATTTTTTTGTCAATGCCACTCGTTAAATTGCTAGGCAACCAGCGCTCGTAACAACCTGGAAAATTCTCCGGAAAAAATTACCACTTGTGATATTATATATGATTATTATTAAATCATTAATTCGCATAAAAAAAGTTTTCATTGTTAAAGAAAATGTAGTTTAAGTATTGACATTCTTTCATACTATAAAAAATCTGATGTGGCCAGCACATAACCTCTCGCCGTATATTTTACCTGGCTGTATGCATAAAGCAAAGAATATTTTTATAAATACAAATAATATATTCATATAAATCTATGACGTATAAACTTCTTTGTTATTCAATAATAGCATGTCTCAACATGAAGATATTTTACCATAAATTATGTTACAATAAATTACAAAGTAGAGTACTATATATAAATATTAGGCTGGTAACAGCAATTTTCAATTCGAACAACGTTGTTTACTTTCTCTTCATATTCTTCTAGTAAAAACATTAATTTTGGGCGGTCTAAAATGTATATATGGATTGTGCATCTATTCTTACATATCTTCTTTTACATTTTATTTTTTCATACATGTTATATCTAAATAACACTAATTCCCTTTAATAAAGTGACGGATAGATTGCACTCCGATTATTCTTATATCGATGTGTAATTTTGTCAATATTTACAACTTACTTGAGAAGAATTTGATAGCTTTTTCGCAATTCAAAGTTACTCTAGTGTATGGTACTGGTGTACATTGTCCCATAATGTTTGAAACAAATTTAATCCTTCAACCTAAACTTGTCATCTCCATAATAGTCACAGATCAAGAATTAAGGGATTCTCCAAGTACATTTTTCTTTCATTACTCATTATTTCTGACACTGACATTTATCTGTCAGTTACAAATAATTTAAATTATCAACTATTTTTCATGGCATTCTTTCGGCTGTCAAATTTATTACAACAGATTATTTTATATATTATACTTCTTTTATCTCTAAATCTATGGAATATATAATAAAATATTTAAATGTATCAGATAGAGAATTTAATTTTCTTTAATATTACCACGAAAAATTTTCAAAAAATAATATTTAGAAGATTTTTTTTCTACTTCCGGTTGTCCAATTATTACCAAAACCTTTTCAGATTTTCCCATGAATGTCCGATTGGGAAATACGTTGTTAAACAAATTTTAAGTCTTATAGTTTTTGAGTAACCGTCCTTCCAACATCCCACACACACACACACACACACACATACATCCACACACACACACACACACACACAGACATCATCGTAAAAATGTTAAAATCGGATTGTAGGGACCTTAAAACATGCTTATTCAATAAAATCTGGATATGCGATTTTTAGCATGAATGCAATACCTCTCTTAGCGAGAGGTAAAAATGAAGATTTTTATTATTATTATCCATATAAATATGATATTGAAGCAGTAATGTCCCACACTAAAAATCCAGCACATCCTTTACCACCATTTTTATCACGTTAATTTGATTTTGATGCGCCAACCCACACAGCACATTTTTTTCTTGGCTGAGGGCGTTAGCTTTTAGTTTCCAGCTCACATCGGTGAACAGTTATAGAGTGGTCGTGTGAATCCTGAACGTCTGTTAATGCGAACGACTCGTGTTTTACATGGACGTGGATAATTGTCAAACACTTAAACGTGTGTACGTGCTCAGTCAATAGCCATACGCCATACCATAGCTGCCAAACATGCGGTACAGTTACTCACACGATGAGAATCATAAACCCGGATTTGCATTCAACGGGGAGATCTATGGCGGTTGTGCTGTGCTGTGAGCAGGAATAAATATATGGTGCTTATGGGATATGTTGGTAATAATAAACAATGCAAGGAATAGCTAATAAGTCATGAAACCGTTTGTAGATACTGTTGTTTTAAATAACAAAACAGTAAATAATGTAACGTACACTTTATGCTAAAGAATTAAGATATTCACAGTGGTGACCGGCACAGCCAAACATCATGTTTTCTTTAGATGATACTCACGTCATAGTAAGATGTGGTTCAAATCACCAGAGGGGGAGAAGGATTATTGACGTACGCAATGTCAAAACTTACAGTAATACAGTGTGTTAAAAAAATCCTAACTTGAAGTAGGCTATGAACAAGAAAACGTATGTCAATTTAATAGTATATTATTCAATGAGCATGTAATGTATGCTATTACTCATGAGAATGAAGTTTGCATCACGAGCCGCAAGGCGAGTGATGTAAATCATTCGAGTGAGTAATAGCCATTACATGCGAAAAGAATACTCTACTTTATCCACAACTGTCAAATAATAACATACTGTATTATTATAAAATCAGAAATAACCTAACAAATTTTAGAAAATGATTTGTTTACAAACATAAACATAGTTAGCGTCGATTACTGGGTATTTGTTTTAACAAAATTATGAAGTTATTTGACATTTATCAGAAAAATTTAAACCGACTATTCAGCTACATTTTAAGCTTAAGAAGAAAATAAAACTACAAAAAAATGAGAAAACTAGTATAATATTGTCTTTTTATGTAGAAAAATTACTTATTAAGAATAATTTGTTTGTACTTTTTGTAAGGTAAGATTTGAATTTGACAGAACGATTGAATAATATTATTCCATCGAACTGTCATTATTATTCAATTAGCAACAGTAACGAAGGTCATTAATTGATAAAAAACGGTTGAATTATGGGTATATTATTTGACAATCGTGGATAAAAGTATTTATCCACAACTGTCAAATATTATATTTGCTAATTGAATAATATTGACAGTTCGATGGAATAATATTATTCAATCGTTATGTCAAATTCAAATCTTACCTTACAAAAAGTACAAACAAATTACTTTTAATAAGATTTTTTTTCCACATAAAAAGCCAAAATTATATTAGTTTTCTCATTTTTTTTATAATTTTATTTTCTTCTTAAGCTTAAAATGTAGCTGAATAGTCGGTTTCATATTTTCTGCTAAATGTCAAATCACTTCATAATTTTGTCAAAACAAATACCAAGTAATCAACGCTAACTATGTTTATGTTTGTAAATAAACAATTTTCTAAAATTTGTTAGGTTATTTCTAGTTTATAATAGTACAGTATGTTATTATTTAACAGTTGTGGATAAAGTATAGTATCCTATTCGCATGTAATGGCTACTACTCACTCGAATAATTTACATCACTCGCCTTCCGGCTCGTGATGCAAACTTCATTCTCATGAGTAATAGCATACATTACATGCTCATTGAATAATATACTATTAATTAAATGTCAATTTGACATAAAATATTGTCAAAAATGTTATCAAAAGAAATCAAAGCTTTTCTTCTTGAATATTATTTTGGAAATGGAAATAAATTAGAAAACGGCGAATGACAATATTCTGTATCCTTCTTTATTATCTTTTCTCTTATCATTTTAAGATCAATTTTGACAATTTGACTTTTTAATTGAATAATGATCAGACATACGTTTCTCTGTTCATAGCCTACTCCGAGTTAGGTTTTTTTTAACACACTGTATAATATAAACTATAATGTGTCAATTTTGTTTTTCATCAAAATTCAAAGTACAAATAGTGATTTAGAAATAATAAGCCAATTGAATAAATACGATATGAGTACAATGACTGAAATACATATGCCTTTTTTATTGTTGCATTAATTGTTAACCGTTTTTGCAATAGCAAATGCACAATACACCTACCAAAAAAATCTGATGTGGTCAGCACATTACCTTTCATCAATCCTGTGTATTATGTCTACATTCCATACATAAATTTTTATGCAAAAGATTCTAAATTTCCAGTAAAATTATTTCATATATATTTAAATAAAGAAACAAATAAATATATTATCACGGCATATTATACATTGCTGGGTGAACTAATCTGATTTATACGCACATTTCGGTAATGATGATGACATATTTGTATTGTGCGTGCGTTTACCACAAGGGTTAATTTTATGCCATTTAAAATTTGGCGTTGATCGGGATCGAATCAGATTCCCCAGATTCGCGACCAGACATCAGGTACGCGGCAACGAGACCCCATAGGAAAACAGCGGGAGGTATTGTATTGGTCACGTCAGGTTTTTTTTATATAAATACCTGTATTTACTAATGCTGGAAACTATGTATATTTCCATATAATTATTGTTCTATTTACAATTTTATTTTTAAAACGTTACTATTATTAATTTGAAATGATTATTTTTTTGACAGTGACATTTATCCGTCAGTTACATTTGTAATATGAACTGTGTATCTAAGAAATTGTGTTATCTTTAAAACATAGACTCCGGGATTTATAAAATTGATTATTTTATTTATCTATGATATATACTTATAGAAAAATTATTAATGCATGCCACATGCCAGTAGAAAATTCAATAAACTTTAATTTTAATAATAACATAATCGCGAAAAAATGACATTTAAAGGTATTTTTGGAAGAAAAAGTATTTTGAGCTTCTAGTAAAATGTGATTTCCAGTTATCTGATTTACGCCAAAATCTAATGGCTTCTTTCCATATAAGAGTAAGGTCGAAATACAATACAAAATTCTGCGGTTAATAGTATATTTGAGCTAGAGTGACCAGAAGATCCACACTCACACACATACACACACACACACACACACACACACACATACACACCCACAGACATCATTGTGAAAATGTTAAAATCGAATTCTTTGGATCTTGAAACGTGATCATTTATCAAAATTTCGATATGCGATTTTTAGCATGATCCCCATACCTCCCTTACCAAGGATAGCGGGAGGTAAAAATTATGAAGGAATTAAATTTCATAAAGCAGCCAGCCGTGAACTATGAGTTAACCATGGAAACAACTACTATATTAAGAAAATTGTAATTTGTAATTGAAAGATGTCAGTATTGTAGCGCGCGCCGACCCGACGCGCCGAATGCTTGCGTCGCTACTGATAGCATGTTCGCGAACGATGACGTAATCCCCTTCGCCGGAATTACCCCGATGACGTAATCCCCCGGGGAAAACTCATACGCGGTCTGACTGGTCAATTACATCCAGTTGAGTGAATCTTTTGTGTTCGATGATGGTCGCGTCAGAGAGTTCTAGAAGGATAATGGGCCGAAAGAAAGCGGAGGGATTGTCTTGATATAGAAGCAACGAGTAATGAAGTCGGTGATATAAATAAGCAGTCTACGAGTTGTTAACATAAATAAATGTAGTTCTATAAATAAATGCAATGATATAAATATTGGTTAAATAAATAATATTAGTGTTTAAACAATTAATAATATTCTTAGACTTAAATTATTTGATCATAGTGTTAGTTACTTTTATCATCTTATTATTTAATCTTAATTATTTATAGTTTAATAAACGCATTATTTTGATTAATAATATCTCTCTTATTTTTACACTACACCCATATAAATTAAATGTTACAGTATCAACTGCAACTGACATAATATATTTGGGTTTATAATTTTACTGGAAATAGAGAATGTTTTGCAAAAATTTTCTGTATAATGTGCTGGTCACATCAGATTTTTTTTATATGGATTTTTGTTATTTTATTTGTCATATGTCATATTCAAATAAAAATGCATGCAATTTTCCGGCTTATCCGGACTTTCGAACATCCGGACCAGTCTTAATTTCGTCAAATCCGGATACACGGCTTTCCACGTCAAGATTATTACATTTTTATCTTAGAATCAACCTTGACTGAACCAAAGGACAAAAACCCATATGTGTTACAATGTAATATTTACATAATATCCTTTAAAAACATCTATATTTACAAGATAAGATAAACAGATTAAAAACCATACCTAAGTTTATTTTTCTATACTTATAAATACATTTCAAAACGCATTTCTGTTCACTGTTTAACAAACGACCATCGCTACGTTCTACATCGCAATTGTCAAAATGAGTGACAATCCAGAAAACCAAGAAACAAAAGAAGAAGCACCACAAGAAACAAATGAAAATCCACCACCTGAACAATTAATTTGTGATATGCCTACTCCAAAGAATTTCATAAGTGCTGGAATTAATATCCCAGATGGCTGTGGTATCGACTATGAAGGCAACATTAAACCAGTTTTCGATTGGTGAGTAATAGCATATTATACAACAAGTGCGCGAATATTGTTCGTGAATTTAAAATGTGGTTTTGTCCACTCAAAATAGTAGATCAAGTAGCATCACTTTAATTTTTATTTAAATTAAATTCATTTTATTTCGTCCACTATTGCTATCTTGAAAACTATAAGAGCTACGAGGTCGCTTAAATTAGCAAACAATTTCTATTTACTACAACTTTGTTATATTAAAAGGACCATATATTTTTTTATTTATTTATTAGACAGATAATTTTATTCTGAATTCAATTATATAATATTTGCATACCCTTAGACAAAAAGTTTTTTGAGAAAAAATTATATAGTTTTATATAAATTAAAATATGACTATAATAAGAGTGCCACGAAGGAAAAAATCTGCTGTGGCCAGCACAATACCTTCCGTCAGTCCTGCGTATTATGTATAAATATCATACATAAATTTTCTTGCAAAAGATTCCAAATTTCCAGTAAAATTATTTCATAAACAAACTATGCAAATCGCACTTGACACTAATATCTTCATCTTTAGCTTTCTTCATTCGTTCATTCGCAATTTTTTATTTTCTTCTTCCACTCATTTCTGTTTTACGTGTCGTTCTCATTTAGTTCCTTTTCTCTCAAGTCTTCCGCGATACAGTTCTTCCATCTTATCTTTGGTCTTCCTCAGTTTCTTCAACCTTCTATTACTAAGCTATACATTCTTCATACATATATATATATATATATATATATATATATATATATATATATATATATACATATTAGGGTAGACCTTAAATGGGGTGAAGTCGAATTTTAACCGGGCCGCCCCTCAAAATGGTCCCAAATTGGAAAAAAAAATTGTAGTAAATTTTTTTCCGCGTAATATTAAGGTTTAAGGGTGCCGAAATGCACTTTTCTACTTTTTATTTAAATAAAATCGGATTTTTACACATTTTGGGACTTTATTTCTTTTCGAGGCAATAGGAGGTTTCAAAAATCCACTCAGCGGTGGATTACAGTCTATAATTACCCGATAATGTGTGGTAATGATTCTGATATTATTCTGAAGAGATTTAAAGATGATCAAACCATCGCTCAAAAGACTTGAAAAGCCGTTTTGGCTTAGATGATTAAAAAAAATTACAAAACAATTCTATAATTTCAAATCTACAATCAAATTACTAAATCAATTGATAATTAACTGACTTAATTTTAAAAGTGTTATTATTTAAGGATTTTCAGCAATTTCAAAAATGTGAGTGATTTGATGCCACATTTGTCGGCGACATACAATTCCCTCTATCATGTTTTTGTGTTGATGTTAAATATAACCTGAAAAATAGTTATTCAAAAACAAGCATTACTCAAACGCTATTTGTGTATTGATAAAAAAAAAAATATATTTTTCAATAAAATTATTTTATTCACTCTGCAGATGCACGCACCTGTAGAATCATTAAATTCTGCAAGGTGCGTGAAAATGAGGTCAGACTGAAATTCTTTTTCATTTAATGTTCAACTTTTGTACTGTAGATTTGAAAGTATATAATTGTTTTATCTCTTTAATCACAACATCTAAGCCAAAACAGCTTTTCAAGTCTTTTGAGCAATAGTTTGATCATCTTTAAATCTCTTCAGAATAATATCAGAATCATTACCACACATTATCGGGTAATTATAGACTGTATTCCACCGCTGAGTGGATTTTTGAAACCTCCTATTGCCTCGAAAAGAAATAAAGTTCCAAAATGTATAAAAATCCGAATTTATTTAAATAAAAAGTAGAAAAGTGCATTTCGGCACCCTTAAACCTTAATATTACGCGGAAAAATTTTACTACAATTTTTTTCCCAATTTGGGACTATTTTGAGGGGCGGCCCAGTTAAATTCGACTTCACCCCCATTTAAGGTCCATCCTAATACATATGTATATATATATATATATATATATATATATATATATATATATATATATATATATTCTTCATTTCTCCTTATGACGTTTTCAAACCAGTGTAATCATCTCGCTTGTATCTTTCTAGAAACACTAGAGTTATTTCCTTACCTATCTTTCCGTGTCTTCCCCAACATCTACTTCACCATCCTCATCTCTACCACATTAATTTACTTTTTATTTATACTGATATCTGACAATTTGAATTATATGAATATATTAGTAGTTTTCATGTTTATCATAGCAGCTGATTTATAAAATTTAATATCTTGATAATTTTTTAACTCTATATCTATTGAATATGAAGTTTAAAATGCAATCAAATCCTATAGAGAATATATTCTTTAAGTTATAATAACGTTAAATGTCAATAAATCATATTTAA